>SJYO01050590.1:14446390-14673798 GCA_006410555.1 Capra ibex | reverse complement strand
TTTTTGTAGATAAAGACGAAATAACTGATATAGTTTCGGAAACTGACACACCTAGTGTTATTTGACACCTTTTAAGACTTTCTCTACCCTTATGGTCTGGTGGACTGGACAGAGAACTCTTTGGATATACGTCCAGTCCTTCGTTATCAAGCTTGACCTGTACCTTGTTGTCTGACCAAGGTTTATCCTTTTCCTCATGCAGTTCCGACACATAACAGTGGGACGAATAAATTGAAGATACGTCTCATGTAGTACTCTTTACGACCCGACCTTCTTCGTGTTCGACCTTAGTTCTAACGGTCCTCTTTATAGTTATTGGAGTCTATACGTCTACTGTGAATACCGTCTTTCACTTCTCCTTGATTTTTCGGAGAACTACTTTCACTTTCTCCTCTCACTTTTTCAACCGAAATTCGAGTTGTAAGTCTTTTGCTTCTAGTACAGTACCCCAGGGTAGTGAAGTACCCTTTATCTATCCCTTTGTCACCTTTATCACAGTCTGAAATAAAAAAACTCGAGGTTTTAGTGACGTCTACCACTGACGTCGGTACTTTAGTTTTCTGTGAATGAGGAACCTTCCTTTCAATACTGGTTGGATCTATCGTATAAGTTTTCGTCTCTGTAATGAAACGGTTGTTTCCAGGCAGATCAGTTCCGATACCCAAAAGGTCACCAGTACATACCTACACTCTCAACCTGACACTTCTTTCGACTCACGGCTTCTTAACTGCGAAAACTTGACACCACAACCTCTTCTGAGAACTCTCAGGGAACCTGTCGTTCCTCTAGGTTGGTCAGGTAGGATTTACTCTAGTCAGGACCCACAAGTAACTTTCCTGACTTCGACTTCGACTTTGAGGTCATGAAACCGGTGGAGTACGCTTCTCAACCGAGTAACCTTTTCTGGGACTACGACCCTCCCTGACCCCCGTCCTCCTCTTCCCCTGCTGTCTCCTACTCTACCGACCTACCGTAGTGACTGAACTACCTGTACTCAAACCCATTTGAGGTCCTCAACGACTACCTGTCCCTCCGGACCGCACGACGCTAAGTACCCCAGCGTTTCTCAGCCTGTGCTGACTCGCTGACTTGACTTCAATGACCATTCTCAGAAAACAGTGGTGGTCGAAAATCTAATCAGAAGGATGAAGTTTGGAGTGGGTCGAGGTTAGTTTAGAGGGAATATACACTTAGACAATTTCTGAAAGACGACGATACTTCAGAAGTGACCGAAGGGTCGTGAAGATCTGTTTAAATATGAGAAGTCATACTGTAAACTCTAAGAAGTGTGGGTCCGGTCTTAATTCTAAATAGGGGAGGGAGTGGGGAGTCTGTTGTACACGAGTTCGGTGGTGTGTTAAGAGTCGTAAGACCGAACGTTATCAGGAGACTATGTTGAAGAGATGGACTTTACAAGACACACTATTTGTGGAATTCACCGATTTCGGTGAATGAGGTCCTTCAGAAGGGACTACAGGTGTCTCATTCGGTAACGTAGGGTACCCGAAGATTCTGTTCAAGAAACATTTATTGAGTTTAGACGTCATAAACGGTGTGTAATAATGGTAATGAATAAAAAGACTAGTCAGACAGCGGAATCCGACACCCGAGGGGTCTTCTATCCCTGTCTCGGAATGACCAGACAAATAGGATCGAGAACCGTTTAAACTCTCCTCAACCACCCACTATTTACTTTCGTGTCTGGGACGGTGGACTCCTGAGTCTCAGAAGTAGGAACTACCGACCCGACTTCTTCCTACGTCCCTTTGATTGGTCTGTGGACTTTCTCCACGAACGGACTACGAGTACGACGCGAACCCCAGGTACCTATAGGACTTCGACAAGGACCCCTGTCCCGTTTCCCGTCCCATTTATACCTGAGGTGCAGAGAAGGTATACCATAGTTTTCCGTTTCCTCCCACCTGTTGGGGTACTCACCAGAGGAAGGGTAGAATGGGAGGGGGTCGGGGTTAGGTGCGACGTCGGGTAGTTGGGGGTAGGTCCCCTTTGGGGTCTCCACCCTTTTGGAGTCGGGACGAAACCCGGTGGTTTGGTATCCCGTCCACGGTTGACGAGGTTGCTCTTAGGGGTGGTCTCTGATTAAAGTAAGATTTTGGGAAGGGGGGTGTTCGAATAGAGCAGAGGTGTTCCGATTCGTCTCGGGGCTAACCATGATAATACCTGAGTAAAATGTTCACCCCTACACCACGGGTCTCCCCGTTCAACACGGGTTCGAGTGCGTCGGTCGTTCTTCGGTTCGACCCCCGTTTTTATGTTCATGGTCCCGACGTGTCGTCGGTGACTGACGTCACCGTAGTCCCCTACGGTCCGGGGACTCAGTGAGCACTCCGGGTCGAGGGTGCGTCGGGGGAAATTCCTCACGACCCAGAAGGTCGTCCCGAGGTCAGAATTAAAATCGAACCTCCGAACGGTGACCTCCGAAGTCGGTCGTCGTCCGACTTCAATACGTCCTGTCGACAGTCGGCCGTACGACCCACCCCGGATAAATCGGTCGTCCCCGTGTTCAGACCCCTGTGACCACAGACACGGGGTCCAGAAAAGTCGTGGCGGCCGGTGTGCCGAGGGTAGAGTAGGACGTCCAGGGGGCCGAGGTGCTACTACCGGCTCCTCGTGTGTCTGGACCTCCGGGTCTAGCAGTTCCTGTAAGTGAAGTTCCTCTAGCTAGACCACTTGGCCCTGGGATTCTTGTAGTTGCTCCTGTATCACTTCCATCCGAACGCCCGGACGGGACCACGGCGGACGGGCTCCCACACCCAAACCCACGATCTGTCCTCACCCGAGACGAGGTCGTGGTAGCCGAAGGGACAAGGAGGGACCGAAGAGGTTTACGGGCAAGGCTTTGGTCGAACATGGGAGTCTCTTGGAAATCACATTTGTTCTCGTTTCTTAGTCAGTGTGTATGTCCTGGTAGGTGACCCCGTCCTCTCCGTTTCCTTCGAGGAATGTTGAGACACGAGAAGGGTAGACAAGGACCGGGAAACGGCCCTCGTCTGTTCCACCGGTTCGACCCGGGAAAGACACGGTCCCCGTAAGACGCCAGAGGTGTAACCCGGACCCTAATTAGGGGTCTTCCGTCTAAGGTCGTCCCGAGGACCGGGGAGTGTCCCCCGGGTCGAAGGGGTCCCGTGGTGGCTTGTGGGTGACGGTGTCCGACCCCCGACACCGGTCGTGAGTACGGACGAGGGTCGGACTGCGGTCACAGGTCACCGGTCCCGTCTCCGGGAGTCTCCCGTGGTCCCGGGAACTTTTCCCTAGAGTCTACTCCCAATGGGAGGGAAGTCCCTCAGAGGGGGTACCGACACGGATTCAGTCCGGAGAAAGGAACGGGTGTATGGTGGTCGTCGGACCGACGGAGGTCCGGGTGTGGAGTCAGGTTGGAGGTGGGCTATCGGTGTCCGTAGAATGATATCGTCTTAAGGACCCTCGTCCCACAGGTTGGTGTTCGTAGTCTCAGTGACCTTTCCGGAAATTTTCCCGTGCACTTCCCCGGAGGTCCCAGGAGACTTATGTAGTCTTTGTGTCTGGTCGGGGCAGGTCTTCTTTGTAGTACACTGGGTAATATGTTAATGAGATACAGTGAAATTTAAAAGATCGTCAGTACTCAAATTTTTCCTTTTTGTTTGTCCACTTCAATTAAAAGTGTTATAAAAAGTAACTTGAGATACACAGATCTAAAGTTTTTGACATCTCGACTTTTAACTAAGTGTTCGGGTTTGACAAGGTTTGTAAGAATGTTCAAAGGGTCAGTGTCCTAACTGATAGCTAAAAATGTAAAATTCATTTTAATTTGTACTACATCTTGACAAGTCAACGTGAGTGGTATCCAGTTTACGAGTTGTATCGAGTTACGATGACCCAATCTGTCGTGCCAATTCCCGAACAAGATTCGTGGCGGGACGTAACAGTAGAAGTCGCCCTATGGAGGGTGCGACCGACTCAGATTGAAAAAGGGTACCGAAGACTTGGGGTCTTATTAGACCGGGGGTGGAAGGAGAAGATGGAGGTCGGGGGTACAGTCCTCGGTCAGTGTCCTTGGTCTTGTATGAGGACATAGAAACGGTCCTCACGGACGAAGGAGAAGAGGTGTACCACATCCGGGGTGAGTCGGTAACTCTGGACTAAATTTGTAGTGGAGGAGGTCCTTCGGAAGGGGCTGACGGGGTCCTTTAGTCCTCGAGGAAGGAGACACTGGGGTAAGTGAGTCCTGTAAAGAGACATTGTCAAATATAATACGCTAATAACATAAATATTCGTAGTAAATACCACCTCTATCATATTAGTACTGTGTCGAACCTTTCAAGTCGTTTTAATCCCTTACTCAAAAGGTTTGACTTTTCGTGATATTTTTGTAATTCATCATGAACAGTACCAAACCCGTCACACTAGATCTCCCTTACCAGGGTCTGAACTGTGATTGTCTAGACCAAAGTTTAGGTCTGACAAGATAGATTTTTGTTACTGTGGTCTGGGAGACATTTTACAAGTATTAAATGGGTGGGGGTAGGGATGTCCCATTTACCTAGAGTCTCGTCGTTACACGTTATCTTTATCTGGTACTCCTAATGTACTCTATTCCCTAAACTTTCACAGATTGTCTCAGGGACCGCGTTTTGTTCCCACACGTTTACACTCGACTATCCTCGGACCTCCCGGTTTCTTGATTCGGTCCCGGTCGTGCCTACGGGCCCAAGACGAGACCACCAGGGGACGGTCGACGACCCTACCTCTTCTCCTAGGGTTCCCTCTTCCGTCAAAGACTTCCTAAGGACGTCGTCCACTGTTCACCTCTCTCCGAGTTCCCAGGGTCACTCGGTCCTCGCTCGGCCGAGGGTCGGGTCTGACATTAAGTTCCCCCCCTACTCTCACCGATGTGACCACGTCAACGAATACAACGGACAACCCCTGATCTTCGATAGGAGTGACCTCCGTGACTCGGTGTCTTTTGGTAGGGAGGTTCCACTTCGTTTTCCGGGTGTTTGTAAGGATAACCCTCACTTTACTTTCAACGAGCCAGCACAGGCTGAGAGATACTGGGGTACCTGATATGTCGGGTACCTTAAGAGGTCCGGTCTTATGACCTCACCCATCGGAAAGGGAAGAGGTCCCCTAGAAGGGTTAGGTCCCTAGCTTGGGTCCAGAGGGTGTAACGTCCACCTAAGAAATGGTCGACTCGGTGTTCCCTTCATATGACTCCTATTCGACCAGAACCTTAAATAAACTGAAAAAGAAAGGAAAAATTACTCAGTCTCTACTTTTACAAAACTTTAAATCTTATCCCTAATATTTGGTCTTAGTCGAATTTATGGTGTCTTTCTATGTTCCTCTGAAGTCCAACCACATTACCCGACACTTTGTTATTTCCTTTG
This sequence comes from Capra ibex, assembly GCA_006410555.1. NCBI lineage: Eukaryota > Metazoa > Chordata > Mammalia > Artiodactyla > Bovidae > Capra > Capra ibex. Next base: position 14,668,411 of record SJYO01050590.1, on the reverse strand, counting down.
CTTCTTTGCCCCTTCTTACACCGATCTTCTCTCCCCAGATGGACCTGTCTGACCGAAAGCCCAGTGGACCTGCTTGAAAGTAGTTGGTCCGTTTCCTGTCCCCACTCCCTTTGTCTGAACCTCTCTTTCTCTTTGTTCCGCTCCGGTTCTTCTTCCGACCTCGACGGGCACCCGTTCCTCCCGTTCATTCTGCGGTCTTTTTTTACCCGATGCCTCACGGACCGGGGTAGGACTGTGATTGAACGATACACTGGGACCCGTTTAGGGAAAGGGAGAGACCCGGAGTCAGGGATCACATCTGTCTCCGGTTCACCTTTTTTCACTTTCAACGAGTCAGCTCAGGTCGAGAAACGCTGGGATACCTGATATATCGGGTTGTCCGAGTAGACGGGTACCTTAAGAGGTCCGTTCTTATGACCTCACCCAACGGTAAAGGAAGAGGTCCCATTGAAGGTCTGGGTCCCTAGCTTGGACCCAGAGGACGTAATGTCCGTTTAATAAATGACAGACTTCGGGGCTCACCTTTCTTCTCTCTGGGTAAGGGAATGACCACGACGACTCAAGTGTATCATTTCGGTTGTCACCTCTCGTCCTCTACATGAGTGACCCAGGTACCTAAACTGGGAGTCTTCCTCCATGAGGGAAGCCTAAAGGTCTCAGTTTTGAAGTGACTTGACGTGACTTGTTCCGGACCACAACGGGAACTTGGGTTCTACCTTTACTCACGGTTCCCGCTTCCCTCTCGGGACGTGTCGGGTTGTCTGAACTGACATCAGAGACACGAGACCCCACCCGGACCCGTCTCCCCTCCGGCGGGGTAACGGAAACCGCGGCGGGGGGGGTGGTGGTGGTGGTAAGTGTCTTGTAGTTACGGTGGTTGGTGACGAACGAGACACGGTCCGTGACCCGACAACGACTCTACCACTACTCGTTCAGTCTGGGTGACAGACACTCGGGACACGGTCCGAGACCCCGTCCTTTACTCCCGGTCACCAGGGGTCACGAGGTCGACCGGTCGATCCTGTAACAAGGGAAGTCTGGGTTTGACGTTTCGGAGGTCGGGGAGGGGGTACGTAACGACGTCCTGGGGTCGAGGTGGGGGTGTCAGACGGACAATAGACTCTCCCCAGAGTCCTGACAGAGTAACTCTTGAGTCGTCCTATAGAGTGGGGACACAGTCCGTCCAGTAAACCAAAGACAAAAGTCGGCGAGAGACTTTTGGGAAGTTTGTCTGGACTAGGTTCGGGTAGTATGGTCAAGGGTGGATGGAGGTTGGGTATAGACGGTGTGTACGGAAGGAGGAGGTCATTTTGTGTGTTTGTGGTGGAAGACGGCGACTCGAGTTCGATTCTTCATGGATCTCTTGGGTTGTCGAGGGAGAAGGGGGGTCAAGAGATTTTAGACGAAAGTGACACCTGGGTGGACCTGTGGGATAACGTACTTCTACACTGACTCGACCACGAAGGAGAACTCTTCTTAGGTTGGGTTGTCTCTTCTGCTCCGATGTAATTGCTCTTACAAGTCCTCCTCCACCATTTGTGGTATTAAGTCAGTAGTCAACTTCCCAGTGTCCTCCAACGCTCTCCTTCCGTGAACCTTTTAGTTCTCGGTCGAAGTACCTCTCCACCATAGGTTCGACGTATTTATTACTCCTTTTACCTTTTGCACCTTTCCCCCGTAGTCCGAAAGGTTCTTCTCCCTGACTTTGTTCGTTTCCGGTGTTGTACCTCGTCCTACAACCCGTCGTAGTCGTTTCCACTCTTGACCCGTGACGGTGAGGGGTTGGATATAGGTACCGTCTGTAGTGATTACCTAGTGTCGTGCAAAGGTCCTTCGGTACCTGGTATCCGAACCGGTTCGACCGTGTGTCCACTTTGGAGAAACGTTGTGACAGGCGTCCTCTTGTCGTCCTAATCTTTACGGACGTAAATGCCCTCTCTTCCGTCTTCCCCGTCCTACTACGACTTAATCCTTTCAGGTATTAGACGGTCCGTGAGGTGTGACCGTTGAGGAAGTAAACTTTTGAAAAGTAGAACGGGGGACCGTTCATGGAGATTCTTCGCGATGTGACCTGATTGAGTGTGACTCCATAAACATTGAAGTACAATACCCCTGAGGACACAATACTTGATCTTAAAAATTTTTACACCAGGTGAAAGAACCCCCGTGAACAATTTTACGTCTAAAGGTCCGGGACGGTGATCAGTGACAAAACATGAAAGTTCTCGACCGCTCAGGAGAAACAGATTGTCTTCTGTGTGGATCTCAGGTCTCAGCAGTGGTCAAAAGGAATTTCTACGTGTCATAGTCATCACACTGTTTGGCAGGATTTTGAGCTGTCGAATTTCGTTGTCGGGAGGCTCGGAGTCAAGACACGCAACTGACGTGAACTGACCCGTCGAGACGTCCCGAGTCACCGTCGAAGAGGAGACGGTGTAGGACGACCACCTCGTCCAGTGTTCCACTCGGGTCGGACTCTGACTCGGGTCTGTCTTCGGGACTGCCCGTAGTGATCAACGCCCAGTAGAGACCCCTGATCGATTGTAGGGAGCTCTTCGACCACGTGTCGGTTCGGATCTTCAGTTGGGTTCCGTTAAGGATGATGGGACGTCAGGTGGTGTGGTTGGAAGTGTTTCCGTCTTTGATTCCCCCGGTCCCTCTCCTACCGTTCTCTACCCGTTCCCGTCCCGAGTGCTTCTAGACTACTGAGGAGACTACCCTGGGAAGAGAGGAGGGACTACGGGAGACAATAGACTCAGAGAAGTATCGAGGAAGCAGACACAGGAATCGAAGTCCGGTCCACGGGGTCCGGGGAGACATCCTACTAGACCTGGGGTTTGAGGGTGATCATGAACCGGGGGAGGAGGATGAGGGTCTTGGCCGGACACGAAGTAGGAACGGAGTGGAGACCGATTCCTTGGTCCAGGACGTTACTGGGATCAGTCCCTCTACCGTCCTCTTTAACTCCAGGCTTCAAACTACACACAAGGTGGGGACGAACAGGGAATATCCGGTCCACCTTATGATCTATATTCTGTTTACCGGGTTTGACTGTGGATGTTCCCGGTATAAAGCCGGGATGATACCAGTAGGGTCTACCATGTCTTAAGATGACGACAATAATAGTTAATATTGTGTCCTTCGTTTCGAAACGGTAAAAGGTCGATGAGACATCGATAGTGGCGCAGAATCGAAGGACGAAATCTCCAGTCACGACGAGCCCGATAGACCCACTTCCCGGCCGGAATAACAATAATAAGGTTAGACAACAGGTGGTTATCAAACGTTTTCAGTTAGTTTTAATTGATGATCTCTCTACGTCACTTTTTCTCCATAATTGCTACATTTTAGATTAATAATAATCTTAATTGTCTGTGTGTTAATGATCGACTTTATTGATAAAGATTTTACGGACGAGAGTTGAACACCTGAATGGAACAACCCTCCTCGTGTGACTAACACCTGGTGGGAAACTCGTCGATCTATCATCCACTGTTCTGGTTCTAGGGTGCTTCGTATCCGTGAGGAAGCCTAGAACTGAAGTTTTGATTAAGGCACAGTGATTCCTACAACCGGGTTAGGAGAACCATCACAGTTTTGGGTGTTTGTTTCGTAGTCTGTTTTTTCCACCCGGGTCTCTCCCTTTCGGGGTCTGGGGTTTAGTGTGTCATTGAGTCACCGGTTCATCTCTGGTCTGGGTCACCAGTAGGGGGACGGATCTCGGCAAAGGGGGTGGGTGCCTCTTGGACAGACTTAGGACGTCCCGGGACGTACGTGTTTCTGACTCAGTGTGTCCTTACTCTCCTCCGTAAAAACTTAACCCCCCCCCCCCACACGACCCCCTACCGACGACCGGAGGGAGCGTAGGGACCCGTCGCGGGTCGGGTCGAGGGGACGTGGAAGGGACGGGAGGACCTCTACCGTCCTCGGGGCGACGGGTTCAGGTCACTTAGTTGATCGAGAGAACGACGAGGTTTTTATTTATGCGGTCTCTTCCCCTGTGGTCGATTTGCTCGGCGGTGAAAGAGAGGCAGGGTCGGGGAGGAGGTCGACGTGTGGGTCGGGAGGTCGAGACGGGTACCTGAATCGGGGGTGGAGTGGGAAGGTCTTTTTCGGTAGAGGGGAGGTGAAGGCCTTTGCTTAATTCTTTACTTCAGTGACACACGAAGACTATGTGACCGTGCAGACGGATCTCGACGGACTCGACCCGAAATATTTATAGAGGGGTTTCATCATACCACTAGTCTCGCCAGAGTCGAGACCATTTCCCTTGCCGACGGAGGAGGGTCCTACCGGACAGAGAGACCCTCGTACTAAAGTCCAAGTGTCTGTTGTCTCTCCCACGGGACCCGTGTCACGGTCTTCCGCTAATGATTTTTCTTGAGTTTAAAGTCATTGTTGTCGAAGACGGAAGACGTTTTTTTTTTGTTTTTTTTTTGTTTTTTTTTGTTTTTTGTTCCTACTAGTAATTTTCTGTAGTATCTCTTGAAGAACCACCATCCTAATAATGGTATTCGTCTCTTCCTCCCTTTTCTCCTTAGGTAGGTGGAATACCTGTACACGTGTGAGAGTAAATACTGGTCCATCCGACCTCTTAGTAACGTGAATACTAGACCCCATGGTCCTTTAAAAGACTCTATTTAAAAGTGTCCTTGAAATCTCGTCGACTTGTTTACTAATACAGTGACCCATGGATGGCACGCGGTACATGATATGATTCGTAACGGGTTCTCCTACACGGATCGTGTTAGGACACTGAGAAGGAATCCTAACACATGGGGTTGAGTGTCTACTGGGGCGGGACGGAGGAGGGGAAGTTCGACTCGCTGTCCACGTAGATCCGTAGGACTAAGATGAGACTCGAGAAGTGTGTCGGGGTCGGTCCCAGTCTTGGTAAAACACAGATCGTGTTTCATCCATAACTTATTCATAAACAAACCGACTTACCTACCTATCCATACTTACCCACCTACTCCTACCTGTCTGCCTACTCTCCTGTCTATCTACTGTCCATCTACCTATACTTACCTACCTACGTATACCCACCTGACTACCTGGGTACCTACCGTCCTACTTGCCTCTTATCTATTCTTATCTACTTACCCATCTACTTGTTTACCATCCTCTGTCTACCTATCTTTTCTTTAATACAGACAAGAAGTATTGTTCCGACATTTTTTGTCGTTTGGGTAAAATGTCTAGTCTTTTACTTCGAGTTTCTCCAATTCAATAACGGTTTCAGTTAGTAGTCTAGTCGTTGACACGTTTAGGTGGAAACCCTTGGATCGAGGACAACTTTTTTCGTGAGATTTTCGGTGATCGTCGATTGTCAATCAATCACTACTCCTAGGATATGGTCCGTTATACGACTTATAAATGTACAGAATTGAATAAGTTACCAGACTATTTGGATTACTCTAGGTAGATCCTTTTGCTCCGTATCCTTTCGACTCTACGAACAACTTCCAGTGTCTCGGTCATTCTCTGTGTCGACCTACGTTTGGAGTTGTCATACTCAACCAGTCCCGGGGAAGGTGGGAGTCTCCGGTCTGTATCTATTAGTTAGTAACGACTTACGTCCTTATACGACTTTATGTACTTGTTTCGTCCGACCCGATGGCTCCCCGTCCCCTTAACGACTGACGAACCTCATCTCACCCACCGACGTTTCTTCCCCAGTCCCCGGGACGGGACCCCGTCCAGAGAGACCGGTTGATCCTGGTCTAGAGTCTCCCTTGTCAGAGGGAGGGACTGTCGGTCATAGACGGAGTCCCACGTAGATCTACGGATCTACGTGGACAGCGAGTCGAACTTCCCCTCCTCCGTCCCGCCCCAGTAGACACTCAGTCTCAGGTGCTAGGGTTCCTTATCAGTGTCCTTCCCTTCCTCTCCGGGGTCCGTGACTTGTCCTGTCTCCTCCTTCCGTCCCTCTGGTGCAGGTGGGTTTCCGGAGGGAGCCTACGAGTAAGGATCCTGACGTCGTCCTAGGTCTCGGGTCGGGTCCAAGATCCTCCGTAGTCCGTGTCCACCCGTACTGGTGCTATGCCTTCCCCGACCGACACCTCCAGTCTTAGGGAGTCGACCGTCCTAGGTCCGGAACTCCTAAACCGACTTTGAGGTGTTAAAATCACACACATGGGTCCCGTTTCGACCTTACCAGGGGACCCCGGATATGAGGAGTCGAAGAACCTAGAGCTGAGGGGATTCTTTGTCGTTGAGACCTAAAGACGGGTATATTTGGCCTACACCTTTCTATGGTCAATTAAGGTAAGTGAGAGGTTTATGTACCCTGTAAGGGGTTGGTTGAACCCGGAAGAACAGGTTTCTGGGTCGTGATCTAGATCTCTGACCTCTGAGGACGTACAGGTTGGGGTGTAGAGGGTGATCGATGGTCGAGGATCTTCGGGAGGTCCTTAGTCACAAGAGAAAACCTCCTCTACTCCTGGCATAAGAGTCAGAAGGAAGGTCGGCAAGGGCAGGTAGGCCTCCCGACCGGCGCACTCTCCAAGTCACTAGAGGTGATTCGGGGTCCTTCTCTTCTGACCTCCGATTCTAAGTGTTCACCCAGGATCTTCCGGGAGACTGAGGGGTCCGGTTGAACACGTGTAGTGGACGTCGGACTTTAGCGAAGGACACTTAAAACGAGGGGTAGTTGTTTAGTGGGGTTCACAGCCCGACGTATGAGCCGAGAGGGATCCCCCTGGGTCCCTGGACTCCGGACCGGGTCCTCGAGTCTTAGGTCGGTGTACTCTTTTTGTCCTGAGTTGTTACCTGTATGTTATACCAGTACAGGTGAGGGATGGGGAGTCTTGTAAATGTGACCTTTCTTTTCGTAGTTTCGTTATTATTAAAATCATAATGATCATCTCTTTACGTTTGACCTCTACGTACACAGAACAAAAAGGATGAGGGAATTAAAAGACGTTCCACCGATACAATATTCCTTTTCATCAAAATTATTTTTGAAATAAGTATCTCTCCTAGAGGAAGAGGGAGTTTTCACCCTTTTCCCAGACGTACCCTCTGACCCCAAACTCGAGTGACCGGGTTGAGGGGTGGGAGGTCACTCAGACTAAGTAAACACGTAAATAAGTTGGTTGACGACAATTTCGTCGGGTCCTTATGTGACGGAGAGTAAAATATCCGTTCTGTCGATTGTGAGTCACGATGATTTACTGTAGTGTATACTCTTTCGTCGTACTACTACGAATTCTGTATCATCCCTGAGTGTTTTCCAATCACTTCACTGAACCGACTTTCGTTAGAAATAAAAAAAGGTGAATTGTTTACCCCGGAGTCAGTGGTAAAGTCACCCTACACACTCGTCCTAAAAGAACTCATAGGTGGAAGAAAGGTCGACGTTCCCTCCCTGTCCCTCCTCTGAAGGGAACACTCGGTCACCAATTCTGAGGTGTGGAGGTTACGTCCCCCGCGTCCAAACTAAGGACTAGTCCCTTCATTCTCGGGTTTACGGTACGCCATGTCGGTTTTTCTAAAATTTTTTCTTTTTCTTTCCGGGTTCATCCGTCGTACTTTCCTTTCAGACTCCGACGAGTCCTGGTCCCGTCTCTCTTATCACGACGTGAGGGCTCCACGTCGTGAGTCTATGGTCTGCGGAGGTGGTCGGTCCTGTTGTGTCAGGAGTGGAGTGGTGGTCGGTCTAGGACTTTGTCGAGTCTGGTCACGTGGAGGAGATCGGAGGAGGTAGTGGGACCTGTTCCGACCTGGGTCGCTGCGGAGGGTCGACCGGAGAGGGACTCCGTAGGAGTGAGGGTGGGGTTGTTGGTGGGGCCAGTACAGTCAGTCCTACTCGGTGAGTTTTGAGTCTAGTCTCTACGTCTCTCGTCTGATCACCAAAGGTCTCCGTCCTCCCTCCTCCACTTTACCCACTTCCCTCAGTTTTCCATGGTTGAAGGTCAATATTCTACTTACTCAGGATTCCGACATATCATGTCGTACCGCTGATGTTACGTACCACTTATTATAACATAACATGTACATTTTGGACGTCTCTCATTCAGTATGTTCAAAACTAGTGTCCATGTGTCTCTACAATTGATGTGAGTCACACCACTAGTAAAGGACTTTATATTTTTAGTTTAGTGATACAACTTGTGGATTTTGATTGCATTACACGGTTAATATGCAGTTGACTTTTTTTCGACGTTAGGTCGGTTCGGTGAGGGACACGTTTTCGGGAGTGAGTCTCCGACGAGAGACGTGTTACGGACGGGGTAGACCGGAGAGGCCGGAGGGAAAACGGTAACACCCGGACACGAGCCGGAAGGTCTTCCGGACATTAAGGGACTCTCTCGTGTGATAGATAGGGTGATCCAGGGTCGTCAACCACGGGGTTTGTGAAAAGGTCGGGTGTGGAGGTGGGTGGTGGACCGATGGTGGTCCTTAGTCGAATCGATCTATTCCGGAGGAGGTCCTTCGAAATGGGGGTCCGACTCAATTTGCAGTGGGATACCCACGTGTACCGGGGACAGGAAGGGAATGGTCTCCTGACCGGAACAAGAGAGACACCGACATTTCAGGTCCTCCCGTCCTTGGAAGTGGACAAACGGTAGGATAGTCGTCCGTGGGTCATTTAGAAAAGTCCTAATGACGGTAAGGTTAAGGGATCCTAGTATTTTATTATCTTAAAGTCTCAGAGGACCGGTCGGACATTGAATGTCTAATTTAGTCAGTTGAGGAGTCTCGGAGAAGAGGGGGGTATTTAGTCTCCTGACCTGGTCGAGAATACGGAGTGTTGAGATCCCGTTGTGGTCGGTAGTGGACTCTCGACCAGTCTTTACGTCTCAGAGTCCGGGGTGGACCTGAGTGTTCCCAGACTTCAGGGCACCCGCAGCGGGTCCGTGATCGAAATTGGCCGGTGAGTCCCCCAAGACTGGGAATTCTTTGGCCACTACGACACTGAACTCCTAAGGGGCAGGGCGGGGACGTCCACCTAAAACTTCTGCACTAGCGCCTCGGGCACCCGTGGATGTCGAAACTGCCGCACACCTTCCACTCGATGTGGTGGAAGTGACAGAGGTTCATGACCACGATGGCGGACGACAGGTGTGACGACCCGCAGGGTGACCGGGACGAGACCCCGAAGGACAAGCGGACGTAGAGGAAGACGGTGTAGACCCGCCACCACGGGACGTAGTTCTCGATGGACTAGCTCTAGGTCACGTAGTCGGTGTAGATGAGTGAGACGTAGGCGTGGAAGACGTTGGGTGAGAAGCGGCGGGACCCGGTCCAGACGTCGTTGTAGTTCCACTACGACGCCTTCCTTCACACTCCGGCCCACCCGCTACCCCGCCGCCCCGTCCCCTCGGACGACGAGCACCCCGACGACCACCGAGAAAGAGGAGCCCCTGGTGACGACGGGGGGTTCTACCCTCCTGTGTCTCATCCTTCTGGTCTTTCTTTTTGTCAGGTGGTGCCTTCGTGTCGCCCGAAGGGAGACGGGGGACGGCATGGTGCTACGGGGGCACTGAGCCGCGGTCCTTCTAGTAAACGATTCTCCGTCGATGACGTTTAGGAACGTAAGTGAACATGACATTGTCGTATTTGGCCGGGTGTCAAGGGTGGGCCCTGTGGGATGGGGACGGGGTCCTTTGGTGGTCACTGACGACCGTAATCCTCCCACCGAGGTTATTTCCCAAAGCCAACATAGACCTCTTGCGACAAAAGGTAGGCAGGTGATACACCCGTGTACGGGACTAGTCGAGGTTTTTATATAAAGTGACGGGACTCTTCGTCTTCCCAGTTCGACCGATTGGGCAGAGAGTCGGTTTACGTTCTTGGTCTCAAACCAAAGAGAACCCTAAGAACAAGCGACCCACAGACGAGGGTGACGCGAGGACCCCTCTAATAAGGGGTAACTGAAGACAACGGGGACCCGGTCGGTCCCCAATGAGTGTCTTCCTTTGCCGGGGACCCGACCTTCCCCGTCCACTGTGAGGGACCCGTGGTGACTTTCGTCCCGGACCCAAGTTTGGAGGGAAAACCGAGTCTACGACTCGGGGACCGTAGCGGAGGACCGTACATGTGGGAGTCGGGGTTCCCTACACTACTCCCGTATGCCACGTTAAACAAGTGTACACCTGGTTTATTTTCCGTTATCTTCTCCGTGCCAGTTGGAGGACGGGTGGATCGGAGTCGTCCTTTTTTTTTTAGTCTTTTGGTCTTTAGAAAGTAAGAAATCCCTACGAAAGGGGTTCACACAATAGATCTTGATTCAGGAGCCTTTTACGTCCCTCGTCGAAAATGTGAATTTAAACAAACCTTTTACATAATATAAAGAGAGTCTCTAAAAGTTATCTGTAATCTTACAATTTCCGAGACTGTTCAGGACGTCATTTCTTCCGATAAATCCGGTTATCGGAGGTTAGGATAAACTAGGGGGGCGGGGGAAAAAAAGAAGTACGTTGTGGACATTCAGAGTACTTTAAGTCCAAGGTTTCATGAAAAGCACAAAAGTCTCCATGGTGGAGTGACCGTGGACCGGTACTCGGGCTCCCTGGACCCCCACTACACCACCTCCCCGGTGTGGACGTCTCCTCCGTCCCGCCTTCGTCGGAGGTAAGATAGGAACGGAGAGGAGGATCAACCAGAGGTGTAATCGTAGGTGTTTTACTAGAGATTTCAGGTAAAATCGAGAAAAATGGACGAAAACAAAAAAGTTCATAGAATCATACTTTTAAAGTTTGTGTCTCCTTACAACTTTGACAGACGACACTTGTTGATAGATGGGTGGTAGATCCGAGATCTTAAGTGTAAAGTGACGAGGCGGAAGTTGTGCAAGGATGAGTAGAAAGTAGCCGGTTAGAGGGGAAAGAAAACGTAAAAATTTCTTCGACGTCTATGGCCATATACAACAAGAATTTGTGAGTAGTAGTAGGGAATGAAAACCGTTTGTTCTTTCAGTGACAGGTCTCCGGTCTGAACAGTTTTCCACGTGTCGGTCAGTGTAAGTACGACGTCAAGGTCGGGTGACGAGAGACGAGTTCCCGGGACGTGTAAGAGTTCACCGGAATGTCGGACCCGAGGAGGACGACTTTCCAAATTTCGTTCGTGGGGAAGGAGGGGGGGGTTTCCCGGACGGGGAGTCTGTAGAGAGTGTAACAACCCGTTTGGTAAAGTCGGAACCTCAGAACCCAATACGTCTCTGAAGACTGGTAGAACCGTAAATGACACTGGATTGAACTGGGACTGAGGTTAAAAAGTTCAAGTGAGAGGAAGAGATTCCCGGTCTGATACTACCCTCGGCAAGGAAGACACTCGGGTGGACTTTTCATCGTCAGTCTTGTCGCATGATCCCCATACTACTCTTCCCCGGTCTCTTCCCCCACCGTAAGGTGAGAGTATGTGCTGTAGACCGAGTACTCCATAGGGACAAATCCTGTGTCCGACACCAAATCATCACCTCTGGTCCTTACCGGTGTCTGCGTAAACACTAAGACGTCCATCGAGGGTATAGGGTAAACTTCTTTCTATACGGAATTCGAGGGAAGTTCTCCTGTTAGATCTGAGGGCATTACAGGTCTCAGTCTACCACCCACACCGATGTAGTATGTTCTCCAAACACATACCCAGAATCTCGTAGAAGGTTGTCTTGAGACTATGTACTCTCTTCGACACTTGGTTCTCTAACCCTAGTCCAGAGGACGACTGGGGGTGGGGTGGGGGGACCGTGGACGGTGTCGGGTCTATGTGGACACAGTGTTAGTCTGTCTAATACGTCTAAGTTCCCTTCGGGTCGTTCCCTTGACTTCCGACGTTCGGAGGTCTATACCGGTGACAAGAGTTTTCTTTCTTTCTCCCGTTTCGTTAGTTACCTTTTTATATAAATAATTCACATGGAAAATTTCTCGTTGATGACTTCGTCCGTCGAGTAACAGCCCATGTAGTAAGTGGTTGATCGCGTCTGTCCTCTGTCGTATCTTTGAGTGGTTCATCTTGTTTTAGTTCCTTAAGTGTAAAACGTGAATCCCCGTAAAGCGACGTTAATTTGTGTTTTCCAATGCGTAAAACTTTGGTCCTAGAAGAATTTTCTGTCGGAGGTCGTCAGTGTAGGACATCTCGGTAGGGGGTTCTTCTGGTTTGTCACACCGTCTAAAGAAAAGTCGTGTATTTCTTTATTCCGAGTCTCAGAAGTTCGTAAGCGTAAAGTGAAAAGTTGCACTCTTGTTACTTTGTAAGGTCTTCTTTTAGAAGTACGAGGTTAAATAACCGTGGAGGTCCATGGTGACCCGCGTAATCCAAACATTTGTCAGGACTTTGACGTCCGTTTCTACCGACCTTCTGGAGTCCGTAACCCAGACCTCCTTCTGTCTCTGTTGGGTCAGACTCCGTCTTAAGACCTGGGGATTAGCGGAAGAAGGTCCGAACCCAACCCCTTTGTTGTCAGTTAACACTTTTATAAGAGGTCCTTATAACCCTCCCCCCTCCACGTGTCGGTCACCACGACGACTTGAGTTTGCAGTGACCAGCCGATATTTTGTCTGAGGACACGGTATTACTCTTTGTTCTAGGGTTGGTCTCGAAAGTGGCGTTCTCTTACTCCTTTCACAGGGTCGACCAAGACTACGGGTTCTTGGAACGTCGAGGTCCCAAGAACCGTTCCAATACGGACACCAGTCTTTTTAGTTGACTCAACGACAGAGGAACTAGGGGTCACCGGAGACCACCGACGATCCTACCGTTGAAGGGATCGACTGTCGTCTCTGCCCCCGTAAAGGCCGACCGCTCGTCTCTCCGAGTTTGTGATTGTCCGGGACGGTAGTGACGTAAACGTGGGTGCGACGGGACCACAGAAACTCCACCTGTGCCTCTGGGGTTTAGCCGTAGGTCAATCGAGGGGTTTGTCGGTCCTGACCGACCACAACTGTGATCCGTGGATAGTGTCGTTGTGACGTGGCGGAGACCCGAGTGTCAACTGTGACAGGAGACAGAAGTCAACCATGACTTCTAGAACACGATTTACCACCCCGAGACTTGTGACCGTAAAGTCATGTACGAAGAGAAGAGGGACTTGTAGTTCTAGGACCTTCAAGTAAGATGACACACGCTCACACAAACACGCACATACACACATATGTTACGTCATGTCTCACTCTTTTCCTTTCATCTCTCTCCGCTCGACCCCGAAATCCTTTACGAGAACATAGTGTCACTCAGGTTTTTATTCACACGTTTTTTTTTTTTTTCTCGCGGTCACACGGCTACTCGACCGGTCGGGGTCGACCTTTTGAAGACCAGATGTCGTAGGATACGACTTATCGTTTTCCACAAAGGACCTGTACCAGTGTACACGGAGTTCCGACTTTTCTGTAAAACGTTGTACAAGTGGTCCATAATAGTGATGACCATGAAAACCAGTTTGACCTTTGTGGTAGAGAGTGTCCTTTTGATTCTTTTGATTCGTAAAAAGACTTTACTACTCAGTGTGTCTTCGTTTTCGAGACTTTTCATTCTCTAAGATTCTTTAAGTAGGAAGTCCGACCAACGGAGACTTAAGTCAACCATTTATAAAAAATTCGTAATTACATCATCAAAAATCGTATAAAAGTTTTACATATGTAGTGATAAAGGTCTTTTAGAAGTGATGGGGAGTTTTTTCGGACATTGAATCGTCAGTGAGGGGTGAGTGGGGTCAAGGACCGGGGACCTTTGGTGATAAGACATAAACAGAGGTGTCTAAACGGATAAGAACTGTAAAGTGTATTTACCTTAGTACGTCGTACACTGAAAAGAGTTCCAAAGAAAGTGAATGATACAAAAGGTCCAGGTAGGTACAACTTCGTATACGATCATGAAGTAAAATAAAATATCAACTTATTATACGGTAACATATCCATATGGTGTAAATAAATGGGTGACCAGTCGACTATCTGTAAACCCAATAAAGGTAAAAACGGAGAATATTTAGCGTCACGCTCTTTGTGACTGTAAGTTCAAAAGTACATATACATACGAAAGTAAAGAGAACTCATTTTTGGTCCTCATCGTAAAGACCGAGTATACCATTAAGATACAAATTGAAAAACTCCTTGACGGTTTGATAAAAGGTTTCACCGACGTGGCACAATGGAAGAGTGTTCACTACCTCCTCTCAAGATTAAAGCGAGGTGGACAGTAACGGATAGAGAGACTAATCTCGGTAGAATCACCCACACGTGACGATAAAGTACCACCAAAACTAAACGTAAAGGAAGTACTTATCCCTATGACCCTCAGAAAAGTACACGAATACTCGGTGAATATAGAAAAGAAACATCTTCTATGTTTTTATACAAATGAGTAAACAAATAGTTTATACAACGAGGATAAAATTTGACTTAATAAACCGTAAAATGGCTATTTTTCATTCTCAAGAACTATATAAGATCTGTACTCTAATACCGAAGGTTCGTAGAGGAAAGTAAGACTCAACAAACAGTGAAAGAACTATCACGGGAGACTTCGTATTTTCAAAACACGGGGTAACTACTCCAGGTTAAATAGATAAGAAGGAGCCCGAATACAAAACCCACAACATAGATTCTTGGGTACCGGATCAGGTTCCGGTGTTTCTAAGTAGGGACGAATGAAGATTCTATATCGAATTCGAGAATGTAAATCCAACTACGTGAAAGTCGATTAAAACATACATCACACTCCATCCCTAGGTTGACGTAAGAAAAGGTACACCTATAGGTCGATAGGACCGTGGTAAAAGGTTTTTCTGATGGAAAGGATAACTTAAGAGAACGGTGTGAACAGTTTTTAGTTAACCGGTATTTGTATTCCGGTAAGGTAAGGTGACCAAATATACGGAGAAGAAAACAGATATGGTGTGAGAAAACTAATGACATCGGAATATTATTCAAAACTTGGTCTTCACACTTACGTGGTTGAAACAGGAAAAAGTTACAAATAGACCGATAAGACCCAGGACCGTAGAGGTACACTTAAAGTCCTAGTCGAATAGTTAAACATATTTTTTCGATCGATCCTAAAACTATCCCTAATGTGACTTAGATATATACTTCAACTTCTCATAACAATTGTTATAAATACAGAGACTAGGTATTTGTATCCTACGGTAGGGTAAATAAATTCGGAAGTTACAGAAAGTTGATATGAAACATCAAAAGTCCTATACAGAACGTGAAGAAAGTAATTTAAATAAGGATAAGAGAGACTATGTTAATATTTGTCTTAATAAAGACTTAAAATAAAAGTGTAACAAGTAACGGTCCCATTTCTCTTTGTTGACTAAAAATATAACTGAAACATAGGGTGTTGGGACTTAAGTACATAATCAAAATGACCCAAACACATACACGTGCGCACGTACTTAAGGAATCTTAAAAGATACATGTTTTACCGCAGTAGACATTCCTTAAAATGAAGAAAATGTTTAAATCTACAGAAAATAAAGGAAAAAGAAAGGGTTTACGAAGACTTCATAATCGTATTGTAAAAACTGGAGTCAAAATGAACCGACGGACACGGTTTGTCAGAGGATTCTCTTAGGGGACGAGATCCCAGTGGTGGTCTATTCAACCACGAGTTCCTACGATCGTGGTCAGGTGAGTTTCCGTTTTCGAGAAACTCCGGTCCTCCTATAATCGTGGTGGTAGTCGTTCCAGGATAAGGAGTGGGGTTCGAGTCTTGTGATCCGAAGACATGGGTGGACCAGTGGTTAGAATATGAATGATGGAAAGAGTTCTAGGGTCTTATGTCATTCAGGAGCTGTGTGTTTGGAAGATCAACGTTTGAAAGTTTCTCCGTACGGTCGGGAACATAAAGTCCACATGAAAAGTTCCATGAGATGATATTCTGACTTTACAAAATGAAAGACGGGGACATAAGGTCCACATGAAAAGTTCCATGAGATTCTGACTTTACAAAATGAAAGACGCGAACATACATAATGAACACACTTTTCATAATGTTTGGATAAGTCATGTCATTGTGTGATCGTGTCATGTCCCGATGTATGTCATGATATGATATATCATATGATCATGTCGTGATATATCGACTGACACAATCGACCCATGGGTCCGATTGAAACAACCTAAATGATTGTTTACTCTGAATGTTTGCACGAGAGTCTTGTCTTGAGTAAGAATACATCCCCTGAATGACAATTTCCTTCCGTCGTCACCCCAGTCCCGTCCTCATGGGTACCCCCGGGTGCCTTCTAGACCCCGAACCGAACTACCAACTCAGTGGGATGGTAGAAGGGGCACCCCCAACGAAGGGGTGGGTTGAGGTCGACGGGTTCCACGTCTCCCCATGTTCGACCTTCCACGGAATATGTGTGTACATGTGTCGGTGGTTCTTGGTCTGACAGCGACAGCGTGTCAGCTTCGGTTCCTCCCGCCAGGACCGGGCCAGTCAGTGTGGCACCTACCGACGCTCGTCGAAGAGACCGACCTCGACATGGCCGAGTCCTGTTTCCACATGCTTACCTAGAAAAACGGCTGCGAGCAGAGGGGTCCGACCGACGGAAAGTCCGCCGCCTTACTCGTCGTCTCCTTCGCGACGTGTTCAAGAACCTTCTCCACCGGGCACTTCTCGTACATCTAGGTCCCCAACGTCGTCGACAACTCCGACCGGTCTTCGTACCGCTACTACTTTCGGCTCCGACCTCCACCTCCCCGTTCTTTCCTCTTGTGCCGTAGTGATAGCGTCGTACTTCGGAGTGGAGGACTCTCCTCCCTGGTCCACGACACGGTGTTGTGCCTCCTGGTGTCTCTGGTTCGGACGGAAGGAGGGTGTAACCACGAGACTCGTGTACGAGTCGGGCCGGGACCTTGCAGGGAGCAGGAAAGAGGGTAGGTTTCGAAGGGATGGTGTACGAAGGTAGGCGTTCCGGTGGACGAGTAAGGAAGGACTGGAGCGTTCGTAGTTGACGGAGGTGAGTTTCTCATAGGTTCGTGTGTTCCCATCTTCGACGGTCTGGATCGAACATCGGGACGGTCGGTGTTTATGAAGTTGAGGGGTTCTTTGACGACAAAAGAGTAGAGACTTACTGCTATTGCTCTCAGGGGTTTAGAGTGTCCTCGTGTCGTCCCCGCCTTTTCGTGGACTACGATGTTCACCGGCTACGCGCCGCCGACGCTAGCACTGGGGCGCGGTCCCCCGACAGACCCGAGCAGATTCAGGTACGACAAGACTTACTCACTGGGTCGTCCCCTCCTCTTCCGAGGTCTGAATAAGGTCGACTGAATGCTTCTACGAGAATCGGGTCCTTATAGACTAGAACGTACGTCTAGAGTCTCCATCCCAGAAGACGAAACGAGTGTGTGTCGGTCCTATGAGGTCGACCCTTCTCGCGACATTTTAGTGGGAGGGACGAAAGACGAGCGGACGTGAGATCGAGGTTCAGGGTCCCGGTATGGTGAAAGGACCGCCACCAGAAGATGCGACTTTAGGAGTGACACAACTGGCAGAGGAAAGTTTTGTATCGGTGGGTCACCCAACGACGTTAGTTCGTGACTGACTTTTCCACTGACTCTCTCCGCGACGGGGTCACCTCAGGTCGTCCGACCGTCACCTACGACGTCACCGGTGAGCCCCAGGGGACAATCCTGGGTCCGTGAGTCGGGTCTCGACGGTCTCTTATCGTTCGTTCGGGAGTCGCCTCAAAGAGACCCCTGTGAGGGAAGTCGGTCTCCCATTGTGAGACAGGGTCCGTCGGGTCTAGGTCACGGACGAAGTACGGTCCCGGGGGTCCGACCGAGGGCACAGACGAGACTTCCTAGTCGGGTGGAGGGTTCAAGGACACTAAGACCGGGGTCAATACGATCTCGTCTCGCTACCCCTTCAGTCAAACCTGTTTTCCTCCCACACCTTTAGTCTTAGATGTCTGAGTAGGTTCTCTCACCAGTCGTCGGTCGTAGAGGAACCCCCAGTCCGGGTACCCCTCGGGGAATGTCTCCTGGGTCTGCGTTTGGGTACCACACTTGGGGGAAGGATGGATAAGTAGGAGACTCGGTGTAGATGACAGACTTGGAATTGTCGGAATGGAACTTTACCTCCACTGTGGGTGATCCTGAAACTCTTTTAACCCCTTTTTTTTAACACACCTTTCCGTAACACTTACCGTTGCACAAATAAGTTCAATAGTATAATAATAAATGTCTATACTTTACACTAGTTGACGTCTTAAAAAATAGCGAGAACTCAAGTTAAGTTCTTTGACAAGAAACGGGAAAAAAGGTACTGGATTTTTTGGGGGGTTTTGAGTTTTGGGTCTCGGGACTCTAACCTAATGTACTGGGGTCTCCTTGAGGTCTACCAGACGACACCTTTTGAAATGAGACGGTATTCTTTGGGTTGTCCCTTCCCCCCACGTCGGTACCCACTCTTTCTCTAAAGTCCCAGAGGTGGTCCACTCGACCGAGAGCAGGTACAAAAGATAGGGGGAGTCGTTTTCCTTGTGGGCAGGGAGTTCCGGGTTCGGGATTCCCGAACGTTTGGTGAGAGAAACCAGGACCTCTCTTCTCCCCGACTCGCCCTCCGTACTTGGTCCCTAGCCCGGAGTGTGGACGGACCGGACTCGAGTCCCGTAAAGAGTCCTTTCCCTCCCTCCCCGCCTCCTTCTCTAGTCTACAGGTACGAAGGAGGGGACGACACAGATGAGTCACGGTCGGTGGGTTCGTTGGGACCCCTGGACGGGAGTTCCCTAAATGTTTAGGTCCACTCTTCCTCTCTTCGTTCTGTCCGGAAGATCAGTCACCCCTCACCCTCGTAACCGCCTGCCCGTTACTCGCGTTCCGTCCCGTGATCCCCATTAGAAGTTCACCCCCGAGGATGTACGGTTCGTCTCTTGACTCGTCTTTCCCGGTACGCGGTTGACGTTTGTAGGGGACGACCGTAAATGGCGGGGGTCCTCTGTCTGTGGTACGACTTGAAGGTGGGTCTTGGTACTGAGTGCCTCCTTCACCCACCGGCTCCCGGTACGCTCCTGTCCCACAGGGTCTCCAGGTGGGTGGGTGGTCGGACCGAAATGAGTTCGGAGTGCTTCAGGGGATACGCCTAAAGGGCCATGACGGGGGCGGAAAGTGGTAGTGACAGTGGGACCCGGGTTTAATCGGGCCTTGTCGACTGCCCGTCGACCGGTACCGGAGAGGGGAGACCGACACGACAAGGACTCCGTTGCTTGTGTACAGCGAATGTTAAGTTTCCGGATACCGAGTCAACTTAGACTAGTTCGAGTAGTTGGAAGGATTCCCCGAGAGGAGGTCTTTGGTGAGTGAGTCAAGTTCCAGAGGGGAGGGGTTGGGATGGGGTTGGGTACCGAGGGTTGAGTCCGTTTAGAGTATTCCTGATTTAGGGAATAGGAATGTCCTCGATATCCTCTTAAACCCTCAACACCACATGTCTCCGAAAAAATGTTTTACTAAAGACCTACATGTACATGTCTTTCTAACTTATACTCATACAAAAGGTTCCGAGACAGAAACCTTTCTGGTGGTAAAATGTTGTGACCTTAACATTTTCAGTGTCCACACACTAGAGTGGTACATATTCCAGTTCTTTTTCTCGATTTGAACACCTGATGTCTCGAAATTTATCAGAAGGCACTACGGTGACAAGTTTAGACCCCTGTACACCCCGGATGGTCCTTCCTGGACTCTTTATTGGTACAAGATCTTAGTCTTCTCCACTCCAAAGGACGTTTGTCTCTCGGAAAGGAATGGGAAACCTCTTACTGTCCTGGGACGGTGGTTGAACCCGGTGAGTACGTTTCCGTTCGGTGTGCAAAATCTTTGTCTCTATTATGTAATTTCGAAAAATTTCGGAGTAATGAGTTACACGTCAGTTCCCGGGACGTGACCGTAGTGGATCCTTTACGTCAGAGTGCCCGGGGTGGGTCTACACGACTTAGTTTTAGACGTTAAATTGTTCAAGAGGGTGTACTAAGATACATGTTTAACTTCAGACTCTTCATAAGGTTACTAGAGTAGTCCGTTACACGTATACAAAGAAACGTATTGGTCGAGGATGAGTAGGAAGTTTTAGGAAAAGTTTACAACTAAGGAGAGACTAGGACTAAAAAAAGGTCCTTCGATCTTAGTTACTTAGGACCCCCGTGAGTGTCATGAAGACTGTTTACTTATGTTGAGAATGTCGTAGTAGGGAAGTATAACATTAATGAAGACGAATATTAGACACCAACTCGTGACATACTGGAGACACCGAGACAGGAACCGGTGATCGTCTCCGACCTTTTACCCTTTACAGGTTATTCCCTGATTTGACTTCACTTCGTACTTTAATCGTCTGTCCTTCAGGACTATTTGTTCAGTGGTGGTGGTCATACAACTTTTCTGTTTTTCTGTTAAAGAGTCGAACTACTACCCTCTACCCGGGGATTGTTCTACTGACTTGCGTTTACGTTAAGGGAGACCCTTTTCACTCAAGTGTGAGTTTATAATTCCAGTCCACCCCTATTTCTCTTTCTTTGTCTTACTCATCCACACTGGTAATGTCACACTCCGCACCTGGTTCCTTCCGTCTCCGGGGACCATGACTTCGCAGACCTTTCGCCCCCTCCATGGTCGTAAGGTCGTCTCGTGCCTCCCTCCACGACCGTCTCCGACGGGGAGTCACCGGACCTTAGTCTTAGTGTCCTTCTGGTGGACCAATGTTGTGAGACGGTGGGTGAGTAGGCTTTGCCAGGGGAACCCGAAGGTTTTGAGTCTCGATCTGAGAGGGGTGGAACGCAGTATGACGAAGGAGACCCCTTTTGGAATTAAAGGGAACTGGAGAATTGTGAGAACAAGGGTCGAAATGACCTGAACGGTGGTGAGTTACTTTTGACGTCAGGGAGACACTTTTACGTGAGGACTCGGGTTGTTAGGTGTCAGGGGACCGACATACCTGCCTGAGGCACTGACTGCGCAGAACTTTCGAAGGGGAAACCTTTCGTGACTGTCTCGTGAACGACGTGCGGTCCGAGATACGGTGGTCGGGGACGGCGGGAGGGGTGTCGTACTTCGGATTAGAGTTGGGGTCGTTTGTCGGGGTCCGTCCTAATAGTTGGTAGGTCCCACTGACGACGAGCAAAATGTCTACCCCTTTGTGAATGTTGGTCCGGAAAGTAAGTTGGACACGTAAAGTTGGAAAGGGGACCGTTTTATGGGACCGTCTATAAACTAATACGGGTCACCACCCCCCGCGTGAAGGAGTGACTCATCGGTTAAGATACCGGTCTTCAGACGTATTTGAGAATAAATAGAAATCAAGTTGAGATGTGTGGGTAGGGACGGGGTAGAATACGTGGAAGGAGGAGGGTATTGGGTGCATAAACAAGTTGATCGTAACCCACGGGAGGTCACCCACCGGTCGGCACGCGATCCGTTACCCGTGGGTGGTCTCTTGTCCTCTCCACCGTAAGGGGACACTGTTCCGAGTGTCAGGTGGAGAGACCGAAAATTGTTCGAAGAGGTGTATGGTTGGGAGGACCTGTGTAATGGATGACAGGTCGTCTGAGACGGTTGTGTGGGGGGGGAGGTGGGTCCGAGAACTCACTCTTTACAGGTAAAGGAGACTGACCTTATTTACAGATAAAGGAAACTGACGGTTCTAAGAGTTTCGGTTAGGGTTCTTACTTTTGTTTTGAAAATTGTTGGTCTTACCCCCCTTGCGTTTTACTGTGACTAGTACACCAGGGGTCCACGGTACCCAGTGTGTTACAGTAGTAGTATTGTCGGGGTACTCATCTCGACGACAGGAGTAATATTGTCTCCTCCTCCGACCCGAGTCTTTCCCCTTTAGTAGTCGAGTTCCTGTGTGTTCTCTTTCACCTTCCCACCCGAGGTTTGTGTCCGGCTGTGGACGAGGTTATAGACGACAATGGGACGTGGTTCTGGACCCCTGGATGTCCGGACGGACGACAGAACTGGTTGACCTATGTAGGTAGACAGAAGTAGAGGGGGGTCTCTTCGTCGAGCCCCAGTCTCAGGGACAATGGTCGGCGGTTCGTTCAAGGTGTCACAAGTTCCCCTCTCCAACCACGGTTTAAAAAACCGACACGTTAAACTAGAACTTCCAAGGTAGGCCCCGAACAGGTTTGGACGGTCCCGACAGACCAGGGTCGGGAAGAAGACGTCTGAATGGTCTGAGTGGTTTCGTCCCAGGGTTATCATACGCCGATGACCCTCCCCCCACGAGTAATTTAATAGTGTTGGGAGGAGAACGAAAAAAGAGGAGATCAAAGACGAGACTTGTTACTTTTATGACTTTAACTCTCAAAAGGAGAAACGAAACCGAGAATACTTTTCCTTCGGAGAACGCGTCACTGGAGGGGGGGGGGGTTGTGTGTGTCTCCGAAATAATAACGATAATAATATGAAGATAGGAAAAGGGGGGAAAGAAGGGTAAAAGGACATAGATAAAATAGTACGGACCCTGGACTTAGAAACTCGGGGGAGGAGTTCAATAAAAACCTTGTTCCACTCGAGATTTGGTTATTTCCGTCTCGAACCACACTCACTTCCACATCCGCCCCTCTCTATCTTTTCCTAGTCGACCCAAAGGTCCCTGGCCGTTCCCCCTCGCTCTGGATTCCCTTCTCAAGACACCCCCGGTATTCCGATCGACTGTTCGGTGTACACTGAAGAGGTCGACGAGTCAATCAGGGACTGGACACTCGTTTCGTTTCAATCGCTCGACTTACTACTAAAGTCGAAGGTGCCCAACCGACGGTACAACCTCTGACGACCTTCGTCATCACTAAAATAGGTCTTTACCCTACAAACGAAAGAGTGACTGTCTTGTCGACTTTCGTTCGGGGAGTCAGAAAGGAATGTGCGTCAACTCGGCGGCCGTAAGGTCGCGTAACTCTAATGGAAGGTTGGTTTTCCACAGTCAGTAAGTGGTGGTGTCTAGTGGGGAGGACGACAAACGTGTCCTCGCTGGTCTTGGCAGTCCTTACTTCCGACTTCCGCGTTTCGTCCGGTGTTCGGTCGCGGGGTCTACGAGACGGGGGGACCTAGGGAGGAGTGTCGTAGGGTGGGGCGGAAGGGGAGGGCCAAAGTGGTCGGTGGGAGTCAAGACTGGGACAGACAGGAGGTCAGACCCGTCGCGCGCAAGGGGCGGATGGTCTTAGTGGGCCCGAGGGCTCTGTTTACTCTTTCAAACGCAGGACAAGCGAGGGAAGGGACGAACGGGGGTGGGGAGTCGTCTTCGTGACAGACACAAGGACCCGTGACTGTCGCGGCGGCGGCGTTATGAGTGGAGAGGTGGAGCGTCGATCGCTCTCCCGCTCCCCGCGTTGAGCGGAGGAGGTGAGCCGTTCCCTAAGGGTCAGAGGCGGGTGACTGCCGCGGGGCGGGGTGTGGAAGAGTCCGCGCCAACCTTCTTAGGTTCGTTGGTAGACGGCGACGAGACTAGGTTTGGTCCAGAGGGCCCAAGTGTGACTGAACTTGAATTTCACCTTCAAGTTCCCTTCACTTGAATTGCACCATCCTCTAACCCGGACCCAGTCTTTCAGTGGAGGGGCGTAGCGAGGAGTCCACCTTTTCCGTTCAGTAACCTTCGAGTTAAAAGACCAGGTATTGTCACTTAGTTTATGGGGTACACCGGATTTCTGACACCACCCCTAAAATGCACGTAAAAGAGTAAAGTAAGGGGATGACAACTTCTCCCCCGAAGGGACCACCGAGTCACTACTTCTTAGGTGGACGATTACGTCTTCTGAGGCCAACCTAGGGACTCAACCCTTCTAGGGGATCTTTTCCTTTACCGTTGGGTGAGGTCATGAGAACCGACCCTTTAGGGGACCCGTCTCCTCGGGCCGCCCGATGTCAGGTACCCCCGGCGTTTTCCCAGCCTGTGACCATTCGTCGATTTGTTGACGTCCCCTTTTGGCCGAATAGCAGAAACGATAAAATGTCTTTCCCTTCAGTTCCGAGTCCCTTCAATACGGGGTTTAGTGAACCGGTCGTCTACTACACCGGTTCCGAGTCTTGTTAGGTGCTTCGGGCGGTTTGGGACCTGTCCCTGTCGTCCTGGTCCCGGTGCGGGCGGCGCGAGGGAGGAGGGCCACAACGGCGGGCGCGATGGAAGGAACCCGCGTAGCCGTAGGGTCTGTGAGGTGTAGACGTGCTTTTTCTTACCGCAGGTCGTGTGCTACTTCCGGTCGTGCTGCTACTTCCAGTAGAACTGGCACGCCTAGAATCGGAATCTCTACTCGAACTGCAACGACTGCGCCCGGTCTCGGCGCGCGGGGCGCGTCAGACGGCGGCGCGGGAGTCGGGGGCGCCGTCGGAGACGGCGGCGGCGGAGGCAGAACTCGGCATTCAAGACGGTCTAGAACTTCGACTATTCCGGCATCGTCCGACGTTCGTGCTACTGGCCGTGTTACATCTGCCGCTCGCACTAGGTGCACTACATCCGGAACCCGGGGGTCCCGAGTTACTTTTGCCGGGTCGTCAGCTTCTGCGGCAGCCGGTGGAGCGCGTCGCTCTTCTACACGTGGACGCCGCGCGACCGGTGGTCCGTCGGCTCGGTACACCGCTCATGGCGGTCCGCCAGCCACGCCGCCGCGTCGCTCGCGTCGCCGACCGTCTACCGGTCCGTCGCCAGCTCGCTGTACTCGTCGTCGTCCATCCACCTGCGCTTGTACGGGTGGTGGACGTCCATGAACTGCTCCGCCGTGTCGTCCAGCCCGGGCATCTTTGCCTTACACTACAGGGTGTCTTCGACGCCGTCGTGGACCTTGTGGCGGTGGTGGTCCAGCCGATACGAGTCCACGAAGTACTTCTTCTTCTCCGCGCTCACGAACACCGCGCACCACGCGTCGCGGTCGTCGTGCGTGCGCAACGGCGAGTCGCGGTCCTTCTCCTACTCCCTGTCGTGCCGATGGAGGTGGGCGCGGTCCCGGAGCAACGCGACACCGCCGGGCCGGCACGCTAACGGGAGCCAAGGGCCTCCGCGGCGCGAGGGCAACTGGCGGAGTCGCGAGGTCAAACGGCGTTTGCGCGGGAGGTACTGGCACCGGCGGCGCCACACGGGGCCGGAAACTCGGGAAATTCCACGTCGCGCGCCCCGCCCCGGGCTGCGCGTCAGGGCCGCACGGACCCCCGCCCCACCCCCGAGGACCTAAGGGGAGGGACTCTGAGGCGCCTGGCTAGACGACCCAGCCTGAGACTTTGTTTGGGGCTCCCGGCACTCTTCTGGCACGCAAAGAGAGGGCTGAGTCCATACGGAGTCGACAGGGGAAAGGTCCTTGGGGTTTAGTAGATCCTGATCCCGGTGGTGGCGTCCGGGACCCCAACGACTCGCCGGCAGGATCTTTAAGACTCTATGAAGACTCTGTGACCTTTACTCGCCCTTAGATGGCCTGGACGTCAAGGAACTCTATCAGCGAAGGTGACTTCCTCTCCCTCTTTGTATTGGTCAAAGGAGGGCCTAAAGATTCGGTCGGTGGAGGGGATCCCTAGAGGGTTGATCAATGAGGGGTCTTGGGTGTCCTGTCGGTGGAGAGGATCATTTGAGGTGAGGCCTACGAGGGAGACTTCTCGGGGGACGGGGGTTTGTCGGTGAACGGACCCTTTGGGATGAGTTCTGGTAGGGGGAGGTTGGGGGAAAGACTTTACGAATCGGTAGGTGGGGACTTGAAGGTGTTGTTGGCTAAGAAGCGGAGGTAGGACCTCCGTGAGGACTGAGTCATATAGGTCCTACGGATTGGAGACAAGAGTCATGGGGACTGTGGAGACCCCCTCTAGGAGGGGTCGGGTCGTAGTAGCTTCCAAGCCCTTGAGTTGTCCGCAGAACCGGGGGCTGTCGGTTCCCTAGAGACAGCTTTAGGACTCGTCCATGAAATGTTTAGAGAGTCTCATGGCCGCCGCGGAGCCCATGATCCTAGAGTTTCGTGAGGTTGTGGAAGGGAGCCCAGGGTCACCGAGGTGGTCGCGGTTTGTAGGACAGGTAAGTACGCGACCTAGGTCGATGGACTTGGCTCAGCATCCCGCTTTGATGTGAACCAAGGGACCCCTTCAACGTGTCGGTGCCTACCAAGGTTTCTGTGCACGCGAGGGTCGCGTCCAACTTTACCGACGACGGCCATGGGTCAGACTATCCTACGATTCCCGAGTCTGCGACATTGGACCCCACCTTAGTGGGGCGGACTTCGGGACTGACCAGCGACCCATCCCTGACGACGACGACGACGACGACGATTCAGCGAAGTCAGCACAGGCTGAGACACGCTGGGGGTGACTGCCGTCGGGTGGTCCGAGGGGGCAGGGACCCTAAGAGGTCCGTTCTTGTGACCTCACCCAACGGTAAAGGAAGAGGTACGTACTTTCACTTTTCACTTTCACTTCAGCGAGTCACCACAGGCTGAGAATCGCTGGGGTACCTGACGTCGGGTGGTCCGAGGAGGCAGGTACCCTAAAAGGTCCGTTCTCATGACCTCACCCCACGGTAACGGAAGAACTCCGCTAGTTTCTCGGGACAGCTCCGATACGCGCGACTGCCGCAATCCTACGCCGCGACGGACGGCCACCGGTCGAAAAGACGTTGCACATCGCGCCCCACATGGGTGTGAGTCTAGGCGATCCTCCGCGCCTTCCGTCCAGAACGACCAAGGGCGCTTCGCCATATTAGAAGGGGTCGCAACGGGGTCGCGCCATGGTTGTCCAAATAAAGTGTCACTGAATTTCGTCGTTCCCCCTTCTTCGAGCATTTATTATACGAACCAAAGAAGGAAAGAACTAAATCTTCGAGGACTGAGAGTCCGTTTACCCTCCGGACCTATCGTCACGAAGGGACAACTCAACCGTCACTCCTTCAATGTTTTCGTAAATTGTCTATAAAGGGTTAGTAGTCCAGTTGAAGTCCCGAAGAAGGGGAGGATGACAAGGTCCCTCGAACTACATCACCTAAATCGTCACCTAAGTACGAAACCTTAAGAAAACGAGGATAAAGGTAAGTACTCCTTACTCTATGAAAGACAAGGTTAGTCGTGACCCTCTCCAGAAAGAAGTGAAGCAAAATCCCCTTCTAGAGTTCCCGTTTTTTTTTTTTTTTTAGATAGAAGTAAAATTGTACTGAGACGAACTAATACCGGGTTTCGGTAATGACGGAGAAACGATACGAAGTTACAATTTTAGGATTTTTTACAGTTTCATTATACTTTAAGATTCTACCAAAAAGACTGAGGATCGAGAAAAAGAGCCTCTTCCGTTACCGTGGGGTGAGGTCATGAGAACGGACCTTTCAGGGTACCAGTCTCCTCGGACCTTCCGACGTCGGGTACCCCAGCGACTCTCAACCGGTCCTGACTCGCTGAAATGAAAGTGAAAAGTGAAAGTACGTAACCTTTTCCTTTACCGTTGGGTGAGGTCACAAGAACGGACCTCTTAGGATCCCTCCCCACCCCCGGACCACCCGACGGTAGATACCCCAGCGTGTCTCAGCCTGTGCTGACTTCGCTGAATCGTCGTCGTCGTCGTCGAGAAAAAGATGAGATTTTAGTAAAAATTTTTATTAAATTTAACCGACTCTTTTTTTACCGTCTTTCTTTTTTCTCCCAAGTTTTCATCTGTACCGAGAAATTCATAGCAATTGACGTAGAGAAGGACTGTAAAGTGAATGCTAATTTTAATACACCGATCTTATCACAATCAGTTCCTACCCCCGATTGTCAATGTCGGGACACGGTTCTGTATGATCCCCACCTGGTAACGACGACGATCTAAGACCCGAAATGGTGGATGCTGGATACACCGGTTCAGTACCTCGGGGACTCTGAGTCAAAGAGACCCCCGATTGGAGCACCCCGACACTCCTTCATTCTGAAGTGAGTGCACTCCTCACGAGACGTTTGTCCATTTATGTAGACTTCGACAAAAGAGTGTGACTGTTAGGAGTGGGGTCCTGGTAGGATACTTTTGTACAAGAGTAGGTTAGTTTGAGGTAGAATGAATAGAAGGACCTAACTTGAGTAAATAGAAAAGTTAATTCTAGTTGTCTCTCACATACACACGTACACACACACGCACACACACACATACTCTGTCTCTCTCTCTCTGACATGGTCCGTTCCTGGAGATTTAATCCGAGAGACTTGGGCTTGACCACACTACTCTTGGACTCTAGAAATGGAGAAGCCCCTTCGGGAGGGACTGGTGGAGTCGGGTGACTCTTAAGGGGTAAAAGACTTCGAGACTACGAACTGACGTCTAAAGTGGATATTATACTTTCACAGCTCAGAGGGGTCACGTCACATTCACGGATCTTATGCAGAACGTCTAGTACCAGGA
The DNA here is from genome assembly GCA_006410555.1 of Capra ibex. Lineage (NCBI taxonomy): Eukaryota > Metazoa > Chordata > Mammalia > Artiodactyla > Bovidae > Capra > Capra ibex. The sequence continues at coordinate 14,640,140 of SJYO01050590.1, read as the reverse complement.
AATATATTAATGGTAATACAAAGGACTGTACGTATGGATAGTTATCGTTCAACAACTCTCTTAATGTGACCTAATGGGTTTTTGTGGGGAGACGTTTAATTGGTGATCCAAGTCAGAAAACGAAGGGTCTTATTAGAAAGACTCCTTTAGACCGATTTTCTCCTGAGAAACACTCTTTCGTACGATAAGACTATACAAGTGATAAAAAGGACTCTCCCTCTCTACCGTCTCTATTTCGTACTACGAAGGTTGAGGTGTTTGTACACACCGACACTGTTGTGTTGGATAATTCCTTGATGATAGTTGTGTGTGTAAGAGGTGAACGGCTGTGGTGACCGGATACAATTCCGTACTGGTCTCTCTTTTTCGGAAGATTCCCCCCCTGTCTCGAACCTTATTTTCCAACAAGAAGAGAAAAGAAAAAAATTTCGTTCGATAAGAATCCGTCTCCTTTTCCAAATAACTCTTAGTCCTCGAAACCTTACACACTGAAAAACTTCTCCATCCCGGATCTCCTCCCTTCAGTAAATTTGCACCCCCAATAGAAGTGTCGTTCACTTACTTACTTACTTACTTACCCCAAGAGGACTCCTGATGACTCCTCCTTTGACTCCAAGTCTCTTCTCCTCCCCGAACGGGTTCCGGGGTATCGACCACTTTCTTCCGGTCGCACCGACCTCACTTCGTACTCCGTCTAGATCTCTGCACGGTCCGTGGTCTGGGGGTCGGACCAGCTGAACCCACAGAATGGACTCCCTCTCTACACTGGTCACTGTCCGTTCCCCGACCGATCCCCGAGTCCATACTTTAACGTTCCCCGATTCTCTCTACTGAACGCTATCAGGGGATCCTAGTGACCTCTCAGTCGGATCTAAGTAAGTCCCGTGTGTTTCTTTCGTTTCGAGAAGAGGTAGACGGGAGGTGAGGAGTTGAGGGACGGGGGACGTGGAGCAAAGATAGTCAGGTAGCGACCATCCTACTTTCTCGGATTCCCCCTAAGGTCACTGGACTGTCGAGGTTTTGTTTTGAACGGGATTTGGAGGTGGTTAAGGTTGTCGGGTGAGCGAAAGTATAAAGTAATTTTTTGTTTCCTGTAAAGAAGGGTCCCCCCGGGGATGACTTCAAGTGGAGAGGAGGACCCGACGACTTACGTAATGCCGGCTCGTCTAAGATACGAGAAAGACCGTGTTTGTAAGTGAGTCATTTATAGAAGATTCGTGGATGACACACGGGCTGTCTCACTGGTTCCTAGTGTCGTGGCTCAGACCTCAACTTGAGGTGGGTGGTCACGAGGACTCTACCCGGTTTCAGTTCTGTTCGTCCTGTCCCTAGAGTCGACGTGGTCCCTACGTCTCAGGACATACTGGTTCCCGTTCAGAAGTAAGAAGGTCCCGGGACCAAAGAAGAGGATTTTTAATCCCGTAATCTTTTAGAGACTCTAGGGAGTGTCAAGAGTACCAGTAAGAGGTTCAGATCACTCGTTTCGTGTGTGTTACCTCGTCCCTCGTGCGTCTGACTACGTCGTAGAGTCACGGTGGCTCCGGACCCCGTGAGTCATCCATGAGCCGTTCGTGATCGTCTTCCTGGCTCGGAGTCTTCAGTGTCACGTAGGGAGACGGTGTAAGACGAGGTGCTCCGTCAGTGATTCAGGGGGGTCCCCGTCCCCCTCCTCTTTGTCTCAGACAGAAAACGTCCCTTGTCACTCCACGACCTCCGTGCACACTGATTTCTATGACAACATGGAAACCCCCTTTTTATGTGTTAGGGTGACACAGTCACTCAACGAGTCTTTCGAAGTTACTTTCTTCTCGACCTTACTACGGACGATGTACCGCTCATAGGTTCTTTGTCCTTGATCCTACACCGGTCACGGATGTTCCTACGTGTCAACAGGTCGTTGGTGTCTAGTCCTGGGTCACCGGGGCAGGTCTCTCCACTCGACCTTAGACAGGAGATTTGGGGTTCGGTGTCCCGAGTCTCAAGTGAAGTGATAGTGGGTTAGACTCACTTGGTCCCCGGATACTGTCCTTTCGGTGTAATCCCTCTCAAAAGGGTGTACCGGGGGGTGTAGATTATGTGGGGTTATAATAACGGTTTCCAGGGTCTAATGCTCGGTTCCCGTAACCAGGATTTCTTTGGTGTGTCGGATCTGTTCTGTCTGATTCGTGTACCGAGTCTTTACTCTTGTCTTCGCAGACGTCCGACGTCTCGGTCCCCTCTGTATGCGTCGAAGACCTTTGTCTCCGAGTCTACAGGAGGTCCGGTCGTCTTGTCAGGGACCGTTCGGTCCACGAAGGTTGGGTGAGACCCCCGGACGTGTCGGGTCGGGACCCGGTTTGACAGCGACCCCAGACAGAAGAGTATTGTCTGGAGGGATTCGAAGTGGTCTCTTCTGGTCCGGTGTCTTTAAAGTCGGTTTTCATCGGTGTTTATAGTGACGAGGGTCTTCACCAAAACAATAACAATGACAACAACAAAAAATGGAGTACCTCGTAAAGAGAGATGGGCCCCCAGCCCCCAGCCCCCACCCCCCGTCAGTCCGTGTCTCACTGTTTCTTTGTTGCCTCTCCTGTCGTTTCCGGATGGCTCGGGGACGTGCGGTCACAGATGAGCAGGGTGTCAGGACTCCCGGTCGTGTCACACCTCTCCGGTGTTCCTTAACGTTGCTTCTGTGTTTTCTTGGTATCTACACAATTTACTACCTGGTCTTTCCTGAGGTCTTTAGTACAGAACGGTAGAGTAACGAAGAATCTCTCATTTTCACACGAAGTCTGACCCCAGCCCCGACTGGGGGTAAAGACAACGAGAGGACGTCCCGGTCTGGGGAGACCGACGTCGAGACTAGACAAACGTCGAACTACCGAGGTCCGTCACTCGGGAGGTTGGGGATGTGGACCGGGGGACGAGGTCCTCCCGGCGAAGACGTGACGGACCTCGACCCCCTCCCCCGGGACTCTCAGGTCAAGGTCGGGGTCCCGTGGCGGTGCGTGGATGAAGTGTTCCAACTCACATTTCACTGTTACACCTCGGGGAACAAGTTTAAACTAATTGTTTCACTGTAGTCTCATAATTTAGTCCTCACCTCGGACTTAATTGCGTCTCTGACGTACCGGGTGCTTAGGTCGAGTGGATAGTGGGAAGTGTCGTAGGTAAGGTAGAGTTTCTGACTGAAAAAGGAATTCATAGAGAACTACGATAGAAGGGGCAGGGGGTGGAGGTACGGTGACGAGGTGTGATGCAACGACCGGTGTGTGAAGGACCTGTAACGTTGGGACGAGAGGGGAGGGTGGACGAGAGGTATGTCGTCAGTCAATCGAAGATTTTACTGTCAACACTACTACAGTAGGAGATGAACGGGACCCTCATTCCCGGTTTATGAAATTCCATCGGATCCCGGGGCTCACCAGGTCGGGGGCGACGGGTGTGGTCGGAACAGGACGAGGTGAGAGAAAGACCAGGAGACTCGAAGTCGGTGAAGGGGTAAGGGGACCGGTTCGTTCGTGTATGAGTGCAGAGTAGAGGATCGTGTGGGTGGTGTAGGAGGATTAAGGTAGTCCTGGAGAGTAGACGTCTGAGGAGGAGGAGTCGTGGAAGGTACTCACACCAAAGTGAGGTAAACACATCCAAAGACCCATTACTACCCAGACCGACACCAGTGGTGTCACAGGGGCACGGATCTTGGAACCTCGCACGTGTTCAGTACCTTACTTACTCAACGGTAACTTGGTCACCGGCGGTGTCTGTCTCTAGGACCCCGACTGTTACACGGGTCAACCAGTACTCCCCCTTGTCCCTGCAGAGGAGTTGACACTGTTGTCCTGATCCAATGGAAGGAACTTACCTACAACATTCCTACTTTGATGCAACATACAATTCAGTTTAGTAATACGACATATGGAATGTGTCACGACACACAGTTGACATAGAGTTATTCTTTTCTTTTTTTTTTTTTTCTTACTCTGACACCTCAGGGTATGGTTCCAGTGTCCACGTTCCGGAGTGGTCTCTTTGTCCTAGTAGAGGCCTTGACTGATTCGGGGTAACATTGATAAGGGTTTTCGGGGGACTAGGAATGGTCGGTCGAAGGACTGGGGTTTAATCCGTTGTTACTGGTGGAACCATGAGTGGGAGATCGTGGGATTGTTTGGTGGATTACGGTGGGAAGGTCGTCCTCAAAATAGAACTCCTATATCTTTAACCGATGATCGGGTCTTAGTAGTGAGAGGGAACTTGGTCATCCGACAAGATTGTCATAGCTGAGAGGGACCGGACAGTCTTCCAGTCGGACGACACGAGCGTCGTTCGTGTAATAGAGACGAGAAACAAGAGTCATTGTGAGTGAGGAAAGACGTTATGAGACCCATACCTTTAAGAAAAGGTTGGACGCGAGTCTGACGGTGTTGTAACTGATACATATTCTTTCGTGGCCCTTGTTCTCGTTACCAGTTCTCTCAGATAAATTGCAAACACCTACCTGTGACACTCCGGACCCCGTCCACCCGTAGTTCCGTCGGGAGGTCAGAAAGGATAGGGGTTTATAGACCCTAAGATCCTTCTTTAGGAATCCAAGGAAAGAAAAGTACTGTCTAATCTCTGACATACGTAAAGGAGAAGATCTCCCTGTACGTGAATTTTCTCCCCTAAGACAACGATGAAGTCCAACGTATTATGGGTAGGGACCGGTCCGTGTCCGTACCCTCCTTCACTAAGTTTAGGTCACCCCTACTCAAGGTGTGGGTCCAGTGTAAGAAGATGTGACCAAGTTGTAATTCCCTCTTACAAAGTGGATTTAATGTAAAATCGGATTCAATCTAGATCGGATTTGGAGTCAGATTAGATGTAATTGATTGAAAGTATTACTCCTCTTCGTCCCATCTGTGGGTGGGATGGGATGGGTGTCCGTATCTCGACGGGGTCCGTAACAGGTAGATAAACCGAGGACTTTTTCGAAGGACTTCAAGTCTGAGTTACTTTTCTACTAATTCACCGGACCAGTCAAGTTTGTCTTTCCCTCGAAGGGAGGGACGGTCCGGTGGGTGATCCCTACCCTCATCGTTGACCCCAGGTTAGATAAAGGAGGAGGTCGGACTGGAAACCAAACAGAAGGATCCACCCGAAACACCGAGGGTCCCCAGGACTGTCCGGACCTCCGGAGACCCGGAACCCTCCGGGGGTGGTTATCGACGGGTCCCGCAGATCTTTCACCCGCCGGTGGTGATTGTAAGTTTACTCCGAGGTCTCCTTCGGCTTGGAGTTCCGTTTCGGACCAGGGGGTCTCTGGATTAAAGACACTACCTAGACCCGTTTCATTTGCCCTTTGGAAGACCTTTTGTGAGTGGTAAGATCTGTGGTAATTCTTGTAAGCACTAAGTACTCTTCTCCAGTTATATGGTTGTAATTGTCCTCAAACTTTCTTCGATTAAGGGAGTACCTACTGCACTTCCCCAAATTCGGAAATGACCTCCTGCATCGACTTCTATGCCACTTTTAGAGTTCTTTTGGTGTTAATCTTCGTCTCGGACTTCTACACTGACTGACTTGACGAGGTTAGAGTACTGTTTTAGTCTTCTCTCCTGTTCGACGGAGAATACTTACTCATTTATTTCACCGAAGAACTGGGACAACAAGTAGTCCTTAGATAAGGACTACTTTTACGACACTTCAAACAACTTTACTGTTGTTTACTAAATCTTATTTAAATAAATCAATTATTTTGTCATCGTCCCAAACTTTCGTAACAGAGGTTTAGGAAGTGTTTCTTTAAGATGACGTCCGTTTTACGATAGTTTGTCGTTACGTACGATGTCTCGTTAGTAAGTACCTTTATTCTCAAGTAATTGTGTCGTTTGAAGTGACAGAATAAAATTCTTAAAAGTGTCGGTGGGGTAAGAAGTCGTTGGTGGTGTGACTAGTCAGTCCGTCGACAGTTGTAGTATCGTTCTAGGAGGTGGTCGTCCTTTCTTTTTTTCTATTGAACGAGTTTCGACTCTACTACCAATCGTAAAAAATGTTGTTAAAAATTAATTCCATACGTCTCAACTGGGAATTTATTGTGCCCAAACTTGGTGTACCTACAAGCTCACGAGTCCCAACCCGAAGGAATTAGATTGGGGACGTGTCAAGTTTCGTAATTTTGTATTGAAAATGGACATGGTCCTTTGGGAGCGACTCCCAGCCTGTGCTGACTCGCTGAAGTGAAAGTGAAAAGTGAAAGTACGTGACCTCTTCCTTTACCGTTCGGTGAGGTCATAAGAACGGACCTCTTAGGGTCCCTGCCCCTCGGACCACCCGACGGCAGATACCCCAGCGTGTCTCAGCCTGTGCTGACTTCGCCGAATCGTCGTCGTCGTCGTCGTCCTTTGGTGCTTTAAGTCCTGAGTGAAATGACGTTATAAATGAAATAACATTACCAGACCTTACTTCGGGTGTACGGACGTGTCCCCAACATACCTGTGTATAAAGTCAAAAGAACCCGTATATGGATTCTGACTTTGACGACCCCGTATGTCATTGAAATGCGACTTAGAAGACTCAAAATGTAAGGACGATCATGTCGTACTCCCAAGGTTAAAGGGGTGTAAGTACGTTTGTGTGTAGTGATTAGAGACAAAAATCTAAGGTCGGCAGAACGACCTACACTTCACCGTAGAACACCAAAGGTACACGTAGGAGGACTACAGATTACGATGACTCCGTAGGAAAGTACAGAAAGAACCAGTAAAAATATTGAAGAGACCTCTTTATAGATAAGTGCGAGACGGATAAAAATTTTAACCCAACAGAAAAATAATGACCTAAAATTCTCAAACAATATATAAGACCCAATTTTAGAGAATAGTCTATATTCTATAAATTTGTAAAAGAGGGTAAGACACCCGAAGAATGAAAGAACTACCACAAGAGACTTCGTCTTTTTACGAGTTAAAACTTCAGGTTATATAGATAGAAAAAATAAAAGAGTGAACACGAAAGTGATAATATAGATTCTTTGATGACTGTTTAAGTTCCAGTATTTCTAATGTGTTTCCAGTTTGTCCATGTTGACACAAAAGAAGATTTTGAAAATATCACAATCGACAATGTACGTAAAACTACATTAAAAAACATATTCCATGTTCATAAAACATGTACATTAAAAGACATATTCCATACTCAAATTTATGTAAAGAACGTTCACCTATAGGTCAAAAGGGTCCTGGTAAAGAACTTTTGTGATAAGAAAAAGATAATTTACCTGAATCTTGAGAACGTCTTTTAGTTGATTAATGCTCCCGAATAAAGACCTGCAAGTCAAGTAAATAAATATACAGACAGGAGTGTGGTCATGGTGTTACAGGAGATTAATGACCTCTAAACACCTTCAAAACTTTAACTCTTCACATTCAGGAGGTTGAAACGAGAAAAAGTTCTAATCAAACCGATAGGACTCAGGGAATGTAAATATACAATTAAAATCTTAGTCGAATAGTTAAACACGTTTCTACCGTCGACCCTAAAAAAAATTACGGGAGAGTCAATAAATAAAAATTAATTAATAAATAAAATGAAATGTTATAACATAACCAAAAAGGTATGTAACTGAACTTAGGTGGTACCCACATGTCCACAAGGGGTAGGACTTGGGGACAGGGTGGAGGGAGGGGTAGGGTAGGGAGACCCAGTAGGGTCACGTGGTCGGGGTTCGTAGGACATAGTACGTAGTTTGGACCTGGCCGCTAAACAAAGTGTATACTATAAAATGTACAAAGTTATGGTAAGAGGGTATAGTAGGGCGGGTGTGGGAGAGGGTGTCTCAGGTTTTCTGACAAAATATGTAGACACAGAGAAAACGATAGAACGTATGTCCCAATAGCAAGTCAAGTCAAGTCAGCGAGTCAGTACAGGCTGAGAAACGCTGGGGTACTTAGCGTCGTACGGTCCGAAGGGACAGGTAGTGGTTGAGGGCCTCAAGTGAGTCTAAGTACAGGTAGTTCAGTCACTACGGTAGGTCGGTAGAGTAGGAGACAGCAGGGGAAGAGGAGGACGGGGGTTAGGGAGGGTCGTAGTCTCAGAAAAGGTTGAGAAGCGTAGTCCACCGGTCTCATGACCTCAAAGTCGGAATCGTAGTAAGGAAGGTTTCTTTAGGGTCCCGACTAGAGGAAGTCTTACCTGACCAACCTAGAGGAACGTCAGGTTCCCTGAGCGTTCTCAGAAGAAATTGTGGTGTCAAGTTTGCGTAGTTAAGAAACCGCGAGTCGGAAGAAGTGTCAGGTTGAGAGTGTAGGTATGTACTGGTGTCCTTTTTGGTATCGGAACTGATCTGCCTGGAATCAGCCGTTTCATTACAGAGACGAAACCTTATACGATAGATCCAACCGGTATTGAAAAGAAGGTTCCTCGTTCGCAGAAAATTAAAGTACCGACGTTAGTGGTAGACGTCACTAAAACCTCGGGTTTTTTTCAAACTGTGACAAAGGTGACAAAGGGGTAGATAACGGGTACTTCACTACCCTGGGGTACGGTACTAGAAACAAAAGACTTACAACTCGAAATTCGGTTGAATAAGTGAGAGGAGAAAGTGAAAGTAGTCCTCCGAAAAATCAAGGAGAAGCGAAAGACGGTATTCCCACCACAGTAGACGTATAGACTCCAATAACTATAAAGAGGGCCGTTAGAACTAAGGTCGAACACGAAGAAGGTCAGGTCGCAAAGAGTACTACATGAGACGTATATTCAATTTATTCGTCCCACTGTTATATGTCGGAACTGCATGAGGAAAAGGATAACCAATAGTAGTGGAAGAAAGATTTAAGGTATATATACGCAATACCACCAAAAAAAGACCGAATGAAGTGAGACATATTAGCCGAGGTCAAAGTAGGTGGAGTAATCTTGACTAAGTTTACATAAGGAAAATTACCGACTCATTATGAGGTAACACATAGACATGGTGTCGAAAGAATAGGTAAGTAGACGACTACCTGTAGATCCAACGAAGGTACAGGACCGATAATGTTTGTCACCCGTCGACCCTAAAACTATTCCTAACGTACGTGATTTAGACATCTAGACCTCTCATAATAGTAGAATCGTTTCATTCAAAAACTAGGTACTTTCACCCTACAAAAAGGTAATAAATCTGGACGTTAAAGAAAGTTGTTACAACAAACGTCTCATATTTAAAACGGGAAGAAAATAATTTATAAAGGGACACCGAGTCTCCAATTTCACAGACGGAGGTTACGCCCTCTGGGCAGCCCTTCTAGAGGACCTCTTCCTTTACTATTGGGTGAGGTCATAAGAACGGACCTTTTAGGGTACCTGCCTCTTCGGACCATCCGATGTCAGGTGCCCCAGCGTTTCTCAACCTGTACTGACTCGCTGAAGTGAAATAACAAACTACGATAACATTCGTCTTGATTAAAAGTCTAGTGAGTTCACATATCTTTGTGGTAACTAAAATTATATAAATAGAACGTAAGACGTTGAAACTAGTTGACACCAAAAAAATCACTTAAAGGATCTTATAAGATATATGGTCTGGTACAGGAGACATTTATGTCAACATGAAGAAATGGTTAGACCTACGGAAAATAAAAAGGAGAGATTAAAAGGACTGATCTCGAACGTTGTGTTGTAACTTATTTAGACCACTATCGTTTGTAGGAACAGGACAAGGACTACAATCCTCCTTTCGTTAGTAAGAGAGTGGTAATTTATGTTCAAATCGACCACCACATACAAACCAACTATAGGAAATACTCCGACTCCTTGAAGATAATTACCAAACGATCTATAAAAATAGTATTTCTTCCACAACTTAAACAGAGAAAACAGAGGAAGGGTACGGATAACTCTACGACGTAAGTAAGAGGAGATAAGATAACTATACTATTTAATGTAATAAAATAAAAGAGTACAAATTGGTTGGAACGTAGGACCCTATTTAAAGTGAACCAGTGTCACACATTTCACTACACAAAAAATTACAAATACCTAAGTCAAACGATCATAAAAAATTTCTTACTTAAAAACATTCTCCAATAATCAGACAAGAAAAGAAGAAGACACTATAAAAGGGGGACCAAAACTATAATCTCATTAAAACCGGGTGTCTTACTCAACCCTTCATAAAAGAGGAGAAAGACCTTTCGATCACTTATTGACAGTAATTAATTAGAAATTTATAAACCGTCTTAAGTATTCACTTCGGAAGATCCAGACCAAGGAAACATTAAAACAAGTATAAATTAGTGATTAGGTGAGAGAAATGAACAATATCCAGATAACTCTATGAGACCAAAAAGAAGTCAAGGTCATTTAAAACGGAAAGATCCTTGAAAAGGTAACATAGGTTAAATAGAGTAAACAACGACATGTCGACAAGTAGTATAAGAAAGTGTTAAGAATGTTAAGGACGTTAAGGACATTCCAATCTTCCATTCCAGAAAGTAGGGACTAAGGTCATTAAACTCAGAAGATTAAAAGAACCAATTAGATCGAATTTCCGAATAGTTGAAATAACTAGAAAAATTCATTGATTGAAAACTAAGACAATTAGTAAGAGATAACAAAAAGATAGTGGGTAAAGTAATTAAAGATTAGAAGTAATAAAGGAAGTAAGACAAACTCAAATCAAACGAGAAAGAGGTCTTAGAATTCCATCTTCCAGTACAATAACTAAACTCTAGAAAGAGGAAAAAATTATATCCGTAACTATCAACATTCAAAGGGAGATTCATGACGAAATCGACGTAGGGTATTCAACACCATACGACGCAAAAGTGAAAGTAAGAAAAGTATCATATAAGACAGGAACACTAAAGAAGAAACTGGGTTACGAATAAACTTTGACAATAAAGGGTATATAGACACATAGAGGAGGTTTAAGGAAAAACTAAAGATTAGGGTAAGGCAACACTCGTTTCTTGTGTGAAATATAATAAAGGTATAAAAAATTAAATAATTCTGAACCAAATACCGTATCGTGCACCAGATAAGACCTTATACGAGGTATACGTGAACTCTCCTTATACACAAACCGACAACAACCCATCCGACAGACTATTGACATTCCAGATCAAACAAATATTGTAACAAGTTCGGAAGGTAAGGAACAACGAGAAGACGGATCTCGAGAAGAAGAAAGGTAAATAATAACTTTGATCCTATAACTTCAGAAGTTGATAATGACAACATAACTGATAAAGAGGAAATTAAGACAGTCAAAAACGAAGTACATAAAACCCCGAGACAATAGTCTCCCTACAAACAGATAGAGATAGAAATACATCTAGAAAAGGAATACCTAAATGAGAAAGTAGTAATATCTTACGCGATTAAGTGGAGTTCCTTGCAAAAATAAGATTTTAGCTGTGAGACCGACACAATACCAACGATAGACGTACTATATGAAAAGTGTGGTACAATGAAAGTTAAATAAAACAGAAACTTAGATTTCACAGAGGATATTTGTCGTTTGTCAACAAAAATTTATAGTCACATATACAGTTGTGACTATAAATTTATAGTCACGAAAAATTTATAGTGACAAATTTATGATAACGAAAAATCTATAGTCACATATACAGTTGTGACACCTTTTTTGTATATTTCGGAAGTATAATAATATTTATTCTTAGGACTGGAGCGTCTGGGAGACTTTCTCCAGGTGTCAGGTAAGAAACTCTTAGTGACGTTGTCATTCGTAAATAAATTGGAAACGTAGTCACTTAATGGACACACATCTTTTTTGACCTTTTTCGACTAAACGACCCCTTGTCCTAAGACCTATATAAAAAAGGGAATATTTACAACCACAACGGTAATACTTACGTATCATTCATTAAGATTCCCATTCTTCGTGTGTAAAGAAGTATTAGCTGAAAGTTCTTCAAACCAAACTAAGTATATGACGAAGTTGGTTTAAGGACAATTATTAAGGTCGAAGTCGAATAGGATAATGTTACGTGATCGGAACCACCGGAGATTCAGTCGAAGGAGGAATCCAAAGTTCGGTCGGTCAGAGAAGGAAAGAACGACCTCGTCTAATCCTTGTACGGAGGAAACCTGTCTTTATGTACGGAGACCGAGTACGAGAACCCCGGAGAGGTACCGTCCCTAGAGGAGAACTGTAAACGAACACTCCCTTAGCCCGACGACGGTCGTGAAAACTCGATTTAGTCGCAGAAGGAGACCGGGCCGGAGACTATGGTGTGCTCTTCAAGTCCGACCCACTTTCGTTGGGTCGTTGACAACAGTAGGTCGACTCTCAACTTGTCTACGGGATTCTGTTCAGGGGTTTATTACCACTGATGTTCCGTCTTATACTATTTCCGGTAGTCTCTTCATGATTGTTTGGTCATAATCATCCAGTGAACCATTAATTAATAATTGATTAACTGTTGTCCTAATTACCTCCTTCTTTACTATATTCGTCTCCCGAGAGCTTTCGGAAAAGAGGGAAAGTCCCTCTTTCCCTAGTAACTCCTTCTACTTTTTTTTTCACTTCGTTTCTCTTCATCCTCCTCTTCTCTGTCCCCTCCTCCTCCTTGAACGTCTGTTCTCCGTCCCTTTCACTCAGGTCCCATATGTTCCCCCACACCATTCGTATAGTGGTGCTATCATTTCGGAAAATCAAAAAAAGTTTGTCACCAGAAGAGGTATCACCAGAGGAAAAAGAGGATTAACACTCCGGTGTGTGAATAAGGTTCTATCGACGGTAACGGGTTTGTAAACTCTTTGACCGTAGAGGGATCCTTATACCGCTTACCACCTTTTATGTTTTTTTCTCGGTTACTTAACAATAGTCTTAGGACCCAAGTTCAGGAGAGTCATGATGAGTCCTCGACCCTCTGAGTCCCGTTAACGACTAGGACTTAACGTGTCAACCTGTACCCATTTTCACCCACTACTCTGAGTCGGGTCTCGACGAAACTGCTGACGTACTCTTTTAATTCTGTCAAGTCAAGTCAGCGAGTCAGTACAGACTGAGAAACGCTGAGACACCTGACGTCGTACGGTCCGGAGGACAGATAGTGGTTGAGGACCTCGAAAGAGTTTGAGTACAGGTAACTCAACCACTACGGTAGTTTGGTAGAGTAGGAGACAGTAGGGGAAGAGGAGAAGTTAGAAAGGGTCGTGGTCCCAGAGAAGGTTATTCAGTCAAGGTTACTTCTGTCTCTCGACACGTTCAGACTGACCTGTCCCAAACCAGAAACTCCGTTGTTTCTCGGTGAGTCCTGGGCCTCGGACCGTGGCCGTTCGTGAGTTTGGTTCCATTTCACCTCCACCGACTTATTATTTGTTCTATGTCACTCAAGTAAAGAAACTCTCCGTACCATAGTACCCAACCTTTTGTCCAAGGATGTAAAAAAACTCGTTTTACTTCGTAGTGACCTTGTTTGTGTCTCAAAGGTTTTATTGACGAAAAAAAAAATTCTACTCTTTAGAATAGAATGTAAAAATTTTCTTGGTATTATGGTAAAAGATCGATGTTTGATTTATATTAAGGAATTATAGTGGTTTATAGGTCTTTCCCAAGATTAAAAGTCAATAGGAGTTTATATCAACATTTAGTACTAAGTTTTCTTTAGATGTATAACCTTAACTAAAAAGGAAGAAAACCAGAGAATTCGGTATCCAAAGAGGGGTGGTAAAGTTAAATAAACTTAACTATAGGACAGAAAAGGAAAGTGAAAAGAAGACTTAACTATAGGAAAGAGTTTCTAAAAAGAGTGTCGGACCTAAACGAGTCACACTACAGGAAGATAGAACGTTGAAAGGACAAAATTCACTTGTCGACCCAAATCTTGTTACGAGTCGTTTAACATTGGACACCCTTTTTATGTCGGACCCCAGACAAAAACATTTATTTCAAATTGATCTTTGTCGGTATGAGTAAACGAGTGCACGACACACAAAGATACGAAATAATCGTCTGAGGACATTAAAACTGACTCTAATAGGTGTTTCGGGTTTCATAACGAGAAAACGGAACCGGGAAATGTCTTTTCCAAACAACTGAGGTCAAAACCTACGAACTACCCTAATTGAGAAAATAAAACGTTCTGTCACAGTGTTCGTCACAAACGCCTTCGTCTATTACTGGACGACAGAGAAAGACAGTACAATCGTCGACAATGACGATGCCGTATCTAGGTAATTTAGTAATCGCCGACGGTTTGTCGGGGATCTAACTAATTTTACGAACCAATCTTACACTAACCGATCTTTACGAACATGGACCTCTTTCGAGGGAGTGGACGAGACAACAATCGGTCTCGATTTCATCTTTTCTCTTATTTCTAGAAGTAAGAAGGGAAAATAAGTGATCGAAGGTTTTGTCCCTCACCCGAGGGACTGTAGAAGTGTACCATTAGTTAATGTTAATAACAAAGTCAAAGTAATACTGAAAACTATAAAGTGAATAAACTATTGAAAAGTGGGTGACACCAACGACAGGAACGACTACCAGTAGAGGTCGGTCCCCTTCGGAGAAGTTTGTCCGGACTCAGGAAACCTTTATTTGGGTCAGTAAAGACAACCGAAGGGACGATGGATCGTACTTGTTGAATATGTGTGAGCCAGTATAAATTGAACGCCCCTCCAGGACCAAGACACAAATTCAGCCTACTGAAATACCAGTGTGATATAGGATCTTGGCACCCACAACGGTCAGAGTAGACTGAACGACGGAGAGTCCCACCTGACTCCATGTGTGAACCAAAATTTAAGGTATGTAGTTTGTACCCATTCGTTTAAGCTTCGTTTAGAGAAAAAAGAAGTGTCAGAGGGTGTAAGGAGAGTGACAGAGAGAGAGAGAGTCTCCCTTTGGAGGTTTCGAGGGTTCACATTATCATCAGTGTCACCCTGGAGGTGGACACGAGACGGGGAGTTTCCACTCGTGTCTCGTAGGACTCGACCTGGATGAACGGACGAAGACAAGGTCTGTGGACCCCGGTAAAGGAAAGACGAGGGACGACCGAGAGGTGGAGTTCCCTAGTGTTGGCCCCGGAGTCACTGGGTACTCCACGATCTTGAATTTCCGTGTATGGCAACCGAAGGAAGACAACTCCCCCTCCTCCTTTCCTTTCCCTCGTCCTTCCACCCGGACAGTGTGTGTCGAGAGGTCACAGACGTTGTCCGAAACTGTGAACCAGAGAGAAGGTTAGACACGTCAGTGAAACATTCCTTTCCCAGAAATACTGAAATGCCAAGTAGACCAAAATGTCTACTCCTCTCATTTCCGGACTCTTGTATACACTGAAAGGGTTTCAGTGTGTTAATTATTTACCGTCTCGGTCTTGGATTTATATTCAAAAGACGGAAATTTAGGTTACGAGAACCGTACGGAGTGGGGTCGGTGGTGACGGTAGAAGTGTCTTTCTGACTTCAGTCGTTCAGTCGAGTGGTAGTGGGTCTATTAAGTAAGGTTGGTACTACTCTTTACAAGTCTTTTCGTCACACACACATTCGTACCTCTTATTCCACTCGATGGGTCCCGACACCTATGTCCTCAGTTCAAGTTCTTTCCGAAGGTACCTCCCTCCTCTAGATTCGACTCTGGGTTTCTTGTTTCATCTCAACTGGTCTACTCCTCTCCCCTCCTTTCAGGAGAATCTCGAATCGTACTTTTTCCGGGTCTAAACACCCCTTAATTTCAACGGGTACCCAAAGGGACCACGAGTCCTACCACTTCTTAGGTGGACGTCACTCCCTCTGGACCCAAGCTAGGGACCCAACCCTTCTAGGAGACCTCCTCCCGTACCGTTGGGTGAGGTCATAAGAACGGACCTCTTAGGAGTACTTGTCTCCTTGGACCGTCTGATACCAGGTACCCCGACTTTTCTCAACCTGTACTGACTCGTTGATTCGTGTCGTGTCGTGTTTCCACGGGTGTCTTCGAAGCGGTGGGGAGGGTGTCTCTCCACCTTATCAGAGGAGGGGACCTTAGATCCAACTGGGACACTGAACAAAACTAGGTGTCTGTGTCGTCTCCACTACGTCCCAGACCTCTCTCTACGTCCGAGACGAGACCGTTCGAACGTTATGAGGGGAACCCTGGGTCGATGGTATGACACTGTTCGGGTCCCCTAGTACACCACTCCGTTCGGGGAGATACTACCGATTAAAATACACAGTTGAACTGGTTCGGTGTCTCACAGGTCTAAAAACGAGTGAAAAGACCCACAAGGACACTCTGACAAAAATCTACTCTAATTGTAAACTTAGTCGTCCGAATCTTTTCGTCTGACGGGAGGGATTCCACCCGCCCGGAGTAGGTTAGTCAACTTCCGGACTTCTCGTGATTTTCAAACTGGAGGAGTCTCATTCTGTCTAAGAAAGGGTGGACTGACGGAAACTCTACCCTTTCACCAAAAAGAAGACGGAAGTCTGAGTTTGTTTTTGTAGTCTAGAAGGACCCAGAGTTTCGAATGACTGAAAACCTGACTTAGATGTAGTAGTCGAGGAGACCCAGAGTCCGGAAGTCTGAGGTTGGTGTTATTGTGGTGACCGAAGGACTCAGAGGACTGAATGGGACGTCTAGAGTCTTAATGGACAGAGGTATTAGTGGACTTGGGTAGGGAGTAATATTTATAGAAAGATATAAATATTTATGTATAGGATGACCAAGACAAAGAAATGTCTGAGAGAGATTGTATCGGAAATTACCTTTTCGGACTCAACTCGAGGGTCGACAGTCGGTACACACACTCGGTAGAGTCAGTAAGATCGGGTCGCCGTGGAAGTCCACTGATCTCGGTTGTGGCGTACCCCACCTACTTGGTAGGTCGACTCGGGTCAGTTGGGTCACTCTGTCTTTTACCCACGACGACAGGATTCAGGGAGTCACACCCCACTAAACACTACGTCGTTGTCTATTGTTTTAGTCCCGTCTCAAGACCACACGACCGTATTTCTTCTGGTCACATTCACTCGTCTCTCATGTGTCCCCACCTGTCTCGTCGTCTTCTTTCCTCACTTCTCCATTCGTCACGGTCTAGTACGTGCTAGAACATCCGGTACCTTCAAAGTCAATTCTCAAACTTACAAAATAAGTGGAAGTATAAGTAGACAGACAAGGTGGAGTAGAAAAACAGAAATCGGGGTCCAAATGACGGTTTCACGATAAACCTTAATTCGTGGCACTCCCAGTGGTGACGGTTATGTGTTCATACTTGATAAGAAGTAGTGAAGACGTCCATACTTAAAAAGTGTGGGTTCTCAGGTTCATTGAGTACACATATCACCAGTACATACCTACACTCTCAACCTGACACTTCTTCCGACTCGCAGTTTCTTAACTACGAAAACTTGACACCACAACCTCTTCTGAGAACTCTCAGGGAACCTGACGTTCCTCTAGGTTGGTCAGGTAAGATTTCCTCTAGTCGGGACCCACAAGAAACCTTCCTGACTACGATTTCGACTTTGAGGTCATGAAACCGGTGGAGTACGCTTCTCAACTGAGTAACCTTTTCTGAGACTACGACCCTCCCTAACCCCCGTCCTCCTCTGCCCCTGCTGTCTTCTACTCTACCAACCTACCGTAGTAGCTGAGTTACCTGTACTCAAACTCACTTGAGACCCTCTACCACTACCTGTCCCTCCAGACCACACGACGCTAAGTACCCCAGTGTTTCTCAGCCTGTGTTGACTTGCTGACTAGACTAGACTATTTTGACATTTAAGTAAAGAGTTTTTGATTTTCCAAAATTAGATGGTAAAGATGTCTACGTCTTTTTGACTTCGAAAGGTTGAGTTTCTTAAGTTTAGTAAAGACTAAAGTTTGAGTCAAGGAAGGTCTATTTACGAGACAATTAAACCCTAGAAGGGAAAAGGAAGAGGGACTTCCGACACGGTTCAAGGGTTGAAGATCGGGATCTCCCTCCCCCAACTCAGGACCCGGGAAGAGACAAAGACAATCCTTGCGAGTAGAGGACTCAGAATCTTTGACCTGAGGTGACAGGACCTTTGTACTGGTAGGGAAGAATAGATTTGGGATTCGAGGAAGTCAGGTGGACGGGTGAACGGGAGGATACCGGGGGAACCTCGGGACCTTCAGAACAGAAAGATGTATGTTACGAGTTCATACCTCGTAAGGCACTTTACCGGAGAACAGACAGTCGACTCGGTGGAAGGAGTCGGTGAGTACTGGGGTAGTAAGTGTATGACGACCTACTACTTCGAAGAGATGTTCGGGACGTTCGAAGACTTAGTACCGACCACTTCGGTCTGTCCCCCAGAAATACGAGACGATATAGGAGTTTAGACAGACCTTAACACCCACTCCCCACAGTAGGGTCGGGGTAGGACCCCAAACGAAACGTTTTACCTATCTTCCTTGAATTTTATAGATTTAGAACTAGTGTAAGGGAGACTATGAAGGAAAGACCGGTCGATTAGTTTGAGAGTAAAGGGAATTCTCTGACTTCTAAACGTGATATTACGATAAGACTTTCAGGAAGGTCAAGAAGTGTGAATTTTTGGTTCGAAAATCTTACGTTATTATTCGGAGAAGGAGTCTTTACACTAAGAATTGTGACTTTGAGTACCAAAAGTTCTGATAGGAAAGACGATATCTAAAAATTCTTAAACTGAGATGAAAGAGACAAAGTATAAGTGTCTCTTCACATTAAGTTTCGGGAACAACGACGAACTTACCATAATCTTTCTTATCCGTAATTTCCTCAAGTGATTTTATTTCAAATCGTTGTGGTAGACTAATATTAAAAGAAGTCATAAACTACGTTCGTGGTCTTCCCTGGATCGGATAGAGTGACGAGGGTAAAGATGGGTGATTGAATCTTCTACTTATTTTTGGGTTCCGTCAGTTCAGAGTCAAACATAGGAGGTAGAGTGTTACACGTAATTTTCTATAGTCATGTTTGAGAAGAGTCTAGTAAAGTGGAACCACGACATAGGACAGAGAGTTACACGTAATTTACTATAGTCGTGTCTGAGAAGAGTCTAGTAAAGTGGAGTCACAAAAGATTAGAGAGAAAGACAAGACTTGAGTCTTAGATGACTAGGAGAGACTTTAGAACAGACCAACAACTGTTATTGGACATTGAATATCTACGGGACACACTGTTTGCAAAAGAACCTCCTCAGGGTTTCACGAGTTGACCCCCCTTTTTTGTGGAGACTCCAATTTAGCTCCCACCGTTCGTGTAAATTATGACACCTGGTTTAGATTAACTAACGGACCATGTAATAAAACTCTTCATGACTTTCTCGAGTAGGTCAGAGATGTCCTTTATTTCTGTCTTCTAACTAATCGTTAAAGACACACCCACACGACCCTCTACCCCCATCTTTCGTCTGAAGGTCTTACGTGCGGACCAGGAACGACAACGACTCTATTTTCCTTATCACAAATCTCGTCTAAATCTTTTCCCTCTCTAATTTCCCCAGAAACTCCCCAATCCACCACCAAATCAGCGATTCAGAACGTTGGGGTACCTGACATCGGGCGGTCCCAGGAGACAGGTACTCTAAGAGGTCCATTCTTATGACCTCACCCAACGGTAAAGGAAGAGGTCCCCTAGAAGGACTAGATCCTTTACTGGACACAGAGGACGTAATATCCGTCTAAGAAAGGGTTGACTCGATATTCCCTCTCCAATCCTCGATGAGTTTTCTCAAAAGTATATAACTTCTTATTTCACTTCAACTATATTAAAGGTGTTTTTTTTTTTTTAGGGAATTGAAGAGGAGAAGATAGGAACGTTTTCACTTGTCTGATCCAAGTCTACGTCTTTGTGTGTGTGTGTGTGTGTGTATGTGTGTGTGTGTGTGTTATAGTTTGTTAGGGTAGGGCGTTTCTTTTTTTGTCTATTCGATTTTATAGTCAAAATTTTTCAGTAGTCTTTCGTACCTGTGTTGATATTTACTTGATTTAAGTCTTTCACTACACGGGAAGTATCCTGTCTCTTTAGATATCGACGAGGTATGAACCACTCTGACACTGTCTTTCTCATTGGGAGGTATCTTACCCATTCTCTTTGATCAACTTAAAGTTCGTCTGAAAATTATCGTCATAAACCCGACGGTCCTACCTAATCTTCCGAAGGTTCACCACGGTCACCATTTCTTAGACGGACGGTTTCAGTGTGGGTGTCTCTCCTAGACGTGGGTGATAGATAGCGAATGTGATACTCAGAAGTTACAAACCCCTCATCATCTGAATTTCGTCACCTACCCTTGACTCTTCCTCTCGTCTCTCTTTGGGTGCGACTCCATGTAATCCGACTCTGGAGAGAGGTTCACGTTCTAAGGAAGTCTTCTCGTCCTTACCCGTCCTCTCGACTTACTTTGGGATACCATATTACCTCTTATATAGATCAGAAACAGGAACTAAGGACCGTGTCTCGAAGTTTTTGAGAACCCTAAAGGACTCACTGTCTTGAAAAACAATCCGATTACTTCACTGAGTGCCACCTGGGGATATCTCGAAGTCTTACCCTCGACCAGTGGGTTTATCGGTTGGTGTACAAATCTATCAACCTTGAAATCCAGTCGTACTGGAGTCCCCCTCACTCCCCCGATCTCTAACTCAAGCTAATATACCGGTTACTAAATTAGGGACGACTTCGCTTACATAACTAAAACGGAAGTTTATTGAACTTCGGTTACCACTTGACTTACTTTCTTTCCTATGTTGTTATCGGTTTTATGACGAGATTAAAACATAATAAGTAGAGTTGTATAGGTAAACCAAGAATAAAGGTACAGAGGCGAATTTAAAGGGTAAATAAGTGCGTGTGATAGGTAGAAATAGTAATAGAATTTTTTTAAAAAAAAATAAAAAACCAACACAACCCAGAAACGACGGCGAACACCCGAAAAAGATCGACGTCTCTCGTCCCCGATGAGAGATCGACACTACACACACGAAGAGTACCCCAGCGAGGAGAACAACGTCTCGTGTCCACGAATCCGGGTGTTCGAAGTCGTGAACGTCGTGCACTCGAGGTATCTACACCGAGTACCTGACATCTTCCGTCCGAATCATCTACCCGTGTGTCCGAATCGACGAGACATCGTACACCTTAGAAGGACCTGGTCACTAACTTGGACACAGGGGACGGGACCGTCCTCTAACAATAGGTGACATGGAGGTCCTTTTAGGAGGTAATGTAGAAAATCGTAGAAACGGTACCAATAAAGTCACAAGAACAAACTAGAAAGGTTGTAGACCCAATAGAATGCCAGACGAAGACAACTGGTAAAGGAGAAACCTGGTACCTAGTGTAAAGAACGAAAAAGTACACTGAACGATAACTAACGTACGATTTGTAAAATATAATTTCCTGTATTTTTATTTTTATGACAAAGACAGTCCAGAGTCTTCCGTCCAGTCCACCAGACCACAAGGGTAGAGAAATTCTTAAAAGGTGTCAAACAACACTAGGTGTGTCAGTTTCCGAAATCGTGTCAGGTACTTCGTCTACAAAAAGACCTTAAAAGAACGAAAAAGATACTAGGTTACCTACAACCATTAAACTAGAGACGAAGGAGACGGAAAAGATTTAGGTCGACCTTGTAGACCTTCAAGAGTCAAGTACATGATGACCTCGGAGTGAATCTCTTAAAACTCGTAATCAAACGATTACACATCCTACTCACGTTAACACACCATCAAACTTACAAGAAACTGTAGCGGAAAGAATCCCTGACTTTACTTTTGACTGGAAAAGGTCAGGACGTCGGTGACGACTCGAAAGGTTTAAACGACCGTATAACGCACGTCGTGAAAGTGTCGTAGTAGAAAGTCCTAAACTTTATCGAGTCGACATTAAGGTAGTAGAGGTGATCGAAACAAGCATCACTACGAAGGATTCCAGGTGAACTGAAACGTGAAGTCCTACAGACCGAGACCCACTCACCAGTCCGTTAGCACCAATAGACCCAGTACTTCTAGAAAAACCATATCAAGAAGACACATAAGAAGGGTGGAGAAGAATTATAGAAGACGAAGACAATCCAGGTATCGTAAAGACAGGAAATAACACGGGTAGAAACGTACTTTACAAGGAAACCATAGAGGTTAAAAGAACTTCTCTAGAGATCAGAAAGGTTATGATAACAAAAGGAGATAAAGAAACGTAACTAGTGACTTCTTCCGAAAGAGTAGAGAGGAACGATAAGAAACCTTGAGACGTAAGTCTACTTAGACAGAAAAGAAAAGAGGAAACGGAAAACGAAGAGAAGAAAAGAATCGATAAAGATTCAGAGGAGTCTGTTGGTAAGACAGAAAAAACGTAAAGAAGAAGAACCCCTACCAAAACTAGTGTCGGAGGACATGTTATAATACCTGGAAGTAGGTATCATGAGGTCCGTGAGATAGTCTAGATTAGGGTACTTAGATAAACGGTGAAGGTGACATATTAGTTAGTATTCCCTAAACAAATCCGGCACGGACTTACCACGTCGCCGAGAGGGGTGAACGAGGACGAGCTCAGACTTACACCGTCATTCCTCGAGTACCAGACCCGGTGTGGGCCGAGGGCCAGAACGAAAACGACTGACACATCTCGCAGAGGTAGAAACCGCCGTTTCTTGTCTGAGTGAGACAAAAGCCATAACTGATGGACGACTATAAGTCCACATCTCAGCCGAGAACACAAAAACCCTCTCCCACAAACGATACTGGTCACGCAAGAGAACCGTTTTGAGACAATCAGAAACGGGACGAAGTAAAACATGAGTTTCCGGTTTAAACGGACAATGAGGTCCATAGAGAACTGAAGGATGAAAACGTAAGGTCAGGAGATACTACTTTTCCTGTAGAAAAAACCACAATCAAGATCTTCCAAAACATCCAAAAGTATCTTGGTAAGTTGAAGTCGAAGAAACCGTAATCACCAACCCCGTATCTGAACCTAATGACACTATGACTCACCAAACGGAATCTTTGTTCGTCTCTAGTAAGACAGCAAAAACTCTAACATGGGTTCATGACGTAAAGTCTGAGAACAACTGAAACTCCCGGTGAGGTAAAGAAGATTCCCTAAGAACGGGTGGCATCATCTATATTACCAGTAGACTTAATTTAAGTGGGTGAGGTCAGGTAAAATCGAGTGACTAAGGATTTTACAACTGCAAGTGTGAACGGTAGAGGACAAACTGGTGAAGGTTAAATGGAACTAAGTACCTGGATTGTAAGGTCCAAGGATACGTTATAACAAGAAATGTCGTGACCTGAAATGAAGGTAGTGGTCAGTTTAGGTGTTGACCCACAGTGAAAGTAAAACCGAGTCGGAGAAGTAAGAAAGATCTCGATGAAGAGGTGAGGAGAGGTCATCGGTATACCGTGCATGACTGGACCCCTCAAGTAGAAAGTCAAAGTTTAGAAAACGGAAAAGTATTTAACCTAATTTCTAAATGACTCGCATCGGGGCGGTCAGTCTCGTTCTGAGTCTAAGGGGGTGTCGGTCGGGTCAGGGACGGTAGTCCTTCGAAGGTGTTCGGAAAATAAGAATAGGTAGTCTCCCGTCTCTCTTACCTTTGGTGTTAATGTCTTTTAATTGGTTTGACTAGTGAACCTAGTGTCGGAACAGATTGAGTTACTTTAATCTTTGGTACGGCACATCCCGGTAGGTTTTGCCTATCGAGTACCACCTCTCAAGACTGTTTTGTACCAGGTGACCTCTTCCCTTACCTGAAGTGATAAGAACGGAACTCTTGGGGTACTTGTCATACTTTTCCGTTTTTATTTATTTATTTATTTATTTAGACTTCCCTTTTTAATTTTTTAGAAAATTTATTTCTCGATCTATAAGTATAATTTTTTCTGGAATTATAGAAGGAATAAGAATATATGTTTTTAATTTAATTTACATCGTTTTACAATTATCATTTTAGATCTACCTCTATATCCCCAAAAGTGACATTTTAAGAAAGGTCAAAAAATATATGAACCTTGAAAATTTTATTTGAAAAACTTTTATAGTTTAAATTCTACTTTTTATAAACAAACTTCTAGGACTTGGTAGTTTAAAGATCTGTTTTATGTCTCATAGAATTGATGGAACTCTATCAGTTTTAGATAGACTGTGTGTGTGTTTTTAGTAACCGGTATTTTTCTTTTTACAATTTGACCCGAAGTAGTTTTAATTTTAAAAGACGAAAAATTTTATATAGTAATTCGTTTACTTATCTATTCGGTGTTTGACACCCCTTTTTTCGTAAATATCGAATTTATCGACTATCTTTGAACACAGATATTATATGTTTCTATAGTAGTTAATTTTCTATTTGGGTCAAAAAAAATTTACTCGTTTATTAAACTCTACAGTGAAATAGTTACTTCTTTACCTGATATTCTTGTATTTTCTATGAGTCATAGTAATAGTTTTTTAGTTTTTATTTCGGTGTTACTCGATGGTAAAGTGTAAGTTACCTTACGACTTCAGGTTTCCTGTCTATTATAAGTCAAGGGAAGTAAACGAGTCTTCATAGGTTGAGAAACGTTCGGGTACCTAATGTCGTGAGGTCCGAAGGGACAGGTACGGGTTGAGGACCTCGAACGAGTGTGAGTACAGTGTATCCACTATGGTAGGTTGGTAGAGTAGGAGACAGTAGGGGAAGAGGTGAACGGAAGTTAGAAAGGGTCATAGTCCCAGAAAAGGTTACTCAGTCAAGAAGTGTAGTCCACCGGTTTCATAACCTCGAAGTGGAGGTCGTAGTCAGGAAAGTTACTTATGAGTCCTGACTAAAGGAAATCCTACCTGACCAAACTAGAGGAACATCAGGTTCCCTGAGAGTTGTCAGAAGAGGTTGTGGTGTCAAGTTTTCGTAGTTAAGAAGTCACGAGTCGAAAGAAATACCAAGTTGGAAGTGTAGGTATGTACTGATGACCTCTTTTGTATCGAAACTGATCTATCTGGAAACGACCGTTTCACGACAAATCCAACCAGTATCGAAAAGAAGGTTCCTCGTTCGTAGAAAATTAAAGTACCGACGTCAGTGGTAGACGTCACTAAAACCTCGGGTTCTTTTATTTCAGAGAGTGGTAAAGGTAACACAGGGGTAGATAAACGGTACTTCAATACCCTAACCTACGGTACTAGAATCAATAGACTTACAACTCGTTTCCATACTTTATTGCCCTTAAGAATATGTAGTGATAAAATCTCTTGACAAACCTTCAAAGATTAATTCAATTCGTGTTATAGATATGGGAGAATAGGTCGTTAAGATGATACATAAATGGGTTCTGTTCATTTTTATTTACAAGTGTCTTTCTCAGTGTCTTCTAAGTGTCATTGGGATAAGTGTTTTTATTTTTTGACCTTTGTAGAGGTTACAGGTAGTTCTCCTCTTACCTGTTTTAGTATCATGTAAGTATACTACTAAGTAATTAGTTGTCAATGAATGAGTGTCATGGGTTTCTTCTTTGTTGGGTTCACAGACAGTTGTCTATTTACCTATTTGTTTTGTATGATACGTATATACTGCCTTATAATGAGTCATAAAATTTTCAATTTAAAACTGTGTGATATTATGTGTATATGGAACTTTTATAAGATGATTAACTTCATTCAGTCGTTGATTTCCTGTTTATACTAAGGTGAATTGTACTCCATGAATCCTATTCGTTTAAGTGACTGGGTTGTTCATCTGATCTCCAATTGTCCCTGACCCCCTCTCTCCCATTACTCCCAACCACAAATTGTCCCTGTCTCAAAGTTAAACCCTACTACTTCTTCGAGACCTTTGTCACGACTACCAACGTGTTATGACACTTATATGTACCACAGTGACTTGACACATGAATTTTACCGAATGTTCCATTAAAAAAAACAATACATATAAAACGGTGTTAAAATTTTACGTTTCGTCTTTATGACCAACCATATCTTTGAAGCCTTATAAGTCTATAATTTTTCTTTTTTTTAGATTAGTAAGTATTAGAGAATGATAGATCAGATAGTCATTGTACGAAAACCTTTTAAAAAAGGACAGAGACAGACACACCACACACTTACACACGCACACGAAGTTTGTTAATTTGTAGTTAAATATACATCGAGTTTAGGAAAAAAAAAGTCACAGTCGAAGACATAGACTCTTTACCTCGGTTATTTCGTTATGAATTACATCTTTTTTAATTGATGACTATTTTCGTCGATAGATCTACTTAAATTTTTATTGTAATACGGTTCACTTTCTTCTGTCTGTCATGTCTTATGTATGAGATACTAAGACAAGTTTCCTTTAGGTTCGTGTTGGTGTTGATAATACATTACAGTCCTTAGTCTTTCATAAATGTCCCTGGACCGTCGCCCAAGTAGTCCTCCTTGCAAGACACGACCACTTCTACAAGACCTAAATCAAGATCCACGGTCAATGTGTCTACCTATGACGTTACGTGAATTTTATTATAGACTCTAGACATGTCAAATAACAATTAATGGTGTCTTTTGAAAGATTCACTCACCCAACTTTTGATTAGATACCATTTTCTCCAGTCTTGTCACCAATTGAGACCTCCCACCCGTCCTTCCTTGGCTGGTCTTTGTTAACTGGTCCTCGAACGACTTCACGGTCTAACGAGGTGTGGAGCTATGTCTGCACCAAAGTGTTATAGGATCCGACCTGTAGAGGGACTCGACACGAGAAGTATGACTACGTGGAAGAACATGCACTCAATGTAGAGTTGACAGTTTGTCACTCTCCCGTCCTTCGAGGGGGAGGTTGGGACCGAGTAGAGTCTCCTCAGGTTACTCGAACGCACTCTTGACCGACTCCCGGGTGGGGTTTCTACCCCGCCCCCCTCGGAGGAACGGCGTTTCTCTTTCCTTTCTGTCGCCGACGGTCACGGGACCTCTCTCTCGATTTTGTGAGGTCTGAACTAAGGAATCAAAGGTGTAGATTCTTTGACTCTATTACATTAAAAAGATTCGTGTTCTTCTTTCCTCAGTTTTATAGTAGATTGGTGTAATCTTGTACACACTTCGTTACGAGAATGTTCTCATTATTGATTTAATTACTCTTTGTACTGTGACTTTTAATAAAATAAAAGATAAAGATAATGATGAACTACTTCTTGACAAAGAGTGTATGAATTTCGTACTCCTTCTCATTCTAAAAAACGGTTGACGACTACCCCTACAGGCCCTTGAAAGTCCTTAATAGACTAAAGTGAACCTTTAGTGGGGTAAGGAAGGGAACTACTCACCAGGGACCTCTACGACGGGAACTCTTGTTGACGAAAATCTAGATCTTACTTTGTTTCTTTCGGAAAGGACTCCTTTTGTCCCCCTTCAACCTTCTTTTCGATTTTCCCCCGATCACCACTCTTATTATGGGTAGAAAGGTAATCAAAGACTCACTACGGTTCCAATGGTCGTAGGAGAGAAGGACCTGGGTCCCGGGAGGGGCACCCGAGACCCATATTCTTTACACTCTTACTACATTACAGATGTTACGGGGTCGTGACGTTTTTCCTTTGTGGTGGTAGAATTAGGTCTACTGGTCGATTTCTAGGACGTTGGGGTGTGGACCCATACGACGACGACGACGATTCAGTGAAGTCAGTACAGGCTGAGACACCCTGGGGTATCTACCGTCGGGTGGTCCGAGGGGGCAGGGACCCTAAGAGGTCCGTTCTTGTGACCTCACCCAACGGTAGACGAAGAGGTTACGTACGTACGTACGATTCAGCGAAGTCAGCACAGGTTAAGACACGTTGGGGTACCTGTCGTCGGGTGGTCCGGGGAGACAGGTGTCCTAAGAGGTCCGTTCTTATGACCTCACACATCGGTAAAGGAAGAGGTTGTGGACCCATATATAGGTCTGTTTTGGTATTAGGTTTTTCTATGTACGTGGGTATACAAGTGTACCTTTGTTAGATTTACAGGTAACTGTCTACTTTCCTATTCCTTCTACACCATTTATGTATGTTGTCTTATAGTGAACCAGTATTTTTACTATTTTATAACGGTAAACGTCGTTGTACCTATGTTTACTAGTATAATTCACTTCAGTTAGTATTACTCTTTCTGTTTATGGTACACTATAGTGAATATATACCTTAGATTTTATACTGTCTTTAGTTAGATAGATTCTGTCCACCGAGTCATCTTTTTCTTATCCGGACGTTACGTCCTCTGTGTCCAAGTTAGGAACCCATCTCTAGAGGACTTTCTCTAGTACCACTGGGTGAGGTCATAAGAACGGATGTCTTAGGGTATCTGTCTCCTGGGACTATCCGATGTCATGTGTCACAGTGTTTCTCAACCTGTACTGACTTCGTTGACTCGTGCGTACGTACTTAGTTTTTGTCTTAGTTCATGTTTCTCTTGTCTCACCACTACGAGTTCCCCATCCTCCGATCCCCTTCCTACCTCACCCTCCACCCTAATCGTTTACACTATTTGAAAATATATCTCTGACCTACTTGTTGTTCCAGGATAACGTATCGTGTTTCTTGATGTAAGTTATAGGACATTATGTACTATTACTTTTTCTTATAAAATTTTTCTTACATACATGTATATATTGACTTAGTGAAAAGACATATCGTCTTTAATTGTGTTGTGACATTTAGTTGATATGAAGTAAATTTTTGTAACTAATAAAATTTTTCAATTAATTTTTTTGTCGATCTTGACCAATGGTTGATCATTACACTATATAAGGTGACAAAAAAGTTATTGAGTGACAAATTTTTTGGGTGAGAATAAAACCAGGGGGATCTACAAGATAAAACAAAATAAAATAAGTTACGTTTCTGGGGTGAAATTGTAGCGAATCGACCCCTTACTTCTTGGGACGGAGTTGGTACAAAGAAACGGTCCCTCCTACCACCGGACACTACTCCATACTATTGGTGGACTGGTGGACAGTCCTGTTTTCCAAGTCCTTTACGGTCACTGTAGCAAACTCACCACTCCTGTAGACAGAAGACGTCTACCCCGGTTTCCGAGGTGAGTGAAGGGTCGGGTTCTGTCTGGCCGAAGTCCCTCTGATTTATGGGACACAGTGTTTTGTCTGTAGAGTCTCCAAGGCTTTCTAGTGGAGATACCGGGGTGAAGGACATCAGACAGAATGGTATACGGTTCCTGACTGAGTGTCTGTTCCAGGGTTCCTCTTGCTTTTCTGGGTCACACTGTTTACGGCTTACCAGACACCCGTCGTCTCTGGACACTGGGACGGAACCCGTAGAACCTACCACAAAAGTCTCGAGACCAGAGTCATGAAACGGGTCTCGGATTCGATGAAGGTGTCCGATATAATCCTCCGCTATCGATAACACGAGTGAGAAGGTACACTTCAGGGTCGAAACGAAGTACGATCGAGATGTTATGAAACGTTCAGTGTTTTTAGTGACCCGTAGTCAAAAAAGTAATAAATTTTTCTAAAAATAAACCGACACGGTCCAGAATCAACGTTGTACGCGCTAAGAATCAACGTCGTATACCCTCTAGATCAAGGGACTGGTCCCTAGTTTGGGGCCGGGGGACGAAACCCTCGAGTCTCAGAATCGGTGACCTGGTGGTCCCTTCAGGGTCAAAAAAGTAAAAATTTTACCACTATTCTTATTGTGGTTCAAGATTAACAACCATATACTATTTAGTCTATCAGCATGTTTTTTTATCACGAATCTCCTCTATTTCTGGGAAAGTGTTTACCACTTTGTGTCTCTTGGAAAGACTTCACACCTTGACACACTGTGGTTCTTTTGGGTCTACCTGGACGGAGAGTGCTGATATGATGACGATAGTGTCTTATTTACCATACACTTGAGACCTTCCTTGGACGGTCTTTTGGGTCGGATTTAGTAAATACCTACGTGAAAGTAGGTAATCTCTTTCCTTCAGTAAGTAAGTAGCTAAGTAGGTACAATTTTGACTCCTGTCTCTGGGACTGTCCAGAAACGTAATGGACGGGACGGAAAGGGGAATCGAGGACCGGACCTGTTTCAGATGTGAGTCGTCTGTAAGTGACTTAAAACAATTGGATAGACTCCTGTGTCTTGAGTTTTCTCTTTTTCGAGTCTGATTTTAAGGTAAAAAAGACTGAATGTCTCTTCGTCCACAACTTTATCTATTCTCCTTAGGTCTAGAACCAAGTTTGGAGACGGGACCTTGAACCCCTGGAGTCTGTTCAATAAATTACAGAAACTGACACACCTAGTGTGATTTGACACCCTTTGAGACTTTCTCTACCCTTATGGTCTGGTGGACTGGATGGAGAACTCTTTGGATATACGTCCAGTCCTTCGTTGTCAATCTTGACCTGTACCTTGTTGTCTGACCAACGTTTATCCTTTTCCTCATGCAGTTCCGACACATAACAGTGGGACGAATAAATTGAAGATACGTCTCATGTAGTACTCTTTGCGACCCGACCTCCTTCGTGTTCGACCTTAGTTCTAACGGCCCTCTTTATAGTTATTGGAGTCTATACGTCTACTGTGGTGGGAATACCGTCTTTCACTCCTCCTTGATTTCTCGGAGAACTATTTTCACTTTCTCCTCTCACTTTTTCAACCGAATTTCGAGTTGTAAGTCTTTTGCTTCTAGTACCGTAGTACAGGGTAGTGAAGTACCCTTTATCTACCACTTTGTCATCTTTGTCACCGACTGAAATAAAAAGACCCGAAGTTTTAGTGACGTCTACCACTGACGTCGGTACTTTAATTTTCTGCGAATGAGGAACCTTCCTTTCAATGCTGGTTGGATCTGTCGTATAATTTTTCGTCTCTGTAATGAAACAGTTGTCCAGGCAGATCAGTTCCGATACCAAAAAGGTCACCAGTACATCCAGTACATACCTACACTCTCAACCTGATATTTCTTTTGATTCGAGACTTCTTAACTACGAAAACTTGACACCACAACCTCTTCTGAGAACTCTCAGGGAACGTGACGTTTCTCTAGGTTGGTCAGGTAGGATTTCCTCTAGTCAGGACCCACAAGTGACCTTCCTGACTACAACTTCGACTTTGAGGTTATGAAACCAGTGGACTACACTTCTCGACTGAGTAAACTTTTCTGGGACTACGACCCTCCCTAACCCACGTCCTCCTCTTTCCCCTGCTGTCTCCTACTCTACCAACCTACAGTAGTGGCTGAGTTACCTGTACCCAAACCCACCTGAAGTCCTCAACCACTACCTGTCCCTTCGGACCGCACGACGCTAAGTACCTCAGTGTTTCTCAGCCTGTGCTGACTCACTGACTTGACTTGACTTGGCTCATTTCACCCCTGGTCTTGTAGGTGCGGAGTCGCAATAAAGTTCTTGGTTTCCTGTATGTCTATAGTCCGTGATCCGAGAGACAATGTTTTCTGGTTTATGATTGTTACTGGGTCTCCTTTTTGTTCAGTCACTTTTTAGACCCATACGTGGAAACGAGGATCTGTACCCCAAGTTTTTGTTTCACCTCCTCCGTCCCCCAGTCACGACCACTACAAACAAACAAACAAATTTATGAATTGAATGGACTGATGTGGTCCAGAATCGGCACCACGTCTGAGAAGGAACGTGACGTCCCCACGTCCGAGTCAACGGTACTTCGGACACCCTAAGGGTCTGTTCCCTAGTTTAGACACAGGGGACCTGACCTTCCGTCTAAGAATTGGTGACCTGGTCGTCCTTCCAAGGATCTCAGTCCACTGTAAACCATAAACCCAAACCCACCCCACGACCCCAACCACCGTCAAAACCCTTACCCCATTACCTACCCTATCACATAAACCCATTTCCTACTGCCCACCCGATTCAGAACCTTCACCCAGTCTCTGTTTAGTCCCGACCCTACTTGTTGTCCATTAGTTCAGAGTTGGAGGTCCGTCCCCATTCCTTCCTCAGACACCTTCGTGGTCCGACTTCACTCCCTAGACCCGTTTCTCATCAGTCCGGGGTCCCCTCCGAGTCTCTACCTACCAGGGTCGGAGTCCCTTCCTCTCTCGTCTGGAGTCACTACCCCACTACAGACGACATGAGTAGTAAACTAGAAAAAATTCAACTTTCGAACTTTCGAATAAAGAATTCCAGTTCTTTGTACAGGAGTCGACATAGTTTTGTGAGACGAGAAGTCTCCCGGGTCTCAATCGGGTCGTGCTTTGCCCCTCAGTAGACGCAGCCACTGGGAAAAGGACGAGAAAGCCTCCAGGTGAGGGGAAAGACTTTCACGGGTCGTTGAGAGTTGTCTAAAGAGTCAAAAATTATCCCAAAAAGGTGTGAAAAGACTACCCAAACCCCTAACTCGTTTATTACTTATACTTACACTTTTCTTGAAGCATTCTGACGTTTTACCATGGAATAACAACTGTCGACACTAGTAGTAGAATCGTGGTCTCGAACCTGGGACCTCTTCGGTCACCACCGGAGATTACCCTCGTGAACTCCGACTACCTACCTCGGGAGTCTTCGGACCACGGAAGGGGTCGAGGATACTCTTCTTGAGGATGGGAGACCTTGAGTCTCAGGAGTGGGTCCGTAGTCGAGATTGTTGGCCTCAGGACCTTAAAGAGTTTTGGAGACACTCCTCTTCCTTCCCGTCTTCGTCGTTTACTGAGTCCGTTCTCCAAATGGAGTGACCCGACTGTCATTGTCCTGTAGACTCTTTACATCTGTCGAGAGAAACGGGAAAGACGTGGTGACCAAAGATGAAGTTAGTACGACAATCATGTAATACTCAAAAAATTGTTAGTTGGTGTTTGCGTCAACCGAAGGAGCACGATGGACCCCGGAGGGACCCAGGGTTTCTCCACCTGTGAAAATCTGTGGATCTGTTGACAAGAGGTAGGAGTGTCTGGGACTTAAACGAGTCGAGAGGTGATAGGAGTCGTGGTGAATGTTTACTGACTCCTTTCTTTCCCCGCCCGGGAATAAGTAGATTCGGTACCACTCACAGTATAAGGGGAAGGCCGACCAAGTTCCTTTCCGAAGGACTCCTAAAGACCCCTTCTCCGAAGAGGGAACGTCCTCTCTCCGTCTTTCACCGAGGAGATGAGTCCACATCGGGGACGACGACCGTCGACAAAAGGTTGGTTCTCGTCTTCATCGGACCCTACTTCGACTGTGACCATGGTCTCAATCTCTCTACCCCTTTCAGTCCCTGAACGCCTGTGACATTTCGACGACCCTCCAGGGGAGGGTTTCGGAAGTGTCGGGGAGTCGACGGAGCTTACAGTCCTGCACTTTGTCTTTGGAGGACTACTAGGTAGTGAAGTCGACCTTGCTCAGTACTCCGAACGGGGTACCGTACTCCTGATTTCCTGACTTGGGTCCCTCCTTATTTTAGTACAACGAAGTCAATGCGTTGTAGTCTCTGTCCCGGGTGTCGACCCGGGTCGTAGGAGTAGGACCCTCCAAATAAAGATTCCCCGCGACCGTGTTTGTACGGACGGTACCACGGAGGATGAAGATCTGAGGAAACGGTACACGGTAGAGGTGGGTCGACCCAGACACACAAGGTACGATAACTGTTCCCTTCACCGGGTCCGTCCTCTTACTGAAGACAGTGGTGAAGCCGTCTCTACACCCTGTTGGTCGTAGAGATGAAGGAGACACTGAAGTCCCCTTATCTTTCCTCCGGACCCGAAACTTTGTCCGGTCTCGATTTTGACCGTTTCGATAGAGTTGCGCAGGACACCCCACTCGCTTGTTCAGTGAGATTTTGTCGGTGTTGGGAAACGACCGTCTCGGACCGGTACCTTTCTCTACGTCTGTTCGTCCCAGGAACCACTTCCGTCTGGGGTGGAACGGGACCGGGAGGACGATGAGAAGGAACGTCAACCGTTTTTCTTGAGGTCCTGTCGTGTCACCGTCTCTGACCAGAAGACCTCAGTCTGTAAGGATCTAGTCCTAGTGTAGAGGTATTACTCGACCGAAGTGGAAAGACTCGAAGTCCAGGGAGTAGGTACTTTGATACCGTTACCACGGGTGAAGAGTTCGGACTACACTCCTAATTTACGTCATTAGGGTTAGTGACTCTTGTGTCCTCCATAAGTTATTCACTACCGGGAACGATACCACAAATAATAATAATAGACGAGACTAAGAACCTCTACCTTCAAAATTTTCGTGTCTTACACCGTTCGTGGGGACGGGGTTCGTAAACCCAACTTACTTCTCCTTTCACTACTAAAAGACCTTCTTATAGGTCCGGTCTGATAGTGGGGCGGACCCCGTAACACTAAACGGTTGACAGACCTGATACTACTTTGTGAATTTTCTTTTCTGCCGAGTCTTGACCTTCAGTCACTTCGTTCCGTCCCTTTGACGTGCCAACCCGTCTCTTCCCCCTAGAGACTGTCAGTCCTTGACCCACCGTCAGTCGGCAGACGGGAAGACCCCAATAATTTGAGGATACCTTTTACGACCAGTAAAGTATTTCGGTACCCACCAGTCTGTCGTGACTCAGGGTGAGGAGTCGTGACTGAGGTCCTAGGTCCGCGGGAACGGTTCATGTGTATCTCTCAACCCCCAATACGACTATAATCTCGGACCCCGAACCCTGTGACGAAACTCGGAACTCCCTGAGTACTGATTACCACAACGTAAAGGGTACTGTCTAGTATGAAGAGATCTAAATAGACAAATAAACTTGATTTCATAGGAAAGACGTCAGTAGTCCGTCTTGACACCTCCTCCGACCCAGACAGGAGTCGGAGGGAGACGTCGGAACGGTCAGGAGGAGGGACGAGGGGTTTTTCTTCTTGAGGCTCCGGTGGGGTGGGGTCGGGGGAGTGGAACAGAGGTAGTACTCCAGGGGTGTGAGACAGTACACTTCCCAACAACTGAATGAAAGGTGGGTCGAAGGGGGTGACCTAACATGTGTGGGTTTTCCGTCCTTGTTACCGACTGAATGGGTCCTGATACCAGGGTCACGGAACCTTGTCACCGACCGTGTATCGTCCACGAGTTATTTATAAACAAGGCACCTAGTCGGTTGTTTGAGTGAATGTGACTCCACTGTCCCGGAGTAGTACGAAGGAGGTCACCATACTATATTTTAAATTCTTGTCTAGAAATCCCTTCCTTCCTCGTTCTGGTCCTCCTCCCCTGATCCCATACGACTCGTGAATGATTCCGGACCCGTGACTTGAGCCTTTAATCATGTACAATAAGTACTTCTACTGATTTGTACCGTCCAGGAGAACTGGCCAATTCGGAGTGGGTTTCGGTACTCAGAGACGACTTCTTTAAGTTCGTACCCTCTTTCTTTTTTCTAAAAAGTTAGACTTGTACTTTAGAAGGACCACGGGGGACATCCGATGGACCGGACGGGTGTCTTAGGGTGACTGGTCTCCTTGACCCTAACAGGTCCGTCCTCTGAAAGTCTGGTCACCCTCGAAACACATTGAAAGTGATGTTTACATGTCTAGACTAACTTTCTGTGAAAAATTGGGACACTCTCTTAATGTAATAACGGAGGATCCTCTAAAAAAGTAGATTTGTTTTCCCGAGGGTCCTTATAATTTCTGTAACAGGATACCAACGAACTGTCCGGGTTTCATAGACACTTATTTAGATTTCCTCCCAGTATAGAGTTTTTGTTGTCACCCACACTGGAAAAAGTTTACCTTACTTGAGTTAGTATAAGCATCCTTCGGGTGTACCAAAAATTCCCTAGACTTGTACACTTCCACGACGGTCGGATCTAATTTTTCCTTGACCCTAGACTTTACCAAATTTAACATTTTTCCGGAGTTCCAGGGTTAAAAGTTTACCAAACTTCCTTCGTCTGATTCCTTCGATGAATCGACGTTTACGTCTAGTAAAGAACCCTTTACGTGTAGAGTTCTCCCATCTGGGTTCTCGGTCTCTCTTTTTGACAGAGTCCTCGGTGAGCGGTCTCCGTCGGGATTGGTTCCTTATAAAGGACAAGAGTTCTCCCCTTCGAACACTTGTGTTCGGGTGGACCTAAGTAGTGACGATACTCGTCACTGACGAAACACGAGGGTCAAGAAGTGGGAAGACTTATTCGTACAGGTAATACAACTGTGAAACGGACAGAGTGGTTGCGTACAATCCACACACGTGTAGTCTATTGAGTAGAAGAACCAAACACCCAGAGGTTTAATTCTCTTCGGCATAGACGTCAAAGTCACATTGGACTGTGTCTAGCACCCTAGGATCTGAGGTTCGAACTGCGGTGTGAAAGTATTCTTCAAAAATCCTAAGACCCTTCCCTCACTTCTACAAAAAGTCCACCCTCCTTATACTTGTTGTGACTCTCCTACCTACGGGTCTCCTACGTGAAGTCATCTTACTTTTTTATAGGTGTTAGGAAGTAAAGAAGGAGACAGATACGGGAAACGTCACAATGACCATCTCGACTTGGATCTTAGATTCACAAGAGTAGAGGTTGGTTAGAGAAGGGTCATGGGAGACAATGTTGAGGTTCGGGATTGTAAAACCTCAGACACTGTCTGAGGAAGAGTGCACCGAGAGGTCGGAAGACTCGGGACCTGTACGAGGATTGTACAAGGTTGACGAAAGGTTGGAATACTGGAAGAAACCTAAGGGAAGACGGTCTAGTACAGTGACCAGGGAACTGTGACGTTTATGGAAGACTAAAAATGTGGCCTCCAAAACGGTGAGGAGAACGGACTTTACCGGGAAGAAGGTAGGAATGATCAATTAGGACGGGTAGGAAGTTCCGAGTCGAGTCTGTTAGAAGAAGTGACCAGAAGATCAGACAAGAGAGGTGAGGTCGGTAAACCTGAGAGATTTTGTTCTTGGTTTAGTACAAACACTCGGACCAGAGACGAGTGGAAAGGTCAGCGTATAGTACGAGGGAGGAGGAGGGAGGAGGTAGGACAGGGGTTTGAGGTCAGTCAGACGGTAGTAAGGGGTTCGTACGGTACGAGAAGAACAGAGGCACTGAGATGGATGTAGGAAGAGAGAGCAAGACCCTTTTTCTATAGGTGTGGTTGAAGTACAGGAGACGATTAGACAGGGGTTGGTACGGGAGACACGACACTCTTGGTGACAAGTCCTGTACCCAGGTAAGGACGGGTGGTGACGGGTCCCTACCGTAGAGAAGTAGGGACTTAGGTGATCACGATAAATCGTGTTACAACGGACGGTGTATCATCCCTGAGATGTTATAATTCACTTACTTATAAGTTTACCTGTCTACCTCTACACGTACCTACTCACCTGTCTATCGGACCTCCACTACAAATTGAATCGTTTACCCTCAAAAGACAAAGGTTTTACTTTTCGTTTAATTTCCCAAGTTCTATCACCGATGGACAGGATGAGTGGAGGTGTCACGGGTCGATCCGTCTCATTTCTGAGTGCTTGTCGGTTGTGAGACTGTGACAACGGGACAGGAACCAAGTCAAAGATGATCTACCTTCTGTACAACGGATACCAAACGAAAGGGGTAGGAAGTGAGAACCGGTTAGTTCAGGTTTGACAACGTTTTAATGGGAAATTTTTGATTAGACTTCCTTTCCTCTTTTAAGGAAACGGGAGTCGGTGACCCGGACCGGTCCAAGGGACTCCCACCCTCTTTTAGTTTAGAGAGAGACGTTTCGCCCCTAACACTTCTTCCTAGCCGATGAGGATTTTCAGACTGACTTCTCAAGATCACTGTCTCGAAGGGATCCTCTCAATCTTAAGTCCGTCAGTCACTGTTCACGAGACTTAGTTCGGGACCCGACCCATGGCCTCCCTGGTTCCCTTATTAGTCTACACCTGGTATGTCATCTTTCGTAGTCCGATCTTCCTCTGGTGTATGTACCTCTGTTCTCTGATATTTTGGTCTTCAGAATTCTCGAACTTCTTTCCGTCCGTCTCTTGTCCGAGTGACTGAACTGAGTGAACTATTGAGTCAGTTGTAAAGCAATCGTAAATGATACATAGTCACACGACCCGTAATCCCTAACTCTTCATTGTATACCCGGGTTTGGAGTTTCTCCAATTAGAAGTTCACTTTTCGTTTCTCTACCCTGAGGAATACTGTCCCTCCAAATCCTATACTCATACTTAAACTGAAATAAAAAACCCCGAGGTTTTAGTGACGTCTACCATGACGTCGGTACTTTAATTTTCTGCGAATGAGGAACCTTCCTTTCAATACTGGTTGGATCTGTCGTATAACTTTTCGTCTCTATAATGAAACGGTTGTTTCCAGACAGATCAGTTCCGATACCAGAAAGGTCACCAGTACATGCCTACACTCTCAACCTGACACTTCTTTCGACTCACGACTTCTTAACTACGAAAACTTGACACCACAACCTCTTCTGAGAACGCTCAAGGAACCTGACGTCCTTCTAGGTTAGTCAGGTAGGATTTCCTCTAATCAGGACCCACAAGTAACCTTCCTGACTACGACTTCGACTTTGAGGTTATGAAACCGGTGGAGTACGCTTCTCAACTGAGTAACCTTTTCTGGGACAACGACCCTCCCTAACCCCCGTCCTCCTCTTCCCCTGCTGTCTCCTACTCTACCGACCTACCGTAGTGGCTGAGCTACCTGTACTCAAACTCACTTGAGGCCCTCAACCACTACCTGTCCCTCCGGACCGCACGACACTAAGTACCCCAGTGTTTTTCAGTCTGTGCTGACTCGCTGACTTGACTTGACTTGACTTGACTACTTAAACTTTTTACCCATACTTAAATCGTTAATCTTTAACCCGGTAAAGTTTACGTTATCCTTCCTTTGAGGAAACTATTAGAGTTTTAATTGTATCATTCTTGTGAACTTTTTTAAGTTGTAGGAAAGTCCAATTTTTGTTTTTGGACCCTTATCATCCTCTGAAAGAATTGGACTATTTGTCAAAGACATTCTTGGATGTTTCCTGTAGTATTGATTACAACTTTATGACTCTTGTAAGAACATTTTTAGTTCTCGTTCAAGTCCTACAGATCATCATAGCGAAGATAAGATATGAAACGACCTTCAGGATATGTCGTATTTTTCTAACTTTTTTTATTTTGATATGTCGTACATTTCCCTTTTTTGTTGTGATAGTAATAGATGTCTACTGTATTGATAGATGTTTCTTGAGAGTCTATTTGATAATCTTAATGATTCTATTAAACCATTCCAACGGTACGGTACAAATCAGTGAAGTCAGTACAGACTGAGAAACGTTGGGGTACCTGACGTCTGATGGTCCGGGGAGATAGGTGCCCCAAAAAGTCCGTTCTTACGACCTTACCCAACGGTAAAGAAGGAGGTCCTCTAGTAGGGTTGAGTCCCTAGTTTGGGCACAGAGGACGTAATTGTTTAATTGTTTTCTTTACCTTTGGGAAACTTTTGAAATAATTCCTATTTTGACTTTTGATTTTTATAATGACCCGTTTTAATCTCTTTCATATTCATTCACCGATCAATATGGTCTATGAACCTAACTTTCTGACTACTACAGTTAAAAGAGGTCAATCTAGATATTTAAACTACTTTAAAGTCATTTTTTATTTAGGTTCTCCAAAAAACAAAAACAAAAAAACCATACTTTTAACTATGAAGTAATACTTCACGTATGCTTTTACGTTACCCAATTATTGGTGGTTCCGTAAGAACTTCTTCTTTTTCTATTCTCATAATTTAGATGGTCTGTCGAAATCATATATCCTGTAATACTATACTTACGTTCTAACCTATTTATGTGTATCTATTACTCTATATTGTCTCAGGTTTTTGACTGAGTGTGTATTTCTATAGATTATATACGGTTTTTACCGTGACGACTCACCACTCCTTTTCTTTTACAAGATTCATCGGTCAAAAACACGTTTCACCTATCAACGGCTAAGGGATAAAGGGTGATAAATATTTTAGTCAAGGTTCACCTTACGTCTAGATTTTTTGTTTCTGTTTTATTATTCGGAGATGTTGACGTGAGAGGATATGTCATCGGTAATGAGATACACCGATTAAATTTAATCAATTTTAATTTTAAATTTTAAAACAAAAAGTCAACGTATTCGGGAAAAGTTCGTGTGTTGTCGGTGTACACCAAACACCGATGTAATAATCTTTTACGTGTATATCTGATGACGGTGGTAGTGTCTTTCTTGATAGTCTGTCACGTAGAGATCTTGTTCCCAGTTGTTTGATACCGGGTACCTTATTGGAGTCGTGTAGTGTACAAAAACATTTAATTCAAAATAAATGTATAGCGATACCGACGAAAGTCCCCGAAGGGTCCACCGTGTTCACATTTCTTACACGGACGACTACGCCGTCTGTGTTCTCTGCGTGTGAACTAGGGACCCAGCTGTTCTAGACCGTTCTTCCTTTACTGTCAGGTGAGGTCATGAGAACGGACCCTTTAGGGTACCTGTCGCCTCGGACCGTCCGATATCAGGTGTCCTAGCGTTTCTTAATCTGTACTGACTCGTATGTGTGTGCCGACGAAAGTATGATGTACCGTCTTGGTTCGTCAGAACTATCTCCTGTATATTGGGTGTTTCGGATTTTATGAATAGACTGAAAGGGGGGGTTTAACACGTCTGAGGACGAGATCTTCGATTGTGTCCTTTTAAATGATTATTAGAACCCAAGAAATTGTCCAGTACTCTTATCTTGGAACAATATAACAATTTACCTTGGTTTAATTCTAATTCTTGATAAGTAGTCTTTTGAAGTAATTATCTGACTCGTCCGTTCAGTGTCTTATTGTTACAATTTACGTATTTCTGTCTGGAGAAAAGGTCTTATATAATTTTAGGATATGTTTAGTTATTCTTTTTCTTTACCTGTTCTTTAACCTCCCCATACAGTGGTTTTCTTTGTTTGTGGGTTTACCGTTTATTATATAGTTTTCCACGAATTGTTACAATCGAGAAGAGTTGAATCACATGTCTATGTTGTGTTAGGGGGTTTGTTTCACGGTCGTTCAATAAGACACCTATAATCGTTTGACTAAGATTTCAAAGATACCACTCCGTTTTCTGGGTCTTATCGGTTGTGATAACTTTTTGCTTCCGTCTCCCGACCGTAATGAGTTGAAATTCTGAGTGATATTTCAATATCATC
Source organism: Capra ibex (assembly GCA_006410555.1). NCBI lineage: Eukaryota > Metazoa > Chordata > Mammalia > Artiodactyla > Bovidae > Capra > Capra ibex. The sequence continues at coordinate 14,599,189 of SJYO01050590.1, read as the reverse complement.
AGTTCTGTTACACCTTTCTTTTATTTAGTTACGTTGTCTTGTCTCTCGGGTCTTTTTCTGGGTATGTTTATTTCAGTTGACTAGAAACTGTTTTCTCGTTTCCGTTCAGTTACCTCTTTCCTATCACGATCATAATCAACGAGTCAGCACAGATTGAGAACCGTTAGGGAACCTGACATCGGGTGGTCCGAGGAGATAGGTTCCCTCAAGGGTCCGTTCTTATGACCTCACCCATCGGTAAGGGAAAAGGTCCCTTGGGAGGACTGGGTCCCTAGTTTGGACCAAGAGGACGTGACGTCCGTCTAAGAAATGGTAGACTCGGTGGTCCCTCTTTCCTATCCAAAAGTTGTTTACTACGTTCCTGTTAACCTGTAAGTATGCGTTTTTATTTGGTTAGACTACGTCTGAACTGTGGAGAGTGTTTTACATAAAGGTTTTAGTGTCTGGATTTTCATTTTACGTTTTGATGTTTTTAAGATTCTCTATTATTATATTCTGTTTTGGATCCGAGTCATTACTTAAAAATCTATATCGTAGTTTTCGTACTACTTTCTTTTAAACTGTACAACGTGAAGTAATTTTAATTTTAAAAGACAAGACACGTTCCGTGGTAACTTTTTTACTATTTTGTTCTGTCGCTCTTTGTAAGTGTTTGTGTAGACTATTTCCTATATAGGTTTTATATGTTTGTTGATATTATAATTTGAGTTGTTATTCTTTTGTTTCTTAGGTTCCATTTTTGTCCGTTTATAGACTTGTGTGTGAAGTAGTCACTTCTATATGTCTACCGTTTGTGCGTATACTTTTCTACAAGTTTAGACATACGGTAATGACTTGGCGTTTACTTTTACTCAGTATGGATGGATGCATAGCCCCACCGACTTTAGGTTTTTCACTGTGGTGGTTTATGATTTCTCCTACATTTCGTTGTCCTTCAGAGTAAATAACGATCATCTTACTTTTTACCGGTGAGACCTTCTGTCAAACCGTCGAAGAATGTTTTCATTTGTTTGAGAATGGTATGTATGATGGGTAATTAACGTGAGGGACCATAAATTGATTCATATACTTTTTGATTACAGGTGTTTTTGGGACGTGTACCTACAAGTGAATATCATCGAAATTTTTGTCAACAGTTTTACAGCTTTGTTGATTCTGAGGGAAGTTGTACACTTACCCATTTGTTTGACACCTGCAAACCTCATAATTAGGTTTTTTACCTTATAATTACTATTTTAATCGATGAATCAGTGTTTTTCTACACCTCTTTGGAGGTTATGTATTACGATTCACTTTCTTCGGTCAGATTTTCCAAATACGTAATAAACTAAAGTTGTTGTACTGATACTGTTTTCGTTTTGATGTCGTTGTCACTTTTCTCGACACTGACGGTCTCCATGTCCCTTTCACCCCACTCTATTCATCTACCATGTGTCTAAAAATCCCGTAATTGTAATAGAGTATACTATGACAGTGCCACCTATGTATTGCACTTCGTAAAAGGTTCCGATTGTCTTATTATGTTGTGTTTCTCCCTCGGAATTATATTTGACACCCGGAAAAGCAATTATTATAACACAATGATAATCACGTAAGCAACGTTGTTTATATACTGTGATTACGTTCTACGATTATTGACCTTTGAGAGATACACACATACACATATTCACACTCCCCGTACCTATCATATACCTTTAAGAGACATGATAGACGAGTTATAAATATTTTTTATTGTTAAGAAAAATTTTCCACGAGCTGGAGTGACCCGGACTACCTTTGTGTTCAATTTGATATTATTCTGGGCCTCTAACAGTATGACTCACTTTATTCAGTCTGTTTCTGTTTATGACATACTATAGTAAATATGTTTCGTAGATTTTTTTTACTATGTTTACTCGAATAAATGCTTTGTCTTTCTCAGTGTCTATGTCTTTTGTTTGTACCAATGGTTCCTCCTTCCACTCCTCACTATTTAATCTCTGACCCTAACTATATATGTGTGATGATATACATTTCGTCTGTTGATTATTCCTAGATAACATGCCGTGCCCCTTGAGATGAGTTGTGAGACACTACAAGATATACCCTTTTCTTATAATTTTTCTCACTGACATACAACTACATATTGACTAAGTGAAACGACATGTGGACTTTGGTTGTGTTGTAACATTTAGTTCATATCTGGTTATCTTTAATTAAAAAAATTGGATATTATTCTATGGTGACCTGTGTACGGTCTTCCCGACTGTAATTTGTGTGTGTGTATGTTATAGTTTACCACTGGTTCTAAGTGATTGTACGACTTTAACGTTAGAGTATGTTCACGACCACCCTCATATTTGCGTATTCGAGTGAAATATTTTGTCGACTTGTAGTCGATTACTTCTACTTGTGTACACGAAATATTGGGGCGTTAAGATAGGATGTGTATATGGGATATCTTTACCCACGCACCCTTGTGGTCCTTCTGTGTGTGTTCTTGCAAGTGTCATCGTGATGGGTATCTTCGGAGGATTATACGTTTTACTCTTTTTGTTATTGAGGGAGTTCTACCAAAAGTCCTATCTTACAGTGGATATACTTCGCGAATCAAACGTTGACGTGGACCGTACATGTGTCACCTACCTTCGGTGATATATAATAATTAAGTACTCGACGTAGTTAAATCAAAATTCAACGTTTTGGTTTTTGTGTTTTTACATGAAACTGAACGTCTTTTTTGTATCCTTAAATGATTACTCTTTGACGCGGTAAGAGACTCAGACAGTGTTTTTCTGTCTCTTGGTTCGTGTTTTTTATGTCTCTTGGTCCTCCCGATCCACCGCTTCTGTGTCGGGTCCTGTCCAGTGACCTCATCGACCCTCGTATCCAGTGTATGCGGTCTCTCCGGTTCCCGACTCCTTTTCCTTACAGATCAGGGGAACTACGAGACTGACTCCTTTGTCCTGAGACGGATAACAGTTACTTCTTAAGGGGGGTTATTCTTTCAAAACCTACGACTGTCGGTGTTTTGTTGTGTACAGGTAATGTTCCCAGGTTGGGTTTAGATAAAAGAGAGCTAACATACAGGGTGAACTAAGGACACCAGGATTTCCCTGTAGTACTGTTTCTTGTAGATCCTTGTGTCACGGATGGGAGTTCTCCTCTCTGTGTCTCTAACGATTAAGGGTGTAGTGTTTCACCTCTACCGCCTGGTCCCGACGTTCAACTCAGGGTTCCTCAGTCCGTACTGTCGATGACGTGGGGTTCAGAGTTGTATTGGGTCTTCTTGATTTAGAGTTGATTTAGGTAGTGACCGGACAACGAGCCCTAATCTTCTATATAGGTTCGGTTTCGAGAAGACCTTCTTGACTTTACGTAGGTAAAGTCTACTTTTTGTAGTTTACCCTTTTCATGTTCCTGTTCCATTTTTTACGTTCTCCGTTAATATCCTTGGTCTCCTTTCACCTTTGATCAGTCCTCATTCGTTCTTTCCAGACCTTGTTCTAAGCACCCGTCCGCGAGTGTTGACCGAAAATACTAGGTGACCAACAACTCCTGACCACACAGGTCAACCGAATTTCTTCGTCCCAGGTCTGTTTGTATTTGTCGTGGACCATGGGTACTGGTACAGGGAGACTGACCGTACATGTGGGCCAGGTTTACACCGGTGTTTCTAGAGAGGGTCCTAGGTTTCACTCTGTGACTATCTTTCCTAGTTCTTGGAGTTGATCCTGGTACGTATATATTGTATAAAATATATTCTTACCCTACCGTAGAACAATCCCTGAACAGCCCTAATGTGGTTGGATTCAGAGTCCTTTGATAGGAAGACAGGTCCTACACTATTGTTTTGGTAAAGAATTCTAGGTTTGTGGACCTAAAAAGAGTTGAGTTTTACACTACGAGCACCATCTCTATGGTCTATAGTTCTTTGATCATGTAAAGGAGTCATGAAAGATCACATACCACGGAACTGGGAGATCCGTCGGGACATTCCTTATCTTTAAAAGGTAAGACAATACTTCCCCTACTGTTACCCCAATTCCTTTTCTTCAGTAAACGGGTTCGTGTAGTTCGTCTCGTATACCGTCTAAAAAAAGTACTCCATCTAAAAATTTTTGCCCTTATTTAAGAAGGGTAGGGACATACGTGTGGGGAAATTATACTAACGACTTTGAAAGTAATCCTCCACCTTCTGATAGAGAAAGGTGGGAAACTTAGACCCGAACCGGTACACTGTGTGGACCGTCGTCGACCTTTCACGGGTTCGTGACTCCAAACAGAAGAGAACGACGACCCTTGTGACGAATCGCTCTTCTGGTCCGATCGGAGGGTCTACTATGCTTTGGTCCATCTCGGTAGGTTTGGTTAAAAATAAATTTTACATCTGTCTTTTTATCAAACAAGGAGGGTCAAGGGTTCTTCCCCCCGTACGGTCCGACGTCCCCGGTGTACCCCTGTGTGGTCCCAGTCGACCAGTCACCTGTCTCCCTCGTCCTTCTTCTGTCGGTCCTCTGAAATGACACCAAAGGTACTCTTCCTTGTCCAGTCCGTGGTACGGATACTGAATTGTATACCACAAAGTTACTTAGTCGCGTTATTAGAATCCTCCATGATATCATAATGAAAGTGAAATGTCTACTCCTTTGGTTTAGGATCTATCAATGTGTTGACAGGGTTTCAGTATATTTTTATGTACCACCTCGGTCCTAAACTTGGTCCCATAGACCAATAACCGGGAAACAGGGAGGGTCTCGTTTTCTTCTTTCACTTTCACAATCAGTGAGTCAGCACAGGCTGAGACGCTACGGTACCTGACACATTGGGTGATCCGAGGAAACAGGTACCTTAAGAGGTCAGTTCTTATGACCTCACTCATCGGTAAGGGGAGGGGTCCCCTAGAAGAGTTGGGTCCCTAATTTGGGTCCAGAGGACGCAACGTCCGTCTAAGAGATGGTATACTCGATCGTCCCTTCGGGGTCCCATTGACCGACTAAGGGTGGCTAACACCGTCCCCGTGTTCCTAATACGCGTTGTGTTTCCGACCGTACCTTAACACCTTTCCCGTCCGTGACTCCTTAAGGGACCCACGAAGAGTAGAATCCATTTCGAGAGGGAACCAAGGCTGAGACGGGAAGTGTCGAGAATTGTGGTCCATCGTAAGCAACGGAAACCGGGGAAGCCTAGGGGGACACACTTGGGAGATCTTCCCTCCGTCCCGTTTCAACCGCACCCCACCCCCATCCCCCAGACCCTTCGGTCTCCCTGGATTCGGGACACAGTGGTACTCGAGTTGTTTGTGCACTGGGTGTGAGGTCCGGGTGATAAGGTTCGACGGGTGTAAAAAGGAACCACCCTCCCCTTTCCAAACACTTCCTGTGACTGATTTTAGGACTCCTTTTCCCGACTTGTCTTCGACTACGAGACTCAGGAGGTGGTCGTTGTGTGACGGACCCTACCAGTCGGGCAGGAGTCTGTCTCTTACTGTTTGTAGGGGTGATAAAAGGTGGGTGCGGACTCGTTGATTAATAAAGTGACCGAATCCGGTTGGACGTGTTATTCCTGACGGGAGGGGTGGGGCCACACTGAGTCCTCCCGATCCTTCTGGGATGATCTCATCGAAGGAGACGCAGAGTAGTCTCGTCTCTTCGGGGATCGTCGGGGATCAGAATCCCGACTTTTCGAAAAGTATGGAGACTCAAGGGACCCTTTTCTACTCGGTGCCGGAGTCGAAATCAAGATCTCCACAGGCTTATAAGGTCCAAGTACTCTGAGAGTATCGTGGTCAAACAAGTACTACGGGGACCCGAGGATCTCTGTAGGTAGTCGGGGTAAGTAATGACTCAGCCCAGGTTCGATGAAGTACTCAAACATCAGTACGTACATAATCGTTGTCTTTAATTTTGGTTTCTAGTAGAAAAGTAGAATGAGAATTTCTTGGTATCATTGACGGGTCGTCTTACTCCCACGAACCACCCGTTGAGGAGTGTGAAGTACTACGTTGACCTGTAACGGTGGAAGGTGAGGGAAGTGTGGCTAACAGCGACCCTAAGGGTAGGGATGTTTGTGGTGTTTGGGGTGAAACGTTTCTGCACTGTAGTAGATTCCCTTACGTCACTAGGTAACTGGGGAACGTGTACCCGAACGAAACGAAGGGAGTTTGTAAGTCTTATTTTGACCGACTCGGGACTCGAGTTCCGTCGAGGGACCGTCCGAACCGTTTCGTGTCCTGGGTGTCAAATATGGAACCGTCCACCCGTCGTCCGTCTGTGGTCCCGGAAACTATTGTGTTATGTCCCCTCCCCGGACCCCCCGGGTACACTGTTCCTCGACACCCTCCCTCAATCCCTACCCCACTGGCCCCTTTCCTGTCTTCTCTGATTTATATACTGAATTGGAGACGTCCCAGGGGAGCGGGTAACCATTTCCCCTGTATTGGTTTCTACACACAACGGAGGAAATTCCTAATAGTACTCAAGTTTATTCTGGAGTCCGAATCTTTACAAAACGTTTGACATTTGGAACCTTGTTTACCATCTACAGCGTCGGTACTATGAAGAGTAGGGGTCTCTACTGACCTTCCCAGGAAAGGATACCTACTTAGTCCATCAAGGTGGTGAGCTTCCTCTACACCTCCTAAGGTTTACTACGAGTGTCGAGAAGACCCAGGAAAATCTATTGTGGACCGACGAATACATGTCCAGAGACGTCCGAAGCCTTCCTAGTCACTGATAAAGTTTCTGTTCCAATTTCGTCTAAGGGTTCCCTTCCTTCTCAGGTTAGGACTTAAGTCCGTTTCGTGGTCCTCGTGAGTCTTTGGAATTTTTGTTAAGGTATTTACGATAGGACCCGAAGGACGACCTGATGTTCCGAGGGACAGTTTATGCTTACTTCCCCTCGAACTGACATAATGTTTTAATTATTACATCCTACCATCTACGGTTTCGGTAAGTATTAGTATTAACGAAGACGTACGTAAAAGAACTTTTGATAAAGTACAAACAATTCTTGATCCTTACTTCAGAGAAGAAATCTATGAATATACCAGTCCGTGGTTCGTCCCGATATGAGAGGACGTGTGTCATTGACACCGAGACTTTTATGTACACAAATTTTAGAATATTTGTCGAAAATAAAAAGGTCGTCTGAGTCTTCTCAGACATAGGGAATTTTTCTTGTTGAAAAAGTGAGAGGAGAAAGTGAAAGTAGTTCTCCGAGAAATCAAGAAGAAGTGAAAGACGGTATTCCCACCACAGTAGACGTATAGACTCCAATAACTATAAAGAGGGCCGTTAGAACTAAGGTCGAACACGAAGGAGGTCGGGTCGCAGAGAGTACTATATGAGACGTATCTTCAATTTATTCGTACCACTGTTACATGTCGGAACTGTATGAGGAAAAGGATAAACCTTGGTCAGACAACAAGGTACAGGTCAAGATTGACAACGAAGGACTGGACGTATATCTAAAGAGTTCTCCGTCCAGTCCACCAGACCATAAGGGTAGAGAAAGTCTCAAAAGGTGTCAAATAACACTGGGTGTGTTTCCGAAACCGTATCAGTTATTTCGTCTTTATCTACAAAAAGACCTTGAGAGGACGAAAAAGCTACTAGATCACCTACAACCGTTAACACTAGAGACCAAGGAGACGGAAAAGATTTCGGTCGAACTCATAGACCTTCAAGTACCAAGTGCATAACGACTTCGGACCGAACCTCTTAAAACTCGTTATGAAGCGATCGTAAACTCTACTCACGTTAACACGTCATCAAACTTGTAAGAAACCGTAACGGAAAGAATCCCTGACTTTACTTTTGACTGGAAAAGGTCAGGACACCGGTGACGACTCGAAAGGTTTAACCAACCGTATAACTCACGTCGTGAAAGTGTCGAGTAGAAAGTCCTAAACTTTACCGAGTCGACCTTAAGGTAGTGGAGGTGACCAAAACAAGTATCACTACGAAAGATTCCGGGTGAACTGAAACGTAAGGTCCTACAGACCGAAACTCACTAGTGGGGTAGTACTAATAGACCCAGTACTTCTAGAAAAACCATATCAAGAAGACACATAAGAACGGTGAAGAAGAATTATAGAAGACGAAGACAATCCAGGTATGGTAAAGACAGGGAATAATACGGGCAGAAACGTACTTTACAAGGGAACCATAGAGATTAAAAGAGCTCTTCTAGAGATCAGAAAGGGCAAAATACCAAAAGGAGATAAAGAAACGTTGTTAGTAACTCCTTCCGAAAGAACAGAGAGGAACAAGAAGAAACCTTGAGACGTAAGTCTACCCATATAGAAAGGAAAAGAGGAAACGGAAATCGAAGAGAAGAAAAGTTTCGATAACAATTCGGGAGGAGTCTGTTGGTAAAACGGAAAAACATAAAGAAAAAGAACCCTTACCAACACTAGTGATGAAGGACATGTTACAGTGTTTGGAGGTAAGTGTCAAGAAGTCCGTGAGATAGTCTAGATTAGGGAACTTAGATAAACAGTGAAGGTAACATATTAACATTCCCTAGACTAAATCCAGTATGGACTTACCACATCACCAAAAGGGATGAAAGAAGTCAAATTCAGACTTAAACCGTTATTCCTCAAGTACTAGACTCGGTGTCAGTCGGGTGCCAGAACAAAAACCACTGACATATCTCGAAGAGGTAGAAACCGACGTTTCTTATATTAGTTAGACTAAAGTCATAACTGGTAGACCACTACAGGTAAACATTTCAGAAGAGAACACAACAACCTTCTTCGATAAAAGATACTGGTCACGTAGGAGAACCGTTTGAGACAATCGGAAACGGAACGAAGTAAAACGTGAGGTTCCGGACAACGATGTCCATAGAGAACTGAAGGAACCAAGGACCCATCATCACTATTGGTTATAAAATGTTTATAAAAGAGGGAATCTAACATTTGGACGAGTCCTCTTCGGTATTTGAATGAATTCAGACATAAAGGTCTCGGATTATCATCCACCGGGTATTTGGTGACGACAAAGTGAGATAAAGGATACAGTGAAGTATGAGGTTGTTGAAATACTGTCTCGATGGATGACTGTAGTTGAAATGAAACGTCAATACCTTTGACTCTTAGACTCTTCCGTCTACTACGGGGTTTAATGTTAATCAAATTTTACCTTGGTCCTTGTCCTAGTCTTAGAATTAGGTTCAGAGGAAGTAGATTTAAAATGTGAGAAAAAAAAAAAAAAAAAACGGTACGGGACGCCGGTCACCCTAGAATCCCTGACTTGAGTAATGGGGACGTTACGTTCGTACCGTAGGATTGGTGACTTAACGGTCCCTTAAGGGAGATTTAGGATGTGAGAACGTTTGTGGAGTCCAAAGACCTGTCTGAAATTTACCTCGTACAGGTTTCAAAATCAGGTGAGTTCCTACTGTCCTCAGGTTCAGACGTCCGGAGACAGAAATCGCTCCTTGGAAATGGACTCTTCGAGTTCTCTTGATAAAGGATACCCGAGGACCGGGACTTCGAGAAAGATCCGTAGAAATTCTCGGACCACAGGACGACGGAGGAAGGGACAGAGGTCGAGACTCAGTGTGAACAGCCGAACGAGGGTCACCAGTCTAGTCTGACCAAGACAGTCAACAACCAAGGGACTGAGTGAACCCTGTATCTTTTCCTCTCTTGACCTGACTGGACCAAATCAGGGACTGGAAGGTACGGTCACTGTTCGTCCTGTAAGTGGTATTCTGGGTCCTTCACGGGGTCTCAAACCCCTTCTGTAATCGATTCCACTCTTTCTCCGACGGGTCCTTTGTGAGGTCCAGACTTGTGAGGTTTACGGACCATTATCCGAGGACTATTAGTCATTGATATCCAAGATTGTAATATACCCGAGATCATTATCTTGTCCGAAGACCCGACGTGGGTTTTTGTCGAAATTATGAATGGTTGTCCTCTGTTTCCAACTGACTTAAACCTATACCCTATACTAAAGACGACGTAGACGTCCGTAGTAGATGTCCATTTTGTTGTAGGTCTTCTTCGTGTTCCCTGTAGAGAAGGACCACGAAGTAATCTTTTACTTTCGAAAAGGTTCTTCAAAGGGTCTCTGTAGGGGAGTGCAGGGAAGTGTCTTGCTGTTGTGTGCGTCCCCGGATTTGGTTACAGACCATTCTCTGTACCTTGGTGATACCAACTGAATCTACTTAGTCCTAAGCAGGGACCTCGATCCCTACCCGAGTGATTAAGAACTTAGGAGTAGGAACCTCCTTTCTACGTGTTTCTTCGTTTTCTTCTCCTCCTCCTCCTTTCCTTTTAACAAGACATTTGATGGTGGCCATAAAGAATGTTTCAATTTAATGGGGTGATGAACGACTAGGATAATACGTTGGTAATTTTATTAATACCCCGTCGTACCAATTTAGAATATTAGATTATTCTATTTTTTCGTCCTCTATTTTTACATGCACATACTCCAGACGTCGTATGTTTACACAGAAATACACCTATTATGACCTTTAGCACACGGTCTTACTTCAATTAAGTCTCTGTGTAATCTACCTCCCTAACTCTGACTGAAGTGAAAAGTTAAAGGGGTTGTAGGACATTACAATCTTTTATAATTGACATTCTTACACCTATTAATTATTTTGTTTTGGGTCGGATAGTCAACTTGAATCGATACTACCTCTATGACTTTCGTTTGTCTAGTACGTCTATAAGATCAGATCCAGTCCGAGTCTCTCTGAGTTTCTGGGTGTCCGACACAACCTCCCTTCCTAACTAAAGAGTTCCACTTTAAGACTCGTAGAGACATTTATTTTACTTCGAACAGAAAATATAATTGATTTCGTAAAAAATTTTCGAACTACTTAAATTTGATACACACTTCCCATATATACAAAACCCACCCGTCAGTCTATAATTTGTGTGTATCAATCAGGTGGGTCTTAGGTGACAACTCTTGGGGTCTTCCTTGACCTTTTCTGTTCGCGACTAGGAGGTCTCTTTAGTTCAGACTCCGGACTCACGATGAGTGACCCTCTGTGTTTGTCCCCAAAGTTTTTAGCTGTTTCTTGGAGTTCACAGTTCCCTTCCATGAAACGGACATCCATAACTAAGAGTGAGTCCGTTGAGAGACTTCGTTCTGATGTCCCATTCATCTTATATTCATAAGATTCTGAGGTCGACCAGAATCTTATATTTCCCTACACAGATTTTACCTCCCCAGGGGTTACTTACCAGGGGTACACCTCGGTCCGAGTCCTTTTCGACCTCGTCGTCCTTTATCGACTAGGTGTGACCGTTGTTGTTAGACAAGGGTCATCCCTGTTGGTGTAAGTCCTTTCGAGATCTGCACACTGTGGGGAGTCTCACAGGAGAGAAGAAAGGAAACAAAGTCCTTCCTACGACAGTCGACGTACATTGTTGTTGGGGTAGAGTTTCACAATGGTGACTTCTGTATATAATAAATTGTATTCCTCAGACCTCGGTTCACTCGTTTCCGTCGACGAGTTGATGTGGAAGTTCCTGCTCCTAAGAGAAGTAGGAAGATAAGGTGATGGAAATCGGACCCGAAACTAGAGTCTGAGTGTGGGAAAACCTTTTGTTCTACCGTGGGGGTCGTTTCGAAGAGTGTGTCTGTGTCATTGTAGGTCTTCTTTTCTGTTGGAAGACAAGACACAGACAAAGGAGGACTGTCACTCCTTCGGAGAGGGTCTTCGGGGACGGTGTGAGGAGAGTGTGGAACTGGTGTCGACGTGGTTCACGAGCTCGGGTTTGGTTACTGGTCGGTCACTACTCTCGGATGGTACCCCAGGGTCCTTTCCGACTATGTCTACACCCAAGTTAAGGTAATCTTTCCTTCTCTCTCTACGGGACCCATACTTGGTGTCGTGTCAATGAAGATCCACGGGTACGAGAACTGTGACGGGGTAAGGGGATATAGTCTTTCTGGAGACGGTGACAGAGACAGAGTGTTCGGACAAAAGGTCAGACAAGTCCGTAACCTTTAAGAGAAGGAGTTGTCCAGAATGGACCTTTCGTAGTGTCGAAGACACCCCGACCCACCATAGGACGAAGTTAGTCATGAGGAAAGAAAGGACCCGGGATGTAGTAACAAAAATACGAGAGGTTACAGGAGGAAGACATGATCAGTCGGTTCACCGAGACAGAAAGGGTTTGATCTGGTACTCGAAGGACCTTCTCTGTGATACTGACTGAGTACAGAGTCAGGGTCTCCCAGGTCGAGAGGTGGAGCACGATACGTGGACCGGTGGACTTAGGTCGTCTCGAAACGTAGTTCATCGACTCTAGGTTCTTAGGTGGAACGTGTAAGTACAACGATTAGTCCGGTTACGGATACGAGGATCAATTAAGTTAAACAGATTGAATTACACTTCGTTCCCTCTTCCGACGCGGGACGGGGGGTGGACGGACGACTAAAGTTAGCGTATACCTGTCTCACTAAAGGTCAAAGGACCAATCGATGATTTCTTTAGGTGTTGACGTAATTGACAGGTTCGTTAATAAATTTACTGGCACATACAACTTGAAGGGTTAAACCTTTCTCGTGATCGAAACTTCAGTCAAGTCTCCGTACAAGTTTTAGGTCCAGTCGGTGACTAGTCTGACGACACACTACAACTCGTCCAGTTTAGTGAAGAGACTCGAAGTCATGGGAATAGAGATTTTACCGGTAGTACTATGACTAGAGTTTCCTAACAATCCTGCTAAATTAATTTTGTGTTACGTAAGTTTCTTTGGTCGTATCTTATCCTTGAGTTATTTACCCTCGGTGCTGAGGATAATGGTGATTTTTGTAATTGGGGATCCAACAAAAAGGTGTATGACACGTAGACCGGACATATTTGGTGTGGTTCGGACATGGTTTCTTTTAGTCTCGTCCTTGACGAGAGTTTATGGTTGAATCGAGGTACCAAGAGTTGGGGTGACCCTTCTTTGGACCCTTCCAAAGTTTTGGATGGTGTAGTGTCCGGGTTGACGTCTGGTTAATTTAGTCGTCTGTCTCACGCCCGTAGACGAAAGAACCTGGTCAGAGGAGTGAAATGTCCCCTTCTGTCGTCTTTCCACTCCACTAAAAAGGGTGCCTAGAAAAGGTCCCACTATGACGTATTAAACGGGTGACAAAGTTTATAGTCTTGTAGAGTCCCTGACTAAGATAGTCGGTTAACCGTTCTAGTGAAGGTCGGTTGTACACACTTGTCGAACAGAAGACATGGGAGTGGGTCAGGAGGAGGCACGTCTGTCCCAAACAGAACAAAACTTCCCAAACACACTGCCCGTCTCTGCCCGTTCCACTTCCCGTTGTAAGGTCCCTATTCTTTGTCTCCCGATGAATGGCGACGGCCTTACGAGTCTCGGAAAAGAGGAGCGCAGGGTCGGGTCGAGGGAGTTCAGGTCGCGTTCGACGAGAGGGTCGTTCTTTCATGAAGAAGGGAGACCGACAAAGGATGAAACCCCGGAATAGGGGATGGTCCCGGGATCCTGTTCAGTCTCCCGGGGAGAGGGGGTTTGTAATTTGATAAATTCCCGATAAGCGAGTCGTGGGTACCCGGTCGCCCGTTTGCTGAGTAGAGATTGAACAGGTTCCTTCTCCGGTGGGGAGTCGTGGCTGTTGGTCTCCGGGTTGGTAGACGATTTGTCCTCTCCTGGTGACCCCTCCGTGTGTGACCTGTTTGATTTCGATCAGATCTTCTGACGTCTCAAGTCTCCCCGTCTTCACGTGGACAAATCCTTTTCCGCGGCGAAGTCGACACCTTTATTGCTGATGTCTTCGCGCCGGTAACACCTAAGACTTGGGAGCGCACTCGTCGCACCCGCGCCCTGACTTCGGCAACGACTAACCGACTGAAATCGACCCGTCGTACCTGAACCCACAAACCGATCACGACCTCCTCCGATCACATAACGTTCCTCAATTCCGGTTTTTTTCAGAAAAAAAAAAAAAAGTACAAAAATGAATTTGGGAAAAAAAAATTTTTAACTTCATATCAATTAAATGTTACAAAAATAAGAACAGAAATACAATCCCATACCGTTGAGAAAAAGGGACGGATTCAATCGGAGACCAGAAATGAGTCGATTCAGACCAAGACCAAGACTTTGCTCCTGTGGGGTTGGGGGTTAAGATCTTCAAGTGTCAGATGAATCCGTAAGTCCCGTGTGAAGATTTTTACCTTGGTCACCCTGGTCCGCACCACAAGTAAGTCGTTTGTTAACACCATATTCAAGGTCGCTACAAAGTCGGGTACACTTTCGTGACCCCCGGTGTACCTCGGGATTTGAGTTCCGGTCACCTTTCCAGTTCTTTTTTATGGTTTTATTTTATTTTACACTATAAAGACCCGTCCGGAAAACACTCCCTAAGGGTTTATGAAGTGTGAAGGTCTAGAACCAGGGTTTGGACGGACGAGATGTGAATGACGGTGAAGTGTCCGGCAGATACAAACCTACACGGTTCTTAAGAACTGAAACCAGGATTACAGGGAACCGTAAGACGAGGGTTTAGGACCTGTAACAGAAAACCAACTGTGAAAGAAAGGAGGTTGAATTTAGGTGTATGAAAGAATCACTGGAATTTCTCCAGTGACACTAGGACTCGAACGTGTAATATATGGGTTATACACCTAGTTAAGATATTATAGGGACGGTTTATAAACCATACAAATGTTGGTGACTACCACTTGAGTGATGGACAGTTCCGACGGTAAAAACTTATCACCTTTGTCTTTGATAAATGTAACTCAACTTTAGACACAAGAATTTTAAAAGTTAAAATGGAGATCCAGGGCCCCCGTCCCCACCCCCCTAGATTAAGAGGTCTACACCATTTGTAATGTCCTTAATCTGGCTCCAAGTCTAGAATCGGGACGGTGAGGATCGAGACACCGAATCGAGAAATGGACGGGTAAAATCGTAGGTAACCACTTAGAACAGACATCCTTAATTATGACACCATGTGATTACGACTAAGAGACAAATGGACACGAAGTCAAAGGAGTAGACATATACCTTGGACCCTTTAAAAAATTTTCTTTCATACATTATATCGTATCATGGACCGTTTATGTCTCATGAGTCATTTACGATCGAAAATAATAAGTTTCTATAGTTACAAAACTTCCTGTAAAAAAAGATCCGATTTGTGGAGACTAAGTACGGTACCAAGAGTCCGGGGAGTGACAGGACCTGACGTCTACGTCTTGTACGAACCACCGGTAGCGGAGAGATTACCCCGTAGGGAAAGGTTAAGGGCGACAGTTGGAAATGAAGAGTCCCGATTGTGGGACTGATGAATCTCTGTTTTCTACCTTCTTGATACGTCCTCTTCGTTCGACACGGAAGTGTAGACCGTCCCTGTCCCTCCACAGGGTCCCTTCGACTCTGGTCGACGGGACCTTCACTCGTCCCTCTCCCGTGGTCGACCACTCCCCGTCAACACCCATCCCCCACCCGTACCGTCCGTCCTAGGCATGAAGGGGGGTCAAGGATGGTACCCATTGCGGAACCGACGACTGGTTGGGGCCCGAGCGACAAGTGAAGTCTGATCGTCCTTCCTCGGCTCCCTCTAAGAGGAAGTTTTCACTTTTAAGGAACGTCAAGGGATGAGGTCCGTAGGAACCGAATCTTTTTGTCTGGTTCTCTTACCACGGGGGTAGACCTGAGTGTCTCTCGTGAAATAGGTCGAGAAGTCTTTCGGTACCCTCTTCTTTACTTTTCCCGTCTTGATCGTTCCGGTGTACGAAAAAGTTAGTCAGTGACCGACGGTCTTACAAGATCAACCCCTCCCCCAACCCAGACTTCTAGTAAAATGGTGAATCTTCTGACCCTCAGGTCACTACCTTTTACTAAACGGGACTTAGTGCTCGATGCCGTCTCGGACCGAAGACCGGTTTCAGAGGAGACGAAGGACATTAGTTCGGAGACGTAAAGGAGGAATTGGGGGAGAGGGACTGTGTTACACACACGGACACACACACATGTGAATGTGTGTATTATACATGTATATCTGTGTATATATGTACAATCCTAAGAGTTACTTACGTAATCTCTGTCAAATCTTTTACTTCTTTGGTTTCTAATTTTAAGTAGGTTTTAACTCTTTAAAATACGACCCCATAAAATAAAAGAGACACATATGTGTATTATGTATTTTTTATGTATAAATATGTACAACTCCGTAACCTTAAATGATATCCATACCTACACATTAGAGAAAATAAATGTGTGATATCATAGTTCAATATGGATGATTATAAGAAGGATTTGTAAATTATCGAAATTTTATACTGTAACATACGTACATGGTGTATATAACTTGATAAGGGGATACCTACTGGAACTTTAATGAAAAAATTTAATGTTAAATTTATTTTTCCGTTAAATCTGTTAAAAGTGAAGGTCGGTTTCACCTCATTATCCTTAGTCTCTTAAGAGAATGGGATCCTGATACGGTTTCGGAAACTGACACACCTATTGTTATTTGACACCTTTTAAGACTTTCTCTACCCTTATGGTCTGGTGGACTGAACGGAGAACTCTTTGACCTGTACCTTGTTGTCTGACCAAGGTTTATCATTTTCCTCATGCAGTTCCGACATATAACAGTGGGACGAATAAATTGAAGATACGTCTCATGTAGTACTCTTTGCGACCCGACCTTCTTCGTGTTCGACCTTAGTTCTAACGACCCTCTTTATAGTTATTGGAGTCTATAAGTCTACTGTGGTGGGAATACCGTCTTTCACTTCTCCTTGATTTTTGACTTTGACTACTTTCACCTTCTTCTCTCACTTTTTCAACCGAATTTCGAGTTGTAATTCTTTTGATTCTAGTACCGTAGACCAGGGTAGTGAAGTACCCTTTATCTACCCCTTTGTCACCTTTGTCACAGTCTGAAATAAAAAAACCCGAGGTTTTAGTGACGTCTACCACTAACGTCGGTACTTTAATTTTCTGCGAATGAGGAACCTTCCTTTCAATACTGGTTGGATCTGTCGTATAATTTTTCGTCTCTGTAATGAAACGGTTGTTTCCAGGCAGCTCAGTTCCGACACCAAAAAGGTCACCAGTACATACCTATACTCTCAACCTGACACTTCTTTCGACTCACGGTTTCTTAACTACGAAAACTTGACACCACAACCTCTTCTGAGAACTCTCAGGGAACCTGACGCTCCTCTAGGTTGGTCAGGTAAGATTTCCTCTAGTCAGGACCCATAAGAAACCTGCCTTACTACGATTTCGACTTTGAGGTCATGAAACCGGTGGAGTACGCTTCTCAACTGAGTAACCTTTTCTGAGACTACGACCCTCCCTATCCCCCATCCGCCTCTTCCCCTGCTGTCTCCTACTCTACCGACCTACCGTAGTGGCTGAACTACCTGCACTCAAACTCACTTGAGACCCTCAACCACTACCTGTCCCTCCGGACCACACGATGTTAAGTACCCCAGTGTCTCTCAGTCTGTACTGACTCTCTGACTTGACTTGACTTGTTTTTTTTTTCAAAATTTTTGTACGTTTTGTAAAACTTTAGTACGTCGTGTACGGTTTTTTTTCAAAACATTTTGTCGTTAAAAGTTTTTGACGGTAACCCGTTACTTCCCGTCACTAGCACTCTCTACCCTTTCGAGGTCCATTCACTCGGGAAATCGACGGGGTCCATTAACGGAACCCTCCCAAAGGTCCCGTACGTCCCTTCCCTATGGGTCGTCTCGAGACACTCGAGGGACTCAACTCATTCTACCTCGGTCTTCAGGTCCCTCTGATCTGTCTCTGCGCCTCTCTAAAGACGTTTGACACGTGTCGACGTCTCCCAGTCAGAACTCAGAAGTCCTCTTACGAGTAATCGTGAACACCCCTTTGGTGGTCTCCGACCGTTTCTTGGTAAACCTTCCTAGACGGTATAGTCACGGGTTGTAAGTGTGTGCCGACCTGTGTCGGATAAGAGTGGTCGGTCTGATCTTTTGAGTTTGAAGTGTCCCGTAAGTCAACTTATCAGTCCTTCCAGAACGGAGTTGCCATACTTTTTTAATCGGGATCTGACTCAGAACAAGACGCGAGTGGTCTCTACAGACTTTTCGTTCTCGGTTTTCTTAGTTTAACAAAGGTGTATTGAGTTGACACAGGGTCTTGTTACTAGTTATAATAAATATTCTTTTCTCTTTGTGTGTCTTGGGTTGTTCCTTTTTAAAACAAAACGTAAGTTATTTTTTAATGGTTCGTCCGTTTCTTAGTCCTTTCGTATTGAGTATTATACCCTCATTTAATTGGAAGATTTTAACTGGGTCTAGATTGTGTCTACGATCTTAATCGTCTATTCCTGTAATTTTATCAATAAGATAGACGTAAGATACATAAGTCTATTAATTCATCTCTGTAACTTCTATATTTTCTAGGTTTAGTTTGAAACTCTCTACTTTTGATGTCACCAACTATACTTTTCGTGTCACCTAACCACAAAAAGAAAGACCGAATGAAGTGAGACATATTAGCTGAGGTCAAAATGGGTAGAGTAATCTTGACTAAGTTTACATAAGAAAAATTACCGACTCATTATGAGGTAACACATATACATGGTGTCGAAAGAATAGGTAAGTAGACGACTACCTGTAGATCCAACAAAGGTACAGGACCGATAATATTTGTCTTTTGTGGTTATGTCATATGATTGTGTATATATACCTTAAATCTTTCTACCATTCCTATTGGGACATACGCTCTGTCCTTTTTTCTGTGTCTACACATATNTACGCTCTGTCGTTTTCTCTGTGTCTACATATCTTGCCTGAAAACCTGAGACTCCCTCTCCCTCTCCCACCCTACTAAGCCCTCTTATCGTAACTTTGTACATATGATAGTACATTCTTTGTTTAGCGGTCAGATACAAACTACGTCCTATGTCCTACGAACCCCGACCACGTGCCCCTACTAGGTCTCTCTACTATACCCCACCCTCCCCCCAAGTCCTAACCCTTGAGTACATGTGGACACCGTCTAAGTACAGTTACATACCGTTTTGGTTATGTCATAACATTTCATTTTATTTCATTTTTAATTTTAATTTTTTTTTGGTGTCACCTACACTAATTTATGTCTCGTTTTTAAAGTCTTTTTCTCTACTTTATTGAACTCCATATCTTCAATATGTTTTACTTTGTGTCTTACTGTTCTAAAAAATTTTTTCTTTTCTCGGTAGTCACTTGATACACTATTGAATTACCGGATTGTATATTCGTTTAATTTGGGAATGTCCTCTCCTCAATTCTCCTGTCCTGTCTTCTTTTGTTACCAGTTTTAAAAGGTTTAAACTACTTTTACTATTTCGGTGTTTAGGTTTCTCGAGTTCTTTGGGGTTCGTGTTCTTTGTACTTCTTTTACTGTGGTTATTATAATAATGATAATTTTCACAAGTTGAGATTATTTTTTCTATTTTAGTATTATTGTCGGTCTCTTTTTTCTGTACAATAGTTGTCTTCTTATTACTGTTCCTACTGTCTTTGAAAGAGTCTCCTTTGTTTCGTTTAATGTTTCCCTTTTTTTCACAGTTTGTAGTTAAGACATAAATTTATGTAAAGAAAGTTTTGACTTCCAATTTACTTCTTTATGTTCTCGACTTGTTTTAGTAGTGGTCGTCTTCTTTACAATTTTTCGGAAGTTCACCTTTCTTTTACTATGGTCTATCTTTGCACCTATGTTATTCGTGTTTTTTACCAATTGATATATCTGTACTAAAAAAAAAGAATAATATATTTGGTGAAATTTTCTATTAAATGACAGATTTGTTGTTGTTGTTACATCTTCCCTTCGTTTTTCGTTTCCTCTTTTCCTTTCTATGTGGGTAGACTTACGTCTCAAGGTTTCTTATCGTTCCTCTCTATTCTTTCGGAAGGAGTCACTAGTTACGTTTCTTTATCTCCTTTTATTATCTTGTCCCTTCTGATCTCTAGAGAAGTTCTTTTAATCTCTATGGTTCCCTTGCAAAGTACGTTTCTACCTGAGTTATTTCCTGTCTTTAGCATACCTGGATTGTCTTCGTCTTCTATAATTCTTCACCGTTCTTATGTGTCTTGACATGCTTTTTCTAGAAGTGGTGGTTCTATTAGTGTTTCCACACTAGTGAGTGTGAGTGGATCTCGGTCTGTAGGACCTTACACTTCAGTCCACCCAGAATCTTTCGTAGTGATACTTGTTTCGATCACCTCCACTATCTTAAGGTCAACTCGATAAAGTTTAGGACTTTCTACTACGACTCTTTCACGACGTGAGTTATACGGTCGTTTACACCTTTTGAGTCGTCACCGGTATCCTGACCTTTTCCAGTCAAAAGTAAGGTTAGGGTTTCTTTCCGTTACGGTTTCTTACGAGTTTGATGGTGTGTTAACGTGAGTAGAGTATACGATCATTTCATTACGAGTTTTAAGAAGTTCGGTCCGAAGTCGTTATACACTTGGTACTTGAAGATCTACAAGTTCGATTAAAATCTTCTCCGTCTCCTTGGTCTCTAGTTTAACGGTTGTAGGCGACCTAATACCTTTTTCGTTCTCAAGGTCTTTTTGTAGATATAGACGAAATAACTGATACGGTTTCGGAAACTGACACACCTACTGTTATTTGACACCTTTTAAGACTTTCTCTACCCTTATGGTCTGGTGGACTGGACGGAGAACTCTTTGGATATACGTCCAGTCCTTCATTGTCAATCTTGACCTGTACCTTGTTGTCTGACCAAGGTTTATCCTTTTCCTCATGCAGTTCCGACATGTAAGACGTCTCATGTAGTACTCTTTGCGACCCGACCTTCTTCGTATTCGACCTTAGTTCTAACGGCCCTCTTTATAGTTATTGGTGTCTATACATCTACTGGGGTGTGAATACCGTTTTTCACTTCTTCTTGATTTCTCGGAGAACTACTTTCACTTTCTCTTCTCACTTTTTCAACCGAATTTCGAGTCATAAGTCTTTTGATTCTAGTACCGTAGACCAGGTTACTGAAGTACCGTTTATCTACCCCTTTGTCACCGACTGAAATAAAAAGACCCGAGGTCTTAGTGACACCTACCACTGACGTCGGTACTTTAATTTTCTGCGAACGAGGAACCTTCCTTTCAATACTGGTTGGATCTGTCGTATAATTTTTCGTCTCTGTAATGAAACGGTTGTTTCCAGACAGATCAGTTTCGATTCCAAAAAGGTCATCAGTACATACCTACACTCGCAACCTGATATTTCTTTCGACTCGCGTCTTCTTAACTACGAAAACTTAGTACCACAACTTCTTCTGAGAACTCTCTAGGTTGGTCAGGTAGGATTTCTTCTAATCAGGACCCACAAGTAATCTCCCTGACTACAACTTCGACTTTGAGGTTATGCAACCGGTGGACTACGTCTCTCGACTGAGTAAATTTTTCTGGGACTACGACCCTTTCTAACTCCCGTCCTCCTCTTCCCCCGCTGTCTCCTACTCTACCAACCTACCGTAGTGACTGTGTTACCTGTACCCAAACCCACCTGAGACCCTCGACCACTACCTTTCCCTCCGGACCACACGACGTCAAGTACCCCAGCGTTTCTCAGTCTGTACTGTCTCACTGACTTGACTTGAATACTACAGATATTGTATGTACTTTTATTTTACATATTTTCGTTATTATATTTACATCCCCCACCGATTTACCTTCGTGGCCTTCTACGAACTTAATACGTACTACATCATATCATTGTGGACTTTCATTTAACACTATTGAATTTTTACTAATAGTATTTAGGATTAAGTTGGTGATTTTACTGTTTTATTCCTCGTTATCGTTTATTTAGTAGTTTATTTATTTTACCTTATTTTTATTAATCAGGTTTATTTCTTTTTTTTTCCTTATTATTGCTTCTGCCCTGTTCTGTCTTTTGTTTGGTGTGTTACTATCTAAATTTGTGTTGGTGTGGTTGTATTTTACATTTTCAAGATTTATATGGTCAATTTTCCCTCTTTTATACTAACAGTCTAACCGATTATTTTATTCTGAGTTGATATATATACGACGGATGTTCTTTGTATGAAATTTGTTTTTCCGTGTTCGTCTTTGACTGAGTGTCTATATATCTTATTTGATCACCAATGGTCATTCCTCCACCTTGTCTCCTCCCGTTTTATTCCAGTCCCCTAATTCTCCATGTTTGATGATTCATGTTGTATTTATTCCATGTTTGATGATTCATGTTGTATTTATTCGATGTTCCTATATAACATATCTTACCCCTTATGTCGGTTATAAAATATTATTGAAATTTACCTCATATTAAATTTTTTATAACTTAGTGACACTACATATGGACTTTGATTATAACATTTAGTTAAATGAAGTTGATTTTTTTACTTTTAATTATTAAAATTTTTCATTTCTACCTTTTTACGTAATCGGTTTCTGTTCGACCTTCCTCATAATCTTATGCGGTTTGATCCATCTAAATTCTCGTTTCTCATAATTATATCTTTTTCTTCCAGATGAAACACCCTTTTTTTCACTTAAGTAGTTCTCCTGTATTGTTACGATTTACAAATACGAGGATTATTCTGAAGTTTTATGTACTTCATTTTTACTTCTTGATATTCCTCTTTGACTGTTTAGGTGTTAATATAAGTTTTTAAAGTCATTGAGAGAGTTTTTGACTATCTTGTTCGTGTGTTTTGATCGTTCCTGTCTCACCGGAACTCAGTGTGACAGTTCGTTGGACTACGCCGTCTCGTAGATAAGAAAAGTTCGCGCGCGACTTGTAAATGGTTTTGTCTGGCAAAGATCCCGTAATTTTTTCAGAGTTGTGTACGTTTTCCCAAGTTCAGTATTTTCAATGCCTTAATTTAATCTTTAGTTATTTTTTTTTAGAGACCTTTTAATAGTTTATAAACCTTTGATTGTCTCAATATATTTTGAGTCACAGTGTATTCTTTAGTTTTCCTTTTGACCTTTCATAAAACATGACTTACTTTTAATTTTGTGTCGTATGTTTTTAAACACCTTACCACAATTTCGTCATGAATCCCCTTTAAAATATCGTAATTTACTGATAGAATTTTTTCTTCCCGAGTTTAGTTACTGGATTCGGAATTCTTTGATGTTTTTTTTTTTTGTTTGTTTTACTTTGTTTAATTTAGGTTTCATCCGTCGTCTTTCCTTTATTGCTTCTAGTCTCACCGTTAGTTAGTTTATCTTTTCTCGTTTTATAATCTCTTTAAGTTGTTTTGGTTCTCACCAGGGGACTCTGGTTACTTTTGTTGTTTGAAGATTTGGCAGACTACTCCTTTTTTCTTTCTTTTATAGTTGATGGTTATTGTCTTTACTTTTTTCACTCTCTCCAAGAGTGTTTTGAACATGTGTTTTCCCTTTTAATACTCGTTGAAAACAAACATTTAGATAGTTAAATTTACTTTACCTATCTAAGGAGTTTTATGTGTTTGATGATATCAAATGAATTCTTCTTTGTCCATTGGACTTATCAAGATATAGGTAATCAATTCTTTACTTTACATAACAATTTTTGGATGGGTGTTTCTTTTATGTATACCGAAGTGACTACTTAAGATGACTTATGAAATCCTTATTTATTATGGTCAAGATGTATTTGAAGAGGTCTTTTAACTTCTCTTCTTTATGAAGGGTCGAGTAAGGTACTCCGGTCGTAATAAGATTATGGTTTTAGTCTATTTCTCTAGTGTTCTTTACTTTTGATGTCTAGTTATAAGAAGACTTGTGTCTACGTTTTTTAAGATTTACTTTAGGTTGTCTTTATTTTTCTATTGGTCCACCCCAGAGAGGACGATGACAAAATTGTAAATATTAGTTAGACATATTAAGTATTATAATTATTGGTTTTTTTCTTTTTGATATACTAGTAGAGTTGTTTGTACCTTTTTCGTAGACTGTTTTAAGTTATTGGTAAAGACTAAAAGTTTTTTAAGAGTCGTTTGATCCCTATCTTCGTTTATATGATTGGAGTAAGTTTCGTACATAGATATCTCTTAAATATGAGTGTTATTTTCCTTAGGTCTGACCTTTCATTCTTTATAGAGAAATGTACTATTGTACAAATCTATTAAAAGATACATCTTTTAGAATACCTTAGATGGTTTTTCAAAAGTTTGAAGATGTTTCAATCAAATCGTTCCAACATCCTATGTACTAATTATACGTTTTGAGTTAAATTAGAAAGATTGGATAGTTACGTGTCTTTGACTTTAAAATTTGTGATAGAATTTTACGTCATTAAAAGATTTTTGGGTTAAAGTTTTACCCGTTTTATCGTATAATAAGTGTTATCAGTCTTACTTAGTTCTGTTGGACCTATGGGTAACCGACTTACTATTTGTTTTGTACCATATAGGGTATGTTATTTTATAATAAGTCGTTAATTTTCTATACTTCCTTACTATGTACGATGTTGTACCTACTTGGAATTTAATACGACTCACTTTCTTCGGTGCATCACATACTAGGGTGACTAAACTTTACATGTCTTATTCCTTTATGTCCCTTTTTCATCTATGACGGATCCCGACCCTTCCTACTCTCTCAACCCCTATTACTCATTCCCTGGTTCTGGTTGTTTTTACAAGATTTTAATTAATGCCGTTACCAACGTCCTGAGTTTTATATGGTCTTCGGTTGAACTTAACCTTCAACATTTACCCACTTGACATAAATTTCACTCGATATAGAGTTACTTCAACAATTTCTTTGTCCGTTTACTTCAGCGACACCAGAGGTTCCCCGTCCTAAGGGTCCTTGACCAGGACTCGGTAGTTAGTGGTGTCTTCGGTATCTACTCTGGGTCAACTACAAAGGAGGGGAAAGTTGGAGGGGTAGGGAGGAAAAGGGAGGTACTGTTCGGAGTCTTCGGATCCACAATTATTGAGTGGTGGGCTCGGGAGTTCTTCCACCCACCGTCGAAGTCTAGGAGGAGTCGTGTCACGTAGTCTCCTTGAACGACCGTCTTCGAGTGTGGCGTCCTTGGTTCGTGAAGTCAGGTCACTACTTCGTCCTAAGAGGCTCTTGTCCGTTCCTTTAGTGTACGGAGAGGAAGGGGTACTCGGTCAGTAGGCTGCACGTCACGACCGACGGTTCGGTTCTAATGTCCCTTCCGGTGACCGGGGGTAATGTATGTCACCTCGTGTAGTCGGTCGGACTGGCAACGACGGACCCTCTCCGACCCCACGTCGTTGGACTCTATCTCCGCCCCTACCTCACAACGGGGGTTGTACGACTCTCGTCTCACCCCTCGGGTACCATGGACGTCCTCTACACCCCATCGTATGCTCTCTTCGACACCGTAAGACTGTTGAAGAACTTCAAACTCGTCCGACTGGGTGAATGGGTGCACCGACGGACCTTCGGAAAGGTCCGTTCTCGGGACGGAGTGCCCATTCGTCTCTTCTTTAGCACGTAGTGGTCCGGTAGACCCTCAACTACCCTCTCGTGAAAGGGGGTATCAGGAAGGATTAAAATCCACGACAAAATATGTCATCTCGAGGCCGGTGGAAGAGGAGGGTCCTCGGGTCTCCCTCGTCTCCACCGACGGGACTCTACTACTTCGTGAACCGGGTCTCGTCCGGGAGGTGGGGACTTGGTTGTACTCCCAGAAGGACCTGAGACCACTTCACTGACGACAGTAGTCCTGTACCTGTCGGGGTCTCGAGGACCGTGGGTGCTCTCCCCTGACCGAGACTTTACAGTTTTGTCCGTAATCCTTAACACCTTCATTGACCCTTGACACCCTGTAAAACGTGTCTCTTTTGTTAAAGACTAGTCAGGGAAGGTCACTATACATCGAACATGAGTTGATGAGTGTCTTCTGACAAAGTTCCTGAAATAAAATTTAACTATATCTTAGACAAGTCAATGTTTTCGGTAAATAACGTAAGAGAGGTAAAGTATCGACCTTAAGTTTCACAATTCTAAGCTAAATGAGTTCACTTTTTTTTCTAGTTCTTTAGTAGACATTCTCGATAAAGACTTCTTGTACGGGTGATAAGATAACAAGACACGGAAATCTAATGTCATGGTTGTAGGACGAAGGTCATTTCACACTCTGTACCCAGATTGATTCCTGGTGTACTTTGAAGCCGTTGTTCGTTAGTACATTGTCGACACTGTACCCACGACCGGAGGTCCGGAACACTCAATTCTGTGGGACGAACGGAAAGGTCTTTGTGTCACCGAGACCTGTAGAGTTGATCAGGGATACCATCTCCCTAACTTCCTAGGAAAAGACTTGAACCGAAGAGGTACTTTCTGTCCTCTTACCGAATTTATAATTATATAGGACTTTGAATGTTTGTTTTTGTTTGTTTAGACACAGAAGACGTTTCGACCACTTGTACACCTACGGTCACAAAAATCTCACTCTACAAAATCCCCGTCACCCATTGACTGATTCACTCCTACGACACATTTTAAAAAAGAAAAGGACCTTTCCGTCTTTTCTGACTTTTAGTCAATTTACATTGTAAATCTTACATTGTAGAAGTGAACCCTTTAAATACTTATACTTTAGATGTACCGTTGTTTTGTGGTAGAAGGTTACTGACGTGACCGTTTCAGTGGTGTGATTAAAGACAAGGCGAATAAAGAACCGAGTTCGAGTCGTGAAAGTCGACTGGAACACGCTGCTAAGACAGGTCCTGAATAAAGACACAGAACTTCTAGTAAAGACTTTTACCTTTTTTCTTTTACGGTCGAATCTTTTACTACTAATAATAAAATGTCGTCAAAGACCAAATATTCACGAAAGGGTACACAAAAATACATTAGGAGGTTTATCGGAAGGTGAGGTGACTGTTCAGATGATGCTATTAATAATAATGAAAATAATAATAAAGGTGAAATGTTGACTCTTTTGTCACTGAATCGTTTCTAGTGTTTAGGATTTACTATCTCAATTCTTGACTTAGAGGAAGAAGAGTTAGTCTTAGATCGTCAAAAAACGAAGACGAAGTGTACGTCTTTCGACGTTTTTTTTTTCACGAAGGTAGCGTTGTTCTGCTTCGGTCTCTCAGAATTGTTTTAGTATTGAATAGAGCAGTCTTTCGACTCCAACATTCCCCTGGTTCTTTTGTTTCAGGGGAGGGTTGTCTCTACCCGGTACGTGTAGGGGAGTGAAACCCGTCTCGCGACCCCCTTTTCTCCACCGACGGTAAGTTCATCCACCCTTCTGTTTTCGTTTGAAAGAGACCTAAGACCTCGTGTATCTCTGGTTTGATGTATCTTGTCCGAGGGTGTGATGTTCCTTTATCTCTCTTCAGGTTTGTAGAGTCGCCTTGTACCGGAGGTAAACGGGACGGTCACCCGATACACGGTGTATTTACTGGTGGGCGTCGGACTCCGGTCGGGTCTGACTTCTTAGTCTTCGTTTATTTTACCGACACCAAATTCGAAGATTCAAAGTCCCACTAAACAATGTACCGTTAATTTTTTGATTTGTCTTTGATGAAAACAAGTTAAGTAAGACGAATAGATGGTGATGTATTATTGGTAAGAGTCCTTTGTTTTGTTAACAAATAAACCAGCACTAAGGTCTAGACCCGTCCCGAGTCTTGTCTGTCGATTTGACTCAAGCCTCCTAAGTGAAGTTCCTTCCGAGTGAACAGACGACCGTTTGACCACGACCGACGACTGAACTTTTGACCGACCACTCTCCCGACGGGGAGGGGTAAGAGGACGTTAACAGAAGAGGGGTACGGGTCCCACCCGAAGAGTGTCACCTTCCCGACCCAGGTTCCCCTTCTTAGGCTTTTCACTCGTAAGACTTTCCTGTTCGGGGTGACACGTTTGTGATGGGTTCGAAGAAGAGTATAGTGTACTGGTTCAGGTCTTAGTTACACCCGGAGCTCTCACACTCATGACTCTCCCACACTAAGTGGCGTGGGTGGTTTTATTGGGATTGGGACCTATATAAGTCAACCTTTTTAGGTAGTTCGACATGTGAATTCTACACAAGTGTAATTATTGTCAAGAATTATTTATTGTTAATTATTTCAGGGGAGGAGGTTTTTCTCTGTAGGTTTAATAGTTCAGCAGGGTCTTTTATACAACCCTAGTAATCACATGACGTTTACTGAAGAGTACCCCAGTCCTACTTTACGTCTAATGGTTATCTCTTTTACTAAGAAGGAAAAGACTAAAATATTATAATCTTTTTCGATAAGGGATTTTTTCCTTGATTTTCTATTTCGTGTTCTCTATTTCTCAATTTTTTTCTAAACATTCACCGTTGGGAATAGGTGGTCCCTCACACAAGTCTAGGTTTCTTACGACTGACCGTATAAGTTAGTGAGTATACGGATGACTCACGGGTGGTACTCTGAGGGGAGGGGGTCCGTGGTACGTTCCACACCCCGGATTACTTGTAGGAGAGATCCTTCGCTCAGCCCAAATTCACGTTTGTCTCACGACGGTCTAGTCCCCTCGTCAGTCCCCGAAGGCTCGTCTCGACAGTTCCTTCCTTGGTGTTGAGGACACATCTACTTTTTTCCTCTTTTCCGTTGGTTCCACCTTCGTTGTCGTCATATTCCGTCATACTGAGACTTCGTTTCTACTCATCGAGTCGAACCGAATTGTTCCTTTCTCCCCACCCCTTCCTGTCAGATCCTCGGTCACCCGTCCGACCCCGGCATCGAGTGCTCAGGGGTGTTCTGAAGTTTGATGGTGTCTCTTGTGCTACAGAAAGTCCAGAGTGACCGTCTTTCTTCGTATGACCGATCTCCGTCTCTCTGTCGGTCGGTCGGTCTGCCGACAGCGTCCTTCGGTCTCTCTTTTGTTCCAGAATACGTCTGACACCGTGTCTCCCCGACTGTTCTCTATCAAGTCCCCAGCGGGTGTCGGGGCGAGGAGTTACTCCCCGGGGTCTTCGTCGTAGTCGTTGGTGCCCCTCACAATTTTACGTTTGAGGACGTGAGGTCGGGTTTAGAGGTTTTAGAGTTAGAACTCCAAGTCACCTCGGGTTATTAGATAAAATTGTTCAGGAGGTTCACTAGAACTACATGTATATTCAGACTCCTGTTGAATAGGTATCCCAAAACGTTAGTTGACGTAGACTCTGCATTCTCTCACTCTTCAACTGTTACTAAGAAGCCAAAGACCGACGTCGTCACCCCTTCTGACAACTGTGGTGACGAGTGACTCCCTCCTCTGTCACCTCCCCCTCGTCCAGACTCTCTTCCCTGAGTCTGAGGACCTCCGTCTTTGTAAAGGAGGTGTTAAAGTACACCTTTGACTTTCGACCTTTGTACTTTGAACTTTACTAAATGGACCTGGTAAAAAGAAGGATAAAAGTAGGAGAAGTTACATTTGTATAGGACATCGAGTTTGACCATTCTACTTGGTTATTAGTGTCTATCTTCTTCGACTCTGGTTGGATGTCTTTCGTCCCAGAACAAACCCCACCCCAAAACAAAAAAACAACAAATACTTTTATGACGAAATATACCCCGTGACACAATGATTTTCTTGGAGAGTTAGTAAATACCTTAATCTTCTTACATGACCCTGACTTTATCGTACAAGATCCTGATCATAGAGTTTATACAGTGAACGTCATGGTGTTTTATGGATATTCAAAACAACAATAACAAGTCAGTGACAGCACAGGTTGAGAAACACTGGGGCACTTGGTATCGTGCGGTCCGAAGGGACAGGCAGTAGTAGAGGACCTCGCACGAGTTTGAGTACAGGTAACTCAGTCACTACGGTAGGTCGGTAGAGTATAAGACGACGGAGAAAGAGGAGAACGGGAGTCAGAAAGGGTCGTAGTCCCATAAAAGATTACTGAGCCGAGAAAAGTAGTCAACCGGTTTCATGACCTCAAAGTCGTAGTCGGCAAGGCTACTCAAAGTCCCGACTAAAGGAAATCCTAACTGATTCCAAACTAGAGGAACGACAGGTTCCCTGATAATTCTTAGAAGAGGTCGTGGTGTCAAACTTTGACAGTTAAGTGACCGCGATTCGGAAGAAATACCAGGTTGAGAGTGTAGACATGTACTGGTGGTCTTTTTGGTATCGAAACTGATATACCTGGAAAGAGTCGTTTCACTACAGAGACGAAACACAACTATAGAGTTGTGACAGATCCAACCACTATCGAAAAGAAGGTTCCTCACTCACAGAAAATTAAAGTACCGACGTCAGTGGTAGACGTCACTAAAACCTAGGGCTCTTTTATTTTAGACAGTGACAAAGGTGAAAAAGGGGTAGATAAACGGTACTTCACTACCCTGACCTACGGTACTAGAAACAAAAAACTGACGATTCAAAATTCGGTCGAAAAAGTTAGGGGAAAGTGGGAGTAGTTCTCCGAGAAATCTAGGAGACGTGAAAGACGGTGATTTTACCATAGTAGACGTATAGACTCCAACAACTATAAAGAAGGTCGTTAGAACTGAGGTCGAACACTCAGTAGGTCGGACCATAAAACGTACTACATGAGACGTATATTCAATTTATTTATTATACGTCGAAACTACATGAAGGAAGGGTTAAACCTTGGTCAGGTAACAAGCATAGGTCAAGATTGACAACGAAGAACAGGACCTATGTCCAAAGAGTCCTTCGTCCATGTCACCAGACCATAAGGGTAGAGAACTTCTTGAAAGGTGTCAAACAGTACTAGGTATGTCAGTTTTGCGAAATCGTATCAGTTACTTCGTCTATAAAAAAAAAAAAATTAAGGGAACGAAACAGATATTAGGTCGTCTCTACAACCGTTAAACTAGAGACCAAAGGGACGGAAAAGATTTAGGTCGAACTTGTAGACCTTAAAGAGCCAAGTGTACGACAACTTCAGATCGAGCCTCCTAAAACTTGTATTAAAACGATCATACACTTTACTTACGTTGAGAAGTCACTAAACTTGTAAGAAACAGTAACGGAAAGTCTAATCTTACTTTTGACTTGAAAAGGTCAGGACACCGGTGACGACTTAAAAGGTCTAAACGACCGTAGACCTCATATCTATCGTGAAATTGTCGTAGGAGAAAATCCTAAATTTATCGAGTCGACCTTAAGGTAGTGGAGGTGATCGAAACAAGTATCACTACGAAGGATTCCGGGGGAACTGAAGTGTGAGGTCCTACAGACCGAGATCCACCCACTGGTGTGGTAACACCAATAGACCCAGTAATTATGGACAAAACATGTCAAGAAGAAACATAAGAACGGTGGAGAAGAATTAGAGAAGACTTAGAGTACTTGTGATACTTTTCCGGATATTCGAATTCTATGTATAAACGTCTCGATAATAAAATAACTCTGCATTTCGGCATCCCAGGAAAGGATTGAAAAAAGGTAAGACTAATAAAAAATTTATATTTAAATAAAATTAACCTCCGATTAATGAAATGTTGTAACACAACCAAAACGGTATGTAGTTGTACTTAGGCGGTGTCCACATGTACACAAGCGGTAGGACTTGGGGGGAGGGTGGAGGGAGGGGTAGGGTAGGGAGACCCAGTGGGGTCACGTGGTCGGGACTCGTAGGACATAGTACGTAGCTTGGACCAGACCACTGAGCAAAGTGTATACTATAATATGTACAAAGTTACGGTAAGAGGGTTTAGTAGGGTGGGAGCGGGAGAGGGTGTCTCAGGTTTTCTGACAAGATATATAGACACAGAGAAAACGACAGAGTGTATGTCCCAATAGTAATTGGTAGAAAGATTTAAGGTATATATACCTTAAATATATGACAATCATATGACATATGACATAACCGCAATCATATGACATAACCACAAAAAGAAAGACCGAATGAAGTGAGACATATTATTCGAGGTCAAAGTAGGTGGAGTAATCTTGACTAAGTTTACGTAAGAAAAATTACCGACTCACTATGAGGTAACACATATACATGGTGTCGAAAGAATAGGTAAGTAGACGACTACCTGTAGATCCAACGAAGGTACAGGACCGATAATATTTGTCACGACACTACTTGTAATTACGTGCACAGAGAAAGTTAAGACCAAAGGAACCACACATACGGGTCGTCACCCTAACGACCCAGTATACCGTCAAGATAAAGGTCAAAAAATTCCTTAGAGGTGTGACAAGAGGTATCACCGACATCATCAAACGTAAGGGTGGTTGTCACATTCTCTCAAGGAAAAAGAGGTGTGGGAGAGGTCGTAAATAACGAACGTCTGAAGACCTATCGTCGGTAAGACTGACCGCACTTTACCATGGAGTAACATCAAAACTAAACGTAAAGAGACTATTACTCACTACAACTTGTAGAAAAGTACACAAACAATCGGTAGACATACAGAAACCTCTTTACAGACAAATCAAGAAACCGGATAAAAAACTAACCCAGTAAATAAAAAGACCTCAACTCGACGTCCTCAACGAACATATAAAAACTCTAATTAAGAAACAGTCAACGAAGTAAACGATAATAAAAGAGGGTAAGACTTCCGACAGAAAAGTGGAACGAATAGCAAAGGAAACGACACGTCTTCGAAAATTAAAATTAATCCAGGGTAAACAAATAAAAACGAAAATAAAGGTTATAAGACCCTCGTCCATCTCCTCGGACGACACTAAATACATCCTCTCACAAAACGGATACAAGAGGAGATCCTCAAAATATGAAAGACCAGAATGCAACTCTAGAAATTAGGCAAAATAAAAACACAAACCACAATCTTTCACAAGATCAAAGTAAGAAAATGTTCACCAACTGACCAAAAGGGTCGTAGTGAACAATTTCTCTAACAGAAAAGAGGTAACATATAAGAACGGAGGAAACAGTTTCTATTCCACAGGTATCCACACACCTAAATAGAGACCCGAAAGATAAAACAAGGTAACTAGATATACAGACAGAAACACGGTCATGATATGACAGAACTACTGACACCGAAACATCATCTCGGACTGCAGTCCGTTCAACTAAGGAGGTCAAGGTAAGAAGAAAGAGTTCTAACGAAACCGATAAGCTCCACAAAAACATAAACGTATGTTTAAGACTTTAAACAAGATCGAGACACTTTTTATGGCAACCATCGAACTATCCCTAACGTAACTTTGATATTTAACGAAACCCATCATATGAGGTAAAGTGATATAACTAAAAAGACTAGGTACTTGTACTATATAAAGAGGTAGATAATCACAGGAGTAACTAAATAAAGTGGTCACATAATATCAAAAGATATATATCCAGAAAACAAAGAAATCCATTCATATAAGGATTCATAAAATAAGAAAAGTAATGTTACCACTTACCTTAACAAAGGAATTAAAGAGATAAAAGAGTAATAATCACATATCTTTACGTTCCCTAAAGACATACAACTAAAATATAGGACGTTTAAATGATATAAGTAACTAATCGAGATCATTAAAAGACCACCTCAGAATTCCCAAAAGATACATCTCCTAGTACAGTAGACGTTTGTCACTCTCAAAATGAAGAAAAGGTTAGACCTAAGTAAAGAAAAAGACGAGACTAACGACACCGGTTTTGAAGGTTTTAATACAACTTATCATCACCACTTTCACCCGTGGGAACAGAACAAGGACTGAAATCCCCTTTACGAAAGTTAAAAAGTGGTGACTCCTATTACAAACGACACCCAAACAGTATATATCGAAAATAATACAACTCCATACAAGGAAGATAAGGACGAAAGACCTCTCAAAAGTAGTATTTACCTACAACTTGAAACAGTTTCCGAAAAAGACGTAGATAACTCTATTAGTATACCGAAAATAAAAAGTTAAACAATTACACCACATAATGTAACTAACCAAACGCCTATAACTTCTTAGGAACGTAGGGACCCTATTTCGGGTGAACCAGTACTACATACTGGAAAAGTTACACAACGACCTAAGACTAACGATCTTAAAACAATTCCTAAAAACATAGGTACAAGTAGTCACTATAACCGGACATCAAAAGAAAAAACCACCGCATAAAGAGTCCAAAACCATGATCCCACTACCGTCGGAGTGTCTTACTCAAACCTTCAAATGGAAGGAGACATTAAAAGACCTTCTCAAACTCATCCTGTCCACAATCGAGAAGAGATTTAAAAACCATCTTAAGTCGACACTTCGGCAGACCTGGACCCGAAAACAAACGACCTTCTAAAGACTAATGTCAAAGTTAAAGGCACGAACATTACCCAGACAATTCTAAAAGATAAAGAAGGACCAAGTCAAAACCTTTCAACATGAAAAGATTCTTAAACAGGTAAAGAAGGTTCAACAGGTAAAATAACCGTATATTAACGACTATCGTCAGAGAATACAAGGTAACATAAAGACACGACAGACAACACTAGAGAGGCAAAAGCAAAGATTAAAATAACTAAAAAGAGGGAAACAAAGGACTGCTCAGACCGATTATCAAACAGTCAAAATAAATAGGAGAGTTTCTTGGTCGAAAACTGAAACAACTAAAAACGATACCAGAGAAAACAAAGAAAACGTAAATAAAGACGAGATTAAAAATTCTAAAGAAAGGAAGATGCTTGGGACCCCAAGAGGTAAAGAAGGAAAAGATAAACGAAGTCCACATCTCAATCCAATAAATAAACTGAAAAAAGAACAAAGAACTCCATACGGACTAAACGATACTTGGAAGGAGAATCGTGACGAAAATGTCACAGGGTGTCCAAAACCCAACAACACAAAAGTAAAAGTAAGTAAAGATACGTATAAAACTAAATAAAGAAGACACTAAACAACCAATAAGTCGTCGCACAACAAGTCGGAGGTATACAACCTTAAATAAATTATCAAAAAGAGGACATTAACTCTAGATTAGAATGACGTAACTCCAGTCTTTTCTCGAACCTTACTAAAGTTAAAAAAAATTAAATGGTTCTGATCTAAATACCGGGTCCTACACTAGATAGGACCTCTTCCAAGGCACACACGAACTCTTTTTCCACTTTAAGTAACAAAACCTCACTTTACAGGATATCTATAGTTAATCCAGATTGACCAGATAACATAGTAAATTTCAAACACAAAGAAACAATTAAAAGACAAATCAACTAGATAGGTATCCACACTCACCCCATAATTTCAGAGGGTGATAATAACACAATAACAATTAAGGGGGAAAGTATGAACAATCGTAAACAGAATGTATAACACCACGAGGATACAACCCACGTATATATAATATTAACAATATAGAAGAAGAACCTAACTAGGAAATTAGTAATACATCACAGGAAGAAACAGAGAAAAGTGTCGGAAACAAAATTTCAGATATGTCGGAAACAAAATTTCAGATAAAATAGACTATACTCATAACGATGAGAACGAAAGAAAACCAGAGATAAACGTACCTTATAGAAAAAGGTCCGGAAGTGAAAGTCAGACATACACAGGGAACAAAACTCCACCCAGAGAACATCTGTTGTATATATCCCCAGAACTAAAATATAGGTAAGTCGGTCAGAAACAGAAACGTATGACTCACGTCGTGAAAGAGTCGTAGTAGAAAGTCCTAAAATTTATCGAGTTGACCTTAAGGTAGTGGAGGTGATCGAAACAAGCATCACTACGAAAGATTCCGGGTGAACTGAAGTGTAAGGTTCTACAGACCGAGATCTAATCACTAGTGTAGTAGTACTAATAGACCCAGCACTTCTAGGAAAAACATGTCAAGAAGCCACATAAGAACGGTGGAGAAGAATTATAGAAGACGAAGAAAATCCAGGTCTGGTAAAGACAGGAAATAACTCGGGTAGAAACGTACTTTACAAGGGAACCATAGAGATTAAAAGAACTTCTCTAGAGATCAGAAAGGGTAAGACAACAAAAGGAGATAAAGAAACGTGACTAGCGACTTCTGCCGAAAGAATAGAGAAGAACGATAAGAAACCTTGAGACGTAAGTCTACGAATATAAAAAGGAAAAGAGGAAACAAAAAGCGGAGAGAAGAAAAGTGTCGATAAACATTCAGGAGGGGTCTGTCGGTAAAACGAAAAGACGTAAAGAAAAGGTATCCCTAACAGAACTAGGGACAGAGGACATGTTACAGTACTTGGAGTCAGGTGTCAAGTAGTCCGTGAGATAGATAGTCTAGATCTGGGAATTTAGATAAAGAGTGAAGGTGACATATTAGTATTCCCTAAACTAAATCCAGTATGGACTTGCCAGATCACCAAAAGGGAGGAANGACGTAAAGAAAAGGTATCCCTACCAGAACTAGGGACAGAGGACATGTTACAGTACTTGGAGTCAGGTGTCAAGTAGTCCGTGAGATAGATAGTCTAGATCTGGGAATTTAGATAAAGAGTGAAGGTGACATATTAGTATTCCCTAAACTAAATCCAGTATGGACTTGCCAGATCACCAAAAGGGAGGAAAGAAGTTAAATTCAGACTTAAACCGTTATTCCTCAAGTACTAGACTCGGTGTCAGTCGAGGACCAGAACAAAAACAACTGACATGTCTCGAAGAGGTAGAAACCGACGTTTCTTATATTAGTTAGACTAAAGCCACAACTGGTAGACCACTACAGGTACACATCTCAGAAGAGAACACAACAACCTTCTCCCACAAACGATACTGGTCACGTAAAAGAACCGTTTTGAGATGATCAGAAACGGGACGAAGTAAGGTGTAAGGTTCCGGTTTAAACGGACAATGAGGTCCACAAAGAACTGAAGGATGAAAACGTAAGGTCAGGGGATATTACTTTTACTGCAGAAAAAACCCACAATCAAGATTTTCCAGAACATCCAGAAGTATTTTGGCAAGTGGAAGTCAAAGAAGTCGCAATGACCAACCCCGTATCTGAACCTATTGACACTATAACTTACCCAGGAACAATTTAGAAAGAACGTAGAAGAGTTAGGAACAGAGACCCGATAAATAGACACTAAGGTAAAACAAAAGTTCTAAAACCTAGTAAAAGTGATAGTAATAAGTCTTAAGAAATAGTCCATCTAAGGGATAGAGAAGGAGAAAACAAACCAAACGACCCGTAAATAGGACAAGGAAATGGACGACCCATAAGGAGACAGAGAAATAGAACAAATACAACGACACAAACCCCACTGGAAAGACATAAGACCGTCAGACACCTCAAGAGAAATAACACCTCAAAGGAGCGACACCCACCCTAACATACCAACCGAACAGTTCCAAAGGACCAATCCCTTCGAATACAACCACAAGACCACCCACTTCGACCTAAAGAAGAGAGACCTCACGTTACTTCACAGGTCATTACTCAATACTCTACAGTTACCCGAACCTCACTGAAACGTGTCGGACATATAACTTCGAGTCCCAACACAAGGACACAACGACCTCTTAAACGTACCATATAGAACGAGACCTTGAACAACCGGGAACCCACCACGAACCAAAGTCACATACATACCTCTGCAAACTACTCGAGGACAGTTAATTACAAGGGACCTCAATCCTCAAGAGACCACAAGAGTCCTAAACCTGAATTCGGAGGACGAAGACCAAAAGTCAGAATAAAAATGTCATCGGAGTTCTGAAGAGGTAGATATGTCGTGGTAACTATTTTGTAGATCCAATTTCTACTTTTCGAAGAGGTGTCACTCCCTGTGGGTCTCTCCAAGTGTCTCAATGTACCTCTTCTCTTCTCCCTCCTCCCTCTATCTCCACTGGGTTCAATCTGCTCCACCTTAGTTTTCTCCTCTCTCGTTCGATCGGTCATTAGTGAAGGAATACACGCGAGGTGTCAGACCTGGTGAGTCTCTACAAGTACCTCAATGTGTCTCTTCTCTTCTCCCTCCTTCCTCTGTCTACACCGGTCCACCTATTTCCCCCCTTAGTTTTCCTCTCTCTGTCTAGGCCGGTCATTAGTCAAGGGATTCACAAGAGGTGTCGGGCCTTGTGTGTCTCTAAGTGTCTCAACCCATCTCTTCTCTTCCCCCTCCCTCCTCTATCTCCGCTGGACCACCTCTTT
This sequence comes from Capra ibex, assembly GCA_006410555.1. NCBI lineage: Eukaryota > Metazoa > Chordata > Mammalia > Artiodactyla > Bovidae > Capra > Capra ibex. The sequence continues at coordinate 14,561,253 of SJYO01050590.1, read as the reverse complement.
TTCTTCTCAGGTTTCTCCCTCTCTCGTCAGTTCGGTCATTAGAGCGAGGGTTCATTTTTACCCATGACTTCTAACCCAAGAATTTACATGTTTTAAATATTGTTGATGGTTTTTCGTTTCTAATTTTTAGATCTCATGTCCAACCCAAAAGTTTTTATGTTATAATTTCTTTTTTTTTCAGTGTTTTTAATATTATATATATGTACTTCAAACGAAATTTTTTATCCCAGAGAGAAAAAAACAACGTTTCATTATCGTCCAATATTTTTACTTTTAATTTCCACATTATCTCCCGAATTTGTAAATTTTTTTATTCCTTACTATCATTTTCATCATTTTTATATAGATCCTGAAAGAGACCACAACAACACCCGTCACACCCCAGTCAAGTAAAAACCTATCAACGAGCTAGGCCGAATATAAAGAGTTCTAGATATCCAGGGAAGGATACATCAGCCATGTCCCAAAATTAGATAACTTGGACAGTGAGGGTTCCGCCAAGGCAGACAAAATCGAAGAAGACAAACGACCAACGAAGTCGCAGATTAAAGGCGGGACTGTGTTCCCCCGCCACCACTTGGGAAAAAGTCCGAGTGAACAAGTCAGCACGACATCCTTCCCTCCCTGCGACGTTTGTTTGTTGTGACCGCACAGGAGCGTCACAGAGCCAGTGTGACCCGAACGGGGGTGAGTGCGACACACACGAAAGGGACAGTTGTGACGAATCCGAGATCCGACGAGACGGCCCTTGACAGACTCCGGCCGGGACCCAACATACGTGAAGGGTCCAGATTCGGCAAGTCCAAGTCCATGACCCCATCAGGAGTCTCCGTGTCTGAGCCAACCCGGACACAAAACACGGGAAGGGTCCAGACTCGTCGAGTCCACTGGTGCACAAACCGCTCGCGCCAGCGACACTGAATAGCGGAGGGGGCAGGGACGGCGAGCCAAAAGATCCACATGTTGACCGCGTGGAAGAGTCCACCTACAACCGGTAGGTCTTAAGGTTCTTCAGAATCAATCGTTGCTTTCGGACGAACGTCAAGTCATCTATTACGGAGAGACCCCGACGCTGACGGGGGAAGGACGAGACCGACGGACAGTGGTCTCCCCCTACCAGACGTCGGACGATCGAGACGAGTCAGCAACAAGACACTCGCCCGGACCACCACAGAATCCAATCCCGAAAAGGGCACCATCGATAGGGTGTCAGACCAAAACGATCGGGTTCAATCAAGGGAGTCTAACGGGAGCCCCGTAAGTCCGGTCCAAGAATGAGATTCGTTACGTCGAGTGTGGAGGGACGGGTCGGGGGCGAACGATCACCGCCCACGTCCGTAGACACGACGAAGAGACGACCCCCTCAATGGTAACCCGTGCATTAGACACCCAAAATTAATAAATAAAAAGGAGGACCAATACAACGGGAGACACCAAGGTTCCGAGCGGTGTCTGAACCGTCACTCTCACAAAGGACCACAAACCTTTGAAGAGAAATTTCTGAGAGAAGGGTTCTGCCTTGAGACAGGGATGGAGAAAACAGAGAGAAAAACAGAAAATATAAAAAAGGATGGAGGAAAGCTTCTGTTACCCGACGAAAAGACCCACGGACTACAGGAGACGACCGTAAGTCTTCAACAAAACACCTTAAATGATTCGCAGGTTTACAAGAAAGCTACTTAAACACCCCCTCTTTCACTAGAGGGACAGGATAAGGAGGTGGTAGAATCCGGTCGGAGGGACTAACAAAGATTTCGACGTGACACCGTATTCGACCAAGTTTGACGAGGTGTAGGTCGACTTTGGTCCTTCGGACCTAAGAATGGGGTCGTCGTAGTGATTGATCGACACTTGGAATTGGGACAGTCGAATGGAGAGACCTCGAGTTACAGGAAGGGATATTTTACTTCCCTGACCTGATCTGCTCGTGAGTGTAGGAAGGTCTAAATTGTCACTGACAGACACTCCTAGTCGCTACCCTAGACAAAAGATTCACGAAAGAGTATCATTACTGAAATTCTCCAACCAAAAGTAACGGTTTTTACCCAAACCTGAGTCCTTAAGACCCAAATTCGAACAGTGTCGGTAACTACACTCCCAAATCAAATCGTTCTTGTCCCACTGAGTACCGTGTTCTCCTTCGTCAATCGATTACTCACCAGAGAAGAGGGTTTTAAGTTTCAAGTCTTTACGAGTCCACTTTTATTCCGTCGGTGTTAGAGTTTGTAAGTATTCTGTGATGACAAACTCGGTGGTTTATGGAAAAGGTAGGAGGGTCACTAAGTTGATATTATGATGTTTTACAGTCGTGGTATTCGGAGTAAGAACCCTGTCTGTTAAATCGAATTACCAGTTTTCTCGACTTAAAACTGTATAATCTACCTTTAGAGTCAAGATGGTGAATAGTGAATAATAATTGACTGGAATCCCATCTCTAAATGGAGAAAGTCGGGGTCTCTCCGAAAGTCTTTGTACTTCTGTAGTTCTCGTAGTCTAAGATGACTCTTCAGTTTCCTCTACGTCGGATTGTTCAACAAGAAACCTGAACCTGTGGACCCAAACTAGGGACCCAACCCTTCTAGGGGACCTCCTCCCGTACCGTTGGGTGAGGTCATAAGAACGGACCTCTTAGGGTCTCTGTCTCCTCGGACCGTCCGATGTCAGGTACCCCAGAATTTCTCATCCTGTGTTCGTTCACTGATTCGTATCGTGTCATATTGTACCAGAAGTTACTGAAGTCATTTCCGATAAAGTCTTCTTGACTATCCGGACCGACTCCTACAACTGTTCATTCGCTCTCTACTCCTTACGTCTCACGTTCATCTCCGACGGATGACTCTTTCCGTCCTCTCTGTGTTCTCGTCGACGTCCTCCTTTGACTCACTCTCCCCTCCGATTCACAAATAGACCAACCAAAGTTCAACCCTTGTTAAGTCCGAACGACTTTTGGGTTACTCTCCTGAAGGGACCACCTCGTCACCTATTCTTAGGTGGACGGTACGACTACCGGACTGCCGACTCAAAAAAGTGAGGAGAATAAAAGCCACAACGATCAGCATCGGTTACCCTAAACACCCGACCTGGTCACCGTTGTCCCAATCTTTTCCTTTACATCCTTAGCCCGAGAGTCTCTGTTCCAAACGTCTGAACGTTGTTAAGGTTCTAAAGGATCTTACTTTATTAAGGGTTGACTAAAACTTTAACCTAAAAACAAATCCTAGTTCTAATCCTGTTCATATCCATACGGAGAAACCTATGTAAACACATTGAATTTCTCACAGTAGTTCGAAAACCAGAGAACCATCGTACATTAATAGTATCATCGTCACAGGAAGGACTTTAGATGTGCAAATTCTAGAAAATTCATACATTTGTCATGTCTTGGTAACCAGAATTGCATAGAATTCATGTTTGACATGAAAAAAACGTGTGACCTAATCAATAAAGGTAGTCGTTGTTTGTCAGACAAAAATTGGTTATAATTTTCTAACAATCTGGTTTACGAATATAAGAACTCATATAAAGTAGTAACCAATGTCAAAATTCACCTTCTACTGACGGAAAAGTGTCGGTATTTCACTTAATATTCACGACAAGGTTAAGGTTGTAAAGAATTCGTTATATAACTTTATGGTTGTTACCAAACTTAATACAAGATATTATTTCATAGTCAAGAAAATGTTACATTTTTTCTTTTTTTCTTCGACGGACGGTTACGTGCCTTATGTCCAAGCTAGGGACCAGACCCTTCTAAGGGTACACGACACCTCCTTACTTCGGACACACGGATCTCTGACACGAGACGTTGTTCTCTTCGGTGGTGTTACTCTTCGGGTTCGTGTCGTTACTTCTCCTCGGGGACGAGTGACGTTGATCTCTATCGAGCGTGTGTCGTTACGTCTGAGTCATGTTGGTTTTTATTTAATTTAATTTTTTATTTAATTTTGTTTTTTGTCACTCACTCTCTCTCTCTCTCTCTCTCTCTCCTCTTCGTCTTCATAGAGTTGTCTCGTCTCTCTTCTCCATTACAAGGACTGTTCTCCCGTCCTTACTCCATCCTTTTTGACCTGAGATATTATGTCCCTGTTAGGAAATAATATTTTCCTTCCTTGATATTTTCCTCCTTGTTTTATACACGTTTTGGTCCGTCTAAATATGTGAGCTACGACCTTCCCACTCCTAAGGGTGTGTTGTCGAAGATAAAAGGGATGTTTTCTTCTCTGTTCCAGAAGTCGATCCAAACTCGGTGACTCTTGACTCTTCCCACGTTTATTAGAGACACTTCTTGTTCTGTTTCTTTATTAGTGTCTTTGTCATTTTCACGATCCGTCGACACTCCCGGGTCAACTCCACACACTAAAAGGACTTTGACGTCACCTTGTTTAGACGGACTTACTTGATGTTAGAATACTGATCATTATAAATCCCCTTCCTAATCTTCAAAAGATTTCTGGGATTCGGTCACGAATTCCGGACTGACAATTCAAGGCTGACATTCAACGGGTGACCTTGTTAAATAGAAAACTTCTTGTTGAAGACTGTTCATTGGTCTCAATAATTCGATCCTAAGGTAAAAATTCGTCTTTATATATCTTTGTTCATCACTTGGTCTTTAGAAATAGAACTCTACGTACTTAATAATGAAATTCAGTCATTCGTGTTTATAAGAAACCAAACGTTTAGTTGACATATCTTGGTATTAAATAGTTCAATTTCATGTACTGATAAATCACTACTGCTCTTGAGTGAATACACTACGAAGGGTCCGAAGGAGAAGAAGATCTTCTAGAGAATACTACAGACTTGACCTTGATTTTCCTATACATTCAGTTATGACGGACTATTATTTTTCTGACACGAAGGTAAATATATTTTAAGATTTTTTACGTTGGATTAGATTCCGCTGTCTTTCGTTTAGTCGTCTGGTTACATGGACGTCCCCACCCGTCCCTCCCTGATGTTTTACCGTGTTCTTTTGAAACTTTTACTACCTGTCCAGTAGTAGTAGAAAGAACTCATCTACTGTAGTGTCATATGTACACTGTTTGAGTAGTTTAACGCACGAAATTTATAAACGTCAAATTTTACAGATAACTGTCTTCTTACATATTTCTTCTACACCATGTATATATGTTACCTTATAATGAGTCGATGATTTTTTTTACTTTGGTACGGTAAACATCGTTGTCCCTACCTGGATCTCTCACAGTATGACTCCTTTTATTCGGTCTGTCTCTTGTTTTTGTGACATACTGCAGGGAATATACACCTTAGATTTTTCTTTACTATGTTTACTTGAATGAATGTTTTGTCTTTGTCTAAGTCTCTGAAGTTCTTCCTCGAATACCAACGACCCCCCTTCCTACCCCCTTTCCCTATTAATACCTCAAACCCTACCTGACGATATAAATTTTACCTATTGGTTGTTCCTGGATGACATGTCGTGTACCTTGAGACAAGTTGCAATACTCCGTCGGACCTACTTTCCCCTCAAACCCCATGTACATAAACGTACCAACTCAGGGAACGGTAAATGGACTTTGATAGTGTTGTAACGAACAATTATCCGATATAGGGTTATTTTTTATTTTTCAATTGTTTTATTTATTTATAAACGTCAAATAATAAATAGTTAAGTTACTTCGACACAATTTTTTAAATTGATCATTACTATTACTTTTTTTTTAGTGATTTCGAATTTATTTAGGGAATTATTTTTTGGACTTAAGTTTACCTTATATTAGTACTAGGAAAAGTTAAAGTTAAATACCATTGGTTTCTAGTTTCATACAAAATTTTTAACGTAAAATTACTACTTTAAGTCTTCTCTATAATTCAAGGAATCACCGACAATCAAGGAAATATTGGTTTATTTCATGTTACATTAATTAAACTTGACATGAATTCATTAGTTTCATATTACATTAATTAAACTTGACATGAATATGACATTAGACAATATTACGTTGGATTTCACAACACATTAGAAACCGACTAGACACGTCTCCCCGGTTTAGTTATCTCATCTCTCCCGTACATAATAAAGAAATTTTCTTTTTACGAAACTCCGAAATTCGGATGGTTTATATATATTCTACATGTACTTATATTTTTTTCCGTAAAGAAATCTGTAGGTTCTGTTTCTTACAGTACCCGTAACATACTCTGTTTAATCTTTATCAGTAGTGTTAGGGGTCCTATCTCTTCCAAGTTTGTTTCCTTATTGAGAGAGAGTCCGTTCTGTGTTGTCCACACCTTGTGTTGTCACGGTCAGAATGAAGATCACTATAAGAGTGTCTATTGTTTTCAAATTTTTAATACTTCTAAATTTCACGGTTACTTAGTCAGAGTTGGTGAAGACTGTTTGACGAAACTTCGTCACAAACGGATACTAAGGACTTGTTTTTTTCCCCCCCCGTTGTCCGTTATTTGTGTCGAGACATGGTTTATAAAATGAGTTCCCCAAAGGGGTTAAGTCTTCTGTGAGTTCCTCGATGTGTGTCCCGTGGGGACTGACAGTAAACAGTGGGTCGTGATAGGGGGTTGGTTAAGGGTGGGTGATCCACCGTTTTAGCGAGGATGACTCTTGAGTGTTCGGGCTCCTTTACCTCCTTTTCCCACCAGTATACCGACACCCAGGAACATCCATAGTGTAGTGATCTTTTTGTCATTTCAGTCGAAGAACGACTGTAGGAGAAGGGTTATGTGTGTTTGTTTAAAAAAAAATTTGTCCTTCCAATGTTTCGTAGGGGTAATGAGGTCGATTGGTTCGTCCTACCGGTTCGGACAGTTTTTTGTATGATCAGACACTAGTTAAATGAAGACCCGAAAGTTTAGTGGTCGTATTTATTAACTAAACAACTTCCTTTTATAGACGTCACATAATTACTGTGTTTGGATTGTCCAAAAACGATGTGATGGAGTCACTCTTGTCTACCACCTCCTCCGTATGTTTTGTGTGTAGAGTCTTCACGAGGTGTTAGAGAAAAAGGAGACGATGAAATACTGGTGGCTGGTTGTAGTACGTGCCGAGGAACTTAAGGAGTTAAGAGTATGGAAAGGAAGATAAGGTCGAACAGTGATTGGACTATTATTGGTTTAGTGAGTTGACTTACTATGTTTTAAACCCTCCAGACTACAAATGGATTTTACTTCAAAGTAGGATAAAACGACATAGACGACGAAGTTCAGTGGTGATGATGCTTTGACGCTCAACTACGACTGATTGTGTTAATTTTGTCGTCTGTCTTTACAGGTGAGGAAAACTTCTTTTACACGTACGCACGAGTCAGTAAGTGAGGACAGGTGGAGAAACGTTGGGGTACATGATGTCAGACGGTCCGAGAAGACAGGTACCTTAAAAAGTCCGTTCTTATGACATTACCCAACGGTAAAGGATGAAGTCCCGTACAAGGACTGGGTCCATAACTTGGGTGTAAAGGATCGTAACCGACCACCTAAGAAATGGTGACACGGTGGACCCTTCGGGGAATTCCATTACATCAATCATATAAGATGAGTTTTCGGTGTAAGGACTTTAATTTGTGTTTCAAAGTGTTTGTCCTAAAATGTTTCTCTGATGACCCATTTTGTCCGTCACAATGATTTTACTGGTGAGGGTTAGAGGAGGAACACCTGTCGTCATTAATCATAGAAACTTTAGAATCAGTAAAATTATACCGAACCTCTAGTTTTTAAGGAAAGTGTGTGAAAGTTCTATAGATTTGTTGGGAGGTATTCTCTTTTATTGATGAGTGAGACCATATGGGTCTCAGTCCCGTACGTGTTCGGATGTTTCGACATCAAGAATTAAGAGTCTGTTCCTTAAAAAAGTCTCAATTGAAGTCTAAGGGATGTTAAACTTAAAATTTGTCACGTTATCTATTACTAAATTCTTCGGTCTACTTACACCTCAGACCTGGAACTTTCAATGTCGAGTGACACCTTCCCATAAGTTTAGTACGAGACTACAGTGGTAGGTCTGTTCTGATCTCACCTATACTAATACGTTTGATTATGTGTTCTGTTTCTAAGTGTCCGTTTTTTATACTTAGGACTTAAGATACCTTAGGGTGGGGGATAAACCCTTCTCGGATCATCTAGATAAATTTGTGGGTGTGAATTAAAAAGTATTAAAAAGAAATCTGAAGGAAAAGTCGAGTTTGAAAGTTTTCGCATTCGAATCGATAAAAAACAAACGACCGACCACCAACCAGAAATAGGATCAACCAGAAGGATATTAAATAAGAACAGTAAGAGACTAGTTTTCATCACCATATTGTAGAATGGTCCACTTCCTTTATCAAAGAAACGAATAAAAAGAACGTCGTAGAATAGAGTAAGATGGTCACTTCCAAATGTGGGTTCCGACTTTTCATTGTATGGTTTATGGAGACCGTTTTCATACTGACCAGTATGATGTGTCTTCTTTTTTTCAGTGTCTAAATGCATAATCTGTTTCAATTGCAAAGTCAGGATGAAGACAGTGAATCGTATATTGGGACCCGTTCAATGAATTAGAAAGGAGTTATAGGACCAGAGATTTCAGTCCTAGTTTTTTTGTCAAAGTTGAGAAACACTGGGGAACTTGATATCGGGTGGTCCGAGGAGATAGGTTCCTTAAGAGGTCCGTTCTTATAACCTCACCTAAAGGTAAGGGAAAAAGTCCCCTAGAAGGGTTGGGTCCCTGACTTGAGCTCAGAGGAGTAACGTCCGTCTAAGAAATGGTTGACTCGGTGGTCCCTTCGGGTATATATCAAGTGTCCTTATGATATTTCTAATTAGTCATGATATTTCTACTTAGTTAGTGTCCTTATGGTATTTCTAATTTTGTATCTTACAAGTCATATGTCGAACCGTGTATCATTCACAAGTTATTTATAATGCAGGTAAAAGTATTTCGTCTACCCCCAGACTTAATGGATTTATCGACGGAGTCGTGGTACGAAGTTAGACGTGATCCTCTGGTCTATTGTCACACGACAAAATTAGAAACTAAAGATGACAAAGATACTGTAGTCCCACGTTTAAGTAGTTTTGAACTACAAATAGGTGGTACCGTCCATGTGTTCCATGACACCCCATCTATTTTACGTTTGTAGACGATCTTTTCAGGACACCTAATTTTTAATTAATGTTCACCTTAAAAAGATAATAGATTATCGACGAGAGGGAGTTAAGGGCGGAGGGAGAGGTTCAGAGACGAATATTAACACCGTAATTAAACTCGTACCAACTCATGTAAGTTGATTTTGTTTTTGTTTTTGGAGAAATTCCCGGTTAGTAACCTCCTGGTTACTTGACGTATTTTTGGGTGGTCTGTTGTCTTGAATTTATTTACGATGGTCGAGGTGTTTAGGAAAGAGTTTGGGGGAAAAGTTTATTAGACAAAACATCCCATTCGTTGTCAAATACACGACTTATAAAATCGTCAACCGATTGTTATAATCTTATCATTTGTAAGATCCAACTTTTTTTTAGTGAGTCACTGTTTTAGTTTTTAATGGTAAAACAATCGTTGATAATGATGAAGATGTTTAGTAACACTACTGATCTAATATATTAATCGAAATTAAGTATAATCTTGGTATCCAAAGAGAGGTTAACTGTCTACCTGTTTCCAAGTCTATTTAATTTCTCTTGTCTCCCTACAAAAGTACGAGAGGTGATCTAGATCTTTTTCTATTTTACTTCTTTCGAAGTTTAAGTCTATATTCTTTTGCTCTTATAGTTTTTCTTAAATAAATATTGCTTTATGTACCCTTTAGGAATTATTCTCTACTTTGGTTTGGTATTTATTTAAATACAAGTTAAATGTTTCTGAAGTGTTAGAAATTAGTGGAGTAAACGAAAAGTCTTAGTGGGTCCCTCTTACCGTCCCGTGGTTGTGATAGTAAGGTAAAATAGTTGTTTCTTTAACTTGGGGTCCCTGTTACTCAGTTAATACACGGTCCTTAGGACGATTTCCTTATTTCGGTACTGACTCGACTACTTGTTTCTTCTACGTGTCGATCCTTGTCCCTAGACTACCTGTGCACATTTAAAGTTCCTGAACTACAGTATCATAGACTCTTCTATTGTGACGGGGTCTTGTTGCGGACTTCCTGACATCTAGAGTACATGGTAAGTCAAATTCAAGAAAACTTTTAGGTTTTCCATCCCCCTTTACTAAGGTCCAAGGATGTAAAAGGGATCTTTGAAAGTTGTTAGTTTTAAGTGGTGTACCTTGTTCTACTTGGTAAATTGAAAGTCCCCATAAGACTTCAAGTTTTTACAAGGACCCCAACCCCACCCCCACCCCCCCGAAGTCCCCCTTCCGACATTATTTTATTTTTTGTCATTACGTATAATCACCCTTTTCATATAATACATCATTGTTTTTACCCATGAAACACCGTTGTAATTTAAGTAAGATGTTGTGTAATAATGTCAATTTTTGGTTTACACAATTGGAAGGTTTCGTTAATTTTGTTAAAAAATTTTATCGTTTCGATAGTGACTTAACATCATTCTATGAATCCTAGTCAATGAAACTATTACAAAAGGAATCTATAACAAAAGAAAATTAAACTTGTCTTGGATAAGTTGTCAAAAGGATTATTAGGGTTACGGAGGATTTAATGTTTTAGGGTAATGACATAAACAGAATGGAAGTCAAGTCAAGTCAGCGAGTCAGCACAGGCTGCGAAACGCTGGGGTCCTTAGCGTCGTACGGTCCGGAGGGACAGGTAGTGGTTGAGGGCCTCAAGTGAGTTTGTGTACAGATAGCTCAGTCACTACGGTAGGTCGGTAGAGTACGAGACAACAGGGGAAGAGGAGGACGGGGGTTAGGGAGGGTCGTAGTTCTTAGAAAAGGTTACTCAGTTGAGAAGAGTACTCCACCGGTTTCATGACCTCAAAGTCGAAATCGTAGTAAGGAAGGTTTCTTAGGGTCCCGACTAGAGGAAGTCTTACCTGACCAACCTAGAGGAACGTCAGGTTCCCTGAGAGTTCTCAGAAGAGGTTGTAGTGTCAAGTTTTCGTAGTTAAGAAGCCGCGAGTCGGAAGAAGTGTCAGGTTAAGAGTGTAGGTATGTACTGGTGTCCTTTTTGGTATCGGAACTGATCTGCCTGGAATCAGTCGTTTCCAGGCACGAAAACTTATGCGATAGATCCAACCAGTATTGAAAGGAAGGTTCCTCATTCGCAGAAAATTAAAGTACCGACGTTAGTGGTAGACGTCACTAAAACCTCGGGGTTTTTTATTTCAGACTGTGACAAAGGGGTAGATAAAGGGTACTTCACTACCCTGGCCTACGGTACTAGAAGCAAAAGACTTACAACTCGAAATTCGGTTGAAAAAGTGAGAGGAGAAAGTGAAAGTAGTTCTCCGAAAAATCAAAGAGAAGTGAACGACGGTATTCCCACCACAGTAGACGTATAGACTCCAATAACTATAAAGAGGACCGTTAGAACTAAAGTCGAACACAAAGAAGGTCAGGTCGCAAAGAGTACTACATGAGACGTATCTTCAATTTATTCGTCCCACTGTTACATGTCGGAACTGCATGAGGAAAAGGATAAACCTTGGTCAGACAACAAGGTACAGGTCAAGATTGACAACGAAGGACTGGACGTATATCTAAAGAGTTCTCCGTCCAATCCACCAGACCATAAGGGTAGAGAAAGTCTTAAAAGGTGTCAAATAACAGTAGGTGTGTCAGTTTCCGAAACCGTATCAGTTATTTCGTCTTTATCTACAAAAAGAGCTTGAGAGAACGAAAAAGGTACTAGGTCGTCTATAACCGTTAAACTAGAGACCAAGGAGACGGAGAAGATTTTGATCGAACTTGTAGTCCCTCAAGTGCCAAGTGCATAACGACTTCGGACCGAACCTCTTAAAACTCGTAAAGAAATGATCGTANAGAGCTTGAGAGAACGAAAAAGGTACTAGGTCGTCTACAACCGTTAAACTAGAGACCAAGGAGACGGAGAAGATTTTGATCGAACTTGTAGTCCCTCAAGTGCCAAGTGCATAACGACTTCGGACCGAACCTCTTAAAACTCGTAAAGAAATGATCGTACACTCTACGCACGTTAACACGCCATCAAACTCGTAGGAAACCGTAACGGAAAGAAACCCTAACCTTACTTTTGACTGGAAAAGGTCAGGACACCGGTGACGACTCAAAAGGTGTAAACGACCGTATAACTCACGTCGTGAAAGAGTCGTAGTAGAAAGTCCTAAACTTTATCGAGTTGATCTTAAGGTAGTGGAGGTGATCGAAACAAGCATCACTATGAAAGATTCCGGGTGAACTGAAGTGTAAGGTCCTACAGACCGAGATCTACTCACAAGTGTGGTAGTACTAATAGACCCAGTACTTCTAGAAAAAACATGTCAAGAAGACACATAAGAACGGTGGAGAAGAATTATAGAAGACGAAGAAAATCCAAGTATGGTAAAGACAGGAAATAGCTCGGGTAGAAACGTACTTTACAAGGGAACCATAGAGATTAAAAGAACTTCTCTAGCGATCAGAAAGGGTAAGACAAGAAAAGGAGAGAAAGAAACGTGACTAGCGACTTCTTCCGAAAGAATAACAATCCCTGGTTTGCTGCCAGAGATCCTGGACTCAGTACAAATGGTCTTTCTCTGTCCTATCCGCGAGTAGGACGGACCGGTTAGTACATTGCGGTCGATGAGGACATTGACTCTGTTTCTTGACGGACATATATTCGGCGGTATGAGGAAACAAGCCCCGAGAACAGCCTAAGGGAACACACCCTACTCTGAACCCGGGATCGCGCGATCCTTATTTGTTTGAGGGAAGAACGAAAACGTAATGACACCACCTGAACGAGAGAGCCAGCCAAGCCTCTATGCCCGAGCCTCGTATTGTGAATAGAGAAGAACGATAAGAGACCTTGAGACGTAAGTCTACGAATATAGAAAGGAAAAGAGGAAACGAAAAGTGGAGAGAAGAAAAGTGTCGATAAACATTCCGGAGGGGTCTGTCGGTAAAACGAAAAAACGTAAAGAAAAGGTACCCTTACCAGAACTAGGGACAGAGGACATGTTACAGTGTTTGGAGTAAGGTATCAAGTAGTCCGTGAGATAGATAGTCTAGATCCGGGAATTTAGATAAAGAGTGAAGGTGACATATTAGTATTCCCTAAACTAAATGACGGACGTAGTGGTTTGAAGTAATTGGTTAAATATTATTACTGTGACTATTTCTACTACTGCTAAAGGTTTTGAAATGACATTTCATGAATGAGAAAAAAAAACGATCTCATTTAATTATTAGAAACGTACAAAGTTTTAGTTTTACTGTATTCTTATACATGTGACTCTCCAGAGTGAAGGAGGAGACAGAGGACGGTTAGACAAGGGGAGATAAAGGTTGTTTATTAGTGAATTATCAAACCCAAAAAAAAGAAGACTACAAAGAAATACGTTTTGGTTTGTATTCATATAGGTCAAAGAGAGGAAAATCTTTTCTTTGTTTTGCGATAGATACGGTAAGACTTAAGACCAGAAAAGTGAATGTTTGTATGGGACCTTTAGAGAGGTGCAGTCGTACGTCTCTAAGAGGAAAATCTTGATAGTGTATCCTAGAGTAACACACCTACATGACCTCAATTTAGTTAGTCGGGGGTTACTACTTATGAGTTTCCCCAAGGGTCGGAAAACAATATTACTTTTTACTGAATTACTTATTGGGACGTACATCAGTAAACATGTGACGTTCATATGGGTATCGTGTTTAAGTACTCTTATGACACATTTTTCGGTTTGTCGTCCTGGAAACCAACTAGAGTGGTCTAAGGAGAGGAATCCCTGACATAATACGTCGTAAAGTTGGTCATTATTCACTCTTACACACAAAGGGGTATCGGAATGACGTCTCAGATAATAGTCGTTGTTGTGTTAGGGTCTTTTTGTTTGTTGGATTAGTTTTTCACCCGTTTTCTATATTTGTCTGTAAAGAACTTTCTTCTGTATGTCTACCGATAATTTGTGATCTTTTCTACAAGTTGTAGTAAGTAATAGTCTCTTTACGTTTAGTTGGATGTTACTCTATAGTGGAGTGTGACCAGTCTTACCGGTAGTAGTTTCTTAGGGTTTTGTTGTTTACGACCTTTCCCACACCTCTTTTCCCCTGGAAGAACATGACAACCACCTTTTCATTTGACCATTGTCGATGATACCTTCTGTCATACCTCTAAGGAATTTTTTGATCCTTATTTTGATGATATACTGGGTTGTTGGGGTGATGATCTGTATGTGAAACTCCTTTGGTTTTAACTTTTTCTGTGTACATGGGGTTACAAGTGACGTCGTGATAAATGTTATCGATCCTGTATATATACATGTGTGTGTGTATATATACCTTAGATCTTTCTACCATGACTACTTGGATAAACGTCCCGTCGTTACCTCTGCGTCTGTACCTCTTGTCTGAATACCTGTGTTCGCCGCCCTCCTTCCTCTCCCACCCTCCTTGCCTCCTTTATCGTACCTTTGTATATGTGATGGTATACATTTTATCTATCGGTTACCCTTAAACGACTTACTGAGTGCCTTGAGTTTGGTCCCGAGACGTTGTCGGATCTCACCACCTTTCCTCACCCTCCACCCTCCCTCCTCGGTCTCCCTCCCGTGTATACATATGGATACCGACTAAGTACAGTTGTATGCCGTCTTTATGTTAAAACATTTGATTAATAGGAAGTTAATTTTTATTTAAATTTTTTAATTTTTTTTTTTCTTCAAACGGTTGGATTGTACATTCTTTACCTATATTAAACGTAATGAGAAACCCGTTTGACAGACAAGTTCTGAAAACGGGTAAAAAGAAAAGACTCAAACACCAGGAAAGGAAGAGTCAGAGATCCACGAGTTTTTCTTATATTTTTAGAACATACAAAAAAATTTTCAAAGATGATTTGGAGATATGTACTCTTCTTTTATATAATCGTACCGTAGAAAGTGACAGTTTTTGTAAAGATTCAATTGCAAACTTTCAATATGCAAACTTCAAAAATCAACTACTTATTCTTAAGGTCTCGTTCGTAGATGAGATACCCGTTAGGAGTGATAGTCCACTACGATGTTTCGAATCTTAGTTTTACAAGACAAAGGGTGAGAGTTTCTGAGTGTGGAGTTTAACGGATGGGCGGTTGGGTGGGTGTGAGAGGCGACCACCTTGACGGAGTTGGTAGAATTCTTCCATTTTCGTCCCCTCAAGGGACCACCGGATCACCAATCCTGAGACCCGAAAGTGACGGTTTCGACCCCAAGTTGTGAAACGACAACTTGACTCTATCTTCGGTACGTCACGTCGGTTTTTAAAATATTTCCTTTCTCCCTGTCTATTTTGGTTAGATCGTCCGTGAACGACGTGGACGTAGACTTGGATAGGACAGCAGGAACGACAAAGATGCCCACTTAGTTGGGACGAGTAAACGAGGGTGGAACACGGGAGAGTCCTGAAATGAGTCCGTTGACCGTGGGTGAGGAGTAGTGACAGGGGAAGAGTCGGTGTGTAAGGGTAACTGAGGAGACACCAAGGAGGTGTAGGTCCGGATTAGAGGTGGTGGGACGTGTCGTTTCAAGGACTCTCGACCGTCATCCGTAGGGATGCTAAGGGGAGTTACATGTGCTCAGTCCGAAGGTCCCTTGGGAAGTGAACTCTGGTGACGGTTCTGGAAGGACGACGGGTTCGGGTGTCAGGGACGAGGTCAAAACAGAATAAACCGAAGAGTAGACGAAGGAAGACAGGTGAAGATATCGTAGCGGTACAGGATCGAGAGAAGTAGGGGGTGATCAGAAAAAGAGGGACTTAGAGAGAGCGAGTCAGAAAAGATTTGCAAAGATGAGAGATGCAGTCTCACTCTCTCCCAAGTCAGGCGTCAAGGAAAAAGAAAAAGACGTGTGGACGTGACAACCGAGAGTCGGTTATGGGACGGAAATGTACATAGAACTTGGGACTAAAAAAGGGAATGAGGTAGAGGAACAAATAGAGATGAACCAATAGAGTGTCCGGGTTTTGTTTTGGGGACTAATGGTTGTGAGGGAGGTGGGGTTTGAGACCTGTTTGAAAGAGGATGGGAAAGAGTTTAAAGGGTAAAATGAATCATTCCTGGTGGCAGGTGGGTCGACGGTTTCGGTCGTACATCCTAAGTAAGAGTTCCGACTCGAAAAGGACAGAATTTGGTGGATGTGTAAGACAGATAGGTTAGAGGTTTTATATCCGGGTTAGGGTGGATAAAGATTAAACTGATACTAACAGGGTTAGGTGAGATGGTACTTGGAACCTTACCTGACCTTTTTCGGATTGACCAGAGGGACGACGGTGGACAAAGTGGAGATTAGGGGTAGGTGAGAAGTGTCGTAGATCTCAGTAAGAAAATTTGGTATTTTCATGACGTAAAAAAAAAAGTTCCTTGTTTTTAATCCAATTAAGATTTGTAACCTCAGGCAAACCGGGATACCTTTTTTTAAGGTAAAGTTTTATGTTAGTTTGTACACACGAATACAAATTGAATTCCCTTTTTTTTTTCTTTTTACTTCTGTAGTTGACACTCTTAGATTACATTCCTTTTTTAATAAAATTAATCGTTTTAAAGGTGTCGATGTTGATCTATGACTTAATTTTAGACTTCAATTCCCCGTGTCCCTGTTTTAGTACTACGAAGTAAAACAAGACTGAGTTGATAATCGTCGTATTTCCCGACTGTATTTATTTTGGGGTCATGATCTTCTGTTCCTCGAGTATATCATTGTCCAATGTTATGAGTCAGAACATTCCTCTTTGGTTAATGTTCTGTGATAGAGTTTCTGCTTTTAAAGGAGATGTGAATTCTTCGTAGGTAAACTAATGTTCAAAGAAACGATCATTCTCCGTCTCACACTTCGAGCACTGTCTTCGTCGTACAAGAGACGTGCCGGTCCGGTTCGAGATGTAGTAGATGCGCCGACGGGTGGGACTCCTGGGTACAAGTTGACGCGTTTGTACCCCACAGACCGGTTATGGTTGGTGGTTTAGTATCTTTGGGTCATAGTTCAATTTCAAGTCCGGTATTTTGAGATCAGAATGTTAGACAAGTCCCTCTTCCTCTTAAAATATGACATCCTGAAATCCGTCACCTGTGACTTGACGGGATACAAAGTTTTTACTCTATAGTCTGGTTTACTATATCATATACTCTTAATGGGGGGTTGATATGAATGCGGTTTGAAATTACGACTATTCAAATTAAAAAATAACATAATAATGGGTATGAGGTCATTGTTCTACATTTATCGAGATTGTTTTGCACGAATGGTCCCGTTCCATTCGTATCATTTTTCGTGTATAATTACTTTAGAATTCCGAAGATGTTGACTTAAGACGTCTTAATGGATTTTGTTTATTGTTCGGAGACGTAAACTCCGGGTAGTAGAAAATTACGGACTGAGAGAGACTCTATGTTCTTGTTACACATGATGAATACACCATTTTAGTTATCCTCATTCATTTTAGTCGTTAAGTTATACATGGGTACAAGATCTTACACTGATAAACACACCCTCATTTCTCTTCTCCCCTTCTTCACGTTTAATTACAACGTACAGGAAGAATACCCCGATGATATATGAGGTGGTAGATTTAGGTCTGTGTGGACCCTCTCACGATGTCTTACGAAGATTATCTGTGGTTCTCTTCTTCACCTTTAGTCGACGAGAGTCTCTTTGGTCTTGTGAACCGGTAAGACACAGATTGAGTGTAAAATTTATTAAGAGAATTTCACGATACGATGATTGTTTCCTTAGTTACCACAGGTTCTATTTTTAAGACTACGTTGAGTACGATATTACCCGTCTTTAGACCTGACTCTTAATGACTGAAGTGGAGATAAGTCACTTACTGAACTCTATTCAGTATAGTGGAGAGATCCGGAGACAAAGGAATGGACACTATACTTCGATGATATAACTCACTAAAGAGTTACATGGAAACTTTAACTTTTACAAATATAAAAATAGGATTGCACGGAAAAAGGGTCCAAGGTTTCCAGAGGTTCCTCTAGAGTATTGTAGACAAGACTATTAAATTTCCGTGTCTACCATATTTTATTCTTTCGTCCTTTTTGCGAGACTGAAATTAAAAGTTCAACTGACATTGTTTAACATTTGAACTAGTTAAGTGACTTTTTGTTTTAAGGTTATTGAACTACACTTGTAATGCATAGTAAAGATCAGGTAGGTTAAAGTAAGTGGTCTTGTTCTGGTTTCCTGAGACTAAGACTGTAAAACAAAATTTGATCTCTTTCGAGGATTGACCGACGGACATAAACCCCCCAGAACCTCACGACTAGGTTTCATTAATAACTAACGTACAGATTGTAAATCTTCCTTTTCCATCAAGGAAGTTCCCGAGTATGAATGAGACGTGGTTCGTAAGACTTTTTATGTAAGAGTAGATGAGGAAAAAAAAAAAAAAATTACTTCTTGATTTAAGACTTGTCCAGTTCTAATATGACCTCAAAATACTTAGTTCAGTTTGTGTGTGTCTTCATATACTCTGTTCTTAAGGGGATATGAAATCTTTTACAGACTTTTTGATTTTTTCCTTTTGTGTGAAATTTTTTGAAGTTGGAATTCGTTTGACGGTCATAATGACACGGTACGGTTGAGTTTGAGAGTCGTAATATCAGTAGTATGGTTTGGGACCCACTATTAGTTTATGATACATTCGATACTGTTACTTACGTAGTACACCATTCACACCTTGGACCTTCCTTGACGGTTAAAGATGTTCGTCAAATCTATGTGTTCAATAGTAGGTAACACCTTAACATTTTGAGAGAGGAGTCTGTCTTTTGACATCCGCGTTTCATGTCTCCTAGAAATATAGTATCGTCAAGTACTTAAACCACTTTTGTCTCTCATAGACGGTGGATCCTGACTGAGTCTTACGACTTTTGTGTACTTACATAACATTTTGTTTTTACATTTTCCGACGATGTTTCTTCAGGTAGTCTAGTAGGTTACTTTTGCGTACTATTTTTTTTTTTTTGGGTTTTCCACAGTTGTCCTTTACAGACTCTCGTCTTCTTTTGGAGTAATACATTGTCGTTTATAGGAAACGGTCACTCTTGACCTCTTTTCTATTTTTGATAGACATGAAAGTGTAACAAGACCCTCCTAGTGATAAGTTTAGTGAACATGTTCATATAAGTGATTATTTTTTACCATTGACTTCTTCTGTTCCAGATAACATTTAGCAGGTGCAAAAGAGAAGACTACTTTACATTTCCGACTCACCCGATGTAGGAGACTCCACTTTAGTGAGATATTTCACTTTTGTAATCATGTTCTTTCCTTTCGACCGTTTTGTTCATACTGTTGTCCTTCCTTTTGTCTTTAGAAGAAAGTACGAAGTAAAATGAAGGAATTGGAAAGGACACGGTCCTAAGGTTAGTCCTGTGGTGTAATGTAAATCACCGGTGCGGAGGAATCCACGGAGGTCTACCACTGTTAGAGAGTCTGAAAGGAACAAACACTACTGGAACTGTCAAAACTCCGGACGACCACCAGTCCAATAAAACGTGTTACTGGGCGTTGACCTCAAACAGACTAAATAAAAGGAGTGTTAGACTGACTCCAATAACTTAAAACCCTCTTTTCTGGTGCCTCTATTACACAGTAAGGGTCCCGTAGGGTGATTCTCTTGTGTGCCCACACTGCAACTACAACTAGAGGACGACTCCATACACACAATCCAAAAACGAAAGAGAAGAGGAGGGGAGGAAAAGGGAAAGGAAGGAGAGGAGAGTGAAGAGAGGGACGAAAGACAGAGAGAGGAAGATCGTGAAGGATCGAGGGACAGGGTGGGGACCAAGTTGGTAAAGAGGTTCTTCGTGACCAAGGAAGATAACATCTTACAATGATCTTTGGTTCTAGTCCCGTGCTTCATACAGGACACTTTGACACGGTGGAACGAAGACCCGAGACCGTCGAGTGTCTCTTTCCTTTGTATATACATTTGATCGAGTGAATGGGTGTCTCTAGACATTCATAAAGACATTCATAGGTAGACTTAGATACAATTCGACTTGTCCTTAAAATTCCAGAGGTTAAAATTAGATCATAGTGTACCTGTCAAAATCGGAACGGACATTAGAGGGGAGGTTATCACTCTTTGGACTTAGGGTAAACGGTAGGTAAAATTCTGTTTCCGTTTATTATATATATATAAAAAAGTACGATTCGATGTCTACCAATCCCAATCTGTTTTCAGAAAGCTTTATTCAGTCCCTCTTTGAAGGTGTTTCTATATAATCTCTTTGTAATTTGCAAGTGTGTAGGTACGTTAGTTCGTCAAGTCTCTGTATATTAACTTTTATAAAAGATTAAGAATTCGTACTTCTTCGTTAAGACACATTTTTTGTGAATTTTATTAATGGTAATTCACACGGTTTACCTTCCAACCGAAAAAGAGGGGAAGTCTAGGTGTCTCCCAAGTTTCCGTGTGTGCTAACAGTGGATGATTACTCCCAGAAGATTTCTGAAAGGGGTTTTTCTGGTCATCCAAATACGGTGGTGTGGCCCCTCTCCTGTAGGTGTACATGGAGTTTCGGGTAAGTGTCGCACGAGATCAGCGACGGTTCCTCTTTGTTTGGTCCTGGTAATCCTTTATAAGCACTATTTCTTGAGGTCCAAGACCCGAACACTAAAAAGACGGACTCTGGGTCTCTAAAAATAAATCGTACAACCACTTAAAGTCAAACTACTTTCTAATAAAGTATAAAGTCAAGTAATAGATAATTATGTTCTACCTTTTCGTTCGTCAAAGAGTAGTTATTTGTTGTAAAAGAGGGTAGTCAAACACCTAGTTACGTAAGCAGAGTCACGAAAGATCTATTAGACAGGGCAGGAGGGGGACCGTAGACGAACAGACGGTGAACAAGTCTGTAGGGAGGGTATAGGGAAGACCCTTCGTTACCGGTTCACTCGAACCGTTTGTTCCCGAGTCTCTCAGTCACTCGAGACCCAGAGGGGCTGGTTGATTACGTAGAGAGTCCGATCTCTATGTCCGTCTGTAGGTGTCGTAATGGAATATAATCGTTTCGGTTACCTTGTGGTCTGGTAGAGGTTGGAGTCGACCTCAGTGACAGAATCGTCTAGGGTGACCACGAGGTAGGGAAAGGAGAACGGAAGCGGGCTACACGAACTGGACTGAGGGTTAACAGTTGACGGTCACGGAGACGGACGGCACGATTTCGGACGAGACAGTGGTCGTACTTTCCGACCTTCGTCGTCGCTCGTCGGGGGTTGGTTTGTTCATTATAGGAACCGGGAACGGAACCCACCCTGTTGAGTCCTCTCACAAAATTTCGTCAAGGGTCAACGAGTGTCACTGTACACCAAACTATTGGGTGGGGAATTTACGACAGGAGGGAAAGGACATAGTGAAAGGGTGAAGGATGACAACAAGAAAACGGAAGGTTTAATTGGTGAAGGTGAGTCTGGGGACAGACGAAAAGTCGGGTTGGTAAAATTCTTGACATTCAAATTTTGAGAAAGTTCTTACACTTCGAGATAGACCGAACCGGTTTAATAACAGTCAGTCCTCTGGAACCCGAGACTCCAGTAGACCTGGACCCAAGTTTAGGACCATGACGGTAGGTGGTACATATATTGGGATTCGGTGGATACACTGAGGAAGTCAGAAAGTAAAGGTGAAGACATGTTACCCAAAGGGACACCTGACTCACTACACTGCGACTTGAGAGGCTCGTGAGTGTATTGTAGACATCTTTTGGTGTCGTGGGTGTCGTTGTTCTAAAATGGTAGATGATAAAGTAGTTGTATTGAACTGATAAGGTTCTCTGAGGACTTCTTCTATTTTCAACACTTATCGAAAACAACTAGGTTTTTGAAGGATATTTTGGGTGGTCGAAAAGTTGTCTTTCATAGTTTCCTGTATAGGGGTTCCTGAGAAACTTAGAGAGAGGAGTTTTAGGAGTAGACCGAGATGAGTGGTTAAGACTTGACGCTCCAAATGGGTTAGGATTGGTTCTGGACACCCGAAGGGACCACGGAGTCACCATTTCTTAGGTGGTCGGTGATACACCCAGGTTAGAGACCAGATTTTCTAGAAGACCTCTTCCTTTACCGTTGGGTGACGTCATAAGAACGGACCCTTTAGGGAACTCGTCTCTTCGGACCTCCCGATGTCCCGTACCCCTACGTTTTCTCAGTCTGTGTTTAATCCTGATTTGTTGTTGGTTCTGGACGTGACTTTCTTAACTGATTTTGGCTTTACCATTAGAATTGTG
Organism: Capra ibex; assembly: GCA_006410555.1. Lineage (NCBI taxonomy): Eukaryota > Metazoa > Chordata > Mammalia > Artiodactyla > Bovidae > Capra > Capra ibex. Next base: position 14,538,943 of record SJYO01050590.1, on the reverse strand, counting down.
TGTTTAGTCGGATCAGGGAGACCGACTCTCTGATGAAACGACGATGTCCAGTACAAAGGCCAAGGAGAGTTATTCGTTTTATTCAAGTCGTACCAGAAGTGTTGTCCGTCTACCACGGTGACAAGATGTAAGGAGTCTACTCGCAGTGTCACCGTAAAAAGAGAGTCCTAAAGGGGTAGTAAGAGGTTAAAATGTATATTAAATTGTTTCTTATTTTGACTTGATGACAAATTTTAAAGGTTGTTTACCATCAGTTCTAAAGAAGTGTATAAAGATCCCAAACAAAACCGAAAGAACGAGAATTCTTCAAACCTGTCTATCGAGAGGTCTTTTACAGACTTTTCACTCTTTTTCAACATGGTTTTAAATAATTTACGGGCCAACTTTTATTCGGAAAAACGGTTTCAAAAGTCACAAGACACGGATACACACACAACCTGAAGATGTGTTTATACGACGATATCTGAATCGTAGTCTCTTCTTCACTACCAAAACCGGTCCTTGACACTTTTCAATTTTGTGTAAGTAAGTGTGGAATAGACTGGGTCCAAGAAAATATTGGTTGTGAACCGTAGACGTTCTTCCAAGTACATTCAATGACAAACAACGACAACAATTCAACGATTCAGTACAGACTGAGACATTGGGGACGTCGTGCGGTCCGGAGGGACAGTGAGTGATAGAGGACTTCAAACGGGTTCCGGTACAGGTAACTTTATCACTACGGTAGGTTGGTAGAGTAGGAGACAGCGGGAGAAGAGACAATGACAATGGTTCGTCATTTTAATCGACCAGAGACACTATGAGAAAGTATGTCTTTAGTGTTACAGACGAAGTAATCCGGTGTGAGAGGATGTGTGGTTTCGACTCTATTGGTACAGCCTAACCAGGACTTGTCTGACTGACTTTATTTATACCGAAGTCGTTACCTTTTTGGTATGAGCCGTAGGGTACATCTGAGGACCGATGTTGATAGAAACCAGTTATTTAGTATTGATATTTAGTTTAAAGGAAATCTTTTAGAAGACCACATTTATTTGAAAAAACTGATACCCGTCACTCAGAAAAGTTATTAAAAAAATTAAAATTTTAAAGTATCAATGGTTTTTTTTTTTTTTCTGAGCCTGGTCAGTAGGTCTAAAAGGTTAACGATTGTAAAACGGTGTAAACGAAAGAGTGAGAGACACACATACACACAGACGCACAGACACTCACACACACACATGGGTGTATGTACAAATTCAATAAAAAAATTCGTGACTCTCATTCAAAGTCGGTAGTACAGGGAAATTGGGAAATCACACGTAGAGGATTCTTGTTTATATAAGTGAATGTACTAGAATTATTTTAATAATTTTAGTCCTTTAACTTATGACTATATTCTTTATTATAATAGATACTGGAATAAGTTCAAAAAGGTCAATTTTTTAAGAGAAAAATTAATTGTGACGGATCTTAAGTTCATGTCTTAAAAAAATTTTTTATTACTGGATTTCTAAGAAGGTTTCTTATCGTACTCGTGATAAGTAGAGATGTACTTCTATTTCGAAGTAGAGATCCCAGTGTTAGTTTTCGTAGAAAAGAACATTCAATCGTGAGTTATTTTTACATCAAAAGAGACGAACGGTTTTGAGTCTCTTGTTCCCGGGAGAGAGGAATACTTCTTGTTATTCAATTAAATGTCTTTAAACCTGTTCAGAGAACTTGAGGACCTTTGACAGATTCTCCACATGTTTTTAGATTTTAAGAATAGTTGAATAAATAGGAGACAGAAGTATAACCGTTCTTTCTTCGTTATATTGTAATTATTAAGTTTGAGATTCTCTTCATGAATAAATTCTCGACTCTTAGTCTAATCGTTGTTTGTTGTAGGATTATTAATGTACCTAACCTATGTAGATAACCTTGAATTTTATTCTAATAAGAGTAGACAGTCGGGTCGTATAATGTATTTCAAGTTTATGACGAGATTGTCTTTCTTTTCGTTATCAAATAAGTTGCTATATTATCATTCTAGATATTAGACATATTGTCGTGCTGACGTACTTAATTTTTTGTTTAACGTTTTATCAATGTGAGTGTAATTTGGATTCTGTTATACAGAACAGAGAATTTTTCTCTTTTTTTCTTCGTATTTTTAATACGAGACAAAATTTTTACGAGGAGATAGATACGTAGATATGGTGATAGAATTCTTCCTACATGTATGTTTCCACAATTATACTTTTCAGTAAAGACCGACTATTTTAATATCTTAAAATGAAAAATAAATGGATTTAAAAGATAAAAGTACTATTTATACGTATTGTAGATTTACTTTTCATGAAACCTTTTGAGACATGAAATCTTGTTTTCGTTATTTTGAATGTAATTTTCTTTTTTTACTCTTTTAAAAACGTTTTTTATTTTCTTTATTTCTATCCTTGTGGAGTTATATGTTCCTTATTCAGACTAAGATCTTCCAACTAAGTACCAGACTTTACTTGTTCACCATTTTTTTTTATGTCTATACATGGTTACTAATAATACGAACAGTTTTTATTATCATAATTTCTTAAAGTGTCAACCTTTTCTAGACTTGTTTCAGTGACTCACAACACGGGATAGAAGGAAGGTTGACTACAGACTTATAATTCCTTTTATTTTTAACCTGGTCTGTTTTTGGTGATTAGAGACTTTACGAAACTAAGATGGTTTCCGTAAACCAACATTACCTCCTTCACCTTTAATGAAGGACGTAACACCCTTCTTATTCTCTTCCGTCTCTATTCTTCTTCCCGAGTCTTTTTCCTCTGTAGGCTCTCGTTTGAATCCCTTGTTCACTACCTCCTTACAGAATCTCCTCCACCTACTTAAACAGAATTCTTTCTTATACAGAAATCTTTACTGAATCCTTTATATAGAAAGAGAATGTTAATTGTCCTTTCTTCTCCAGTCTTTCTTTTGAATTTTACCTTTCCTTTTAGACCTCTGTCCAGTCTACTGGACGGAACCACTCGACCCTCTGTTCTATAAGTAAGTTTCACTCCTTTATCTGTACCTGTTTACCCAACCTTTACGTTGTTCCTTATTTTTCTTCTGACACAGAGCTACCATTCATAGGTCAAGTCAAGTCAAGTCAGCGAGTCAGCACAGGCTGAGACACTGGGGTACTTAACATCGTGTGGTCCGGAGGGACAGGTAGTAGTTGAGGGCCTCAGGTGGGTTTGAGTGCAGGTAGCTCAGCCACTACGGTAGGTCGGTAGAGTAGAAGACAGCAGGGGAAGAGGAGGACGGGGGTTAGGGAGGGTCGTAGTCCCAGAAAAGTTTACTCAGCTGAGAAACGTAATTCACCGGTTTCATAACGTCAAAGTCGAAGTTGTAGTCAAGAAGGTTACTTGTGGGTCCTGACTAGAGGAAATCCTACCTGACCAACCTAGTGAAACGTCAGGTTCCCTGAGAGTTCTCAGAAGGGGTCGTGGTGTCAAGTTTTCGTAGTTAAGAAGCCGCGAGTCGAAAGAAGTGTCAGGTATGTACTGGTGACCTTTTTGGTATCGGAACTGATCTACCTGGAAACAACCGTTTCATTACAGAGACGAAAACTTATACGATAGATCCAACCAGTATTGAAAAGAAGGTTCCTCATTCGTAGAAAATTAAAGTACCGACGTCAGTGGTAGACGTCACTAAAACCCCAGGTTTTTTTATTTCAGACTGTGACAAAGGTGACAAAGAGGTAGATAAAGGGTATTTCACTACCCTGGTCTACGGTACTAGAAGCAAAAGACTTACAACTTGAAATTCGGTTGAATAAGTGAGAGGAGAAAGTGAAAGTAGTTCTCCGAAAAATCAAGGAGAAGTGAAAGACGGTATTCCCACCACAGTAGACGTATAGACTCCAATAACTTACGGGTCAACTCCGGTTAATTTACTTAAAAGTTTACTTGATTAATTCGGTCCGAATATTGAAAGATTTCAAGTCTTGTCTTCATCCCTTTTTTTTCTATTTGACACCTTAAATGTGGATACTATGTCGAATTCTTAATCTTACTTCCTTAACCCCTGATACTTTCGTAAGACTTTATAAGTCAGGATCTTCGAGTTCAAAAGGTCATAATGACTTCTTTTAAGTCAACTAAACTAGAAATAGTTTGATCTTTATTAGTGGTATATAAATAGTTTCTGAGAATAATGTAAATAATAGAGTAAGGTGGAAGGGTTTTCTAGACTCTATCTTCCATTAATATATACGAAAAATATCGATACCTTTGTCTGAAGTTTCTACCTGAGGTTTTAGTCGGTCGTCTGGGACTGAGCTTCGGCCAGGAAAGACCGACGTGGTGGCCACGAAGGGAACGAGTGAAGGAGGAATTGTTGGAGGTTGCCTGAGTCGCCGGGTCACCGGACGGGACCATAGTTTGGTTTATGGTGAAGTGAGTGTGACAGGGAATCGAAATCAAACATCTGATATATATTCCTTGTTAGAAAGTTTGAATTTTTAGAATTAGACTGTTTTATTTTCCCGTTTACTTTTCTTTCTGAATAAGTATTGAACTCTATCCTCATTGTCTGTGACTGACGAAAGAGTTCCAGTGGGTCCGTTAGGAATATAAGCCAGAGATCTTGATTCCAAGGTTTCAAACGTTCATTTTCAGTCAATAAAAAAAGGAACGATCTCGACGTTAATCTTTGTTGGGTTTACAGGTAGTTGATTATTTTCTTCTTTAATTTACGTTTAGGTATGTTACCTTATAATACCTTTATTTTTCCTTATATCATGACTTTGTACTATGTTTTACCTACTTGGAACGTCGGTTATACGATTTATTTTCTTCGGTTCAATGTCTTCTGGTGTGTAATATACGAGGGTATATATACTTTGTAGGTCTGTTCCGCTCGGGTGTTTCTGTCTCATCTAGTCACTAACGGTCCTCTCGACCCTCCTTTGTCTTTCACTACCGAATTACCCCTGCTCCAAAGAAAACCTCCCACTACTTTTACGAGATTTTAACACCACTACCGTCACATCAAGACCTTTGTGATTTTTGGTGTCTGACAGTGAATTTACTCACTTGACATACCATACATTTAAAATGGAGTTATTTCAACCATTTTTAAACGTCAATCGTCCATCAAAGTGACCAGTATCATATACCCACTTACACATTTGTATGTATGTACGTAATTTAATATCTTCTTACATTCTCGAATGAATTTTTTTTAAAAAAATTACCAAATTATTGGGAGAGTGTCAAGTCTGTTTGTACTTATTTAAACAGACTCTGGTTCTGACGGTTGTTTGAGTAGGACAAAAGGTGTGAGAGTGGTCATCTATTTTTAGGTGGACCGACGGTATACGGAAGGGAAAGTGAGAGAAGGTAAGTGGGGTGATGTTTAAATATTTTCACAGGGTAAAGTAGGACCGTAAAGTCTTGAAAGTCCCTAGAGTACTGATGCGAATTTTTGAGTGAGAAGAAAGGGTCCTGAGTCAAAGAGAAGGCAAAGATGGGACATAAAACCATTCAAAACACAAATTTTTGTTGTTATGGATGACTGGGTCTTGACAGGTAGTCACGGTCCAGAACCTTTTTGAGTCCGATGGTACACAAGGTGGGAATGGGTTGAGTCCTATGTTACAAAGACATACGAGCCTCGTTTTACTCTTCTAAGAGGTAAGGATTATGAACTAAGATTTATTGGACTTCGACAAAGGGTTCTCGGGATTCTTTTATCTCCTAGAAACCCATATACGAATATTTTTAAAAGAAGAATTAAACCATAAAATCTACTCTGTCTTAGATGGCAAGATCTCATGATAATTGTTAAAAATTTACTTGTCTATCGTTTCTAGTTTATTAAAGGTTCTGTGTAAGTGTCACATTGCAACGATAATGGTAAAGTCTAACCATCCTAAATAAGTTTTCCGTTGTTGTGGATGGTGACAGTTTTGCTACACTTTCTATAATCTTTGTTTTCAAAAGATATCCTTCTCGAGATGGTGTCGAAATCCACATATTGTTTGTGACTCTTTTTACATGTTTGGGTTATCTTTGACTTTTCAAACTAGTTAATACCGTGTCTTTGGGTTCTCTTACGACCTGGGTGAACTTGTGTTTTGCCATTGTTATGTGTCGAATTGTGATACAGTAGAAAGTTTTAGTGTAGTAGAATTTAACAGAAAATTTTTTGGTGAACCTTTTTACTGAGTGCAAGTTTACAGAGTAATTTTTTTCCAAAGGGTAGGTAAAATAAACCCGTTAATTTAAGAAGAGAAAAACAGAAAGAACAGTAGAGATGAAAGATCAAATCAACAGAAATAGAGGAAGCGGGTAAGAGAACTATTTTTAAAAATGACAGTTAGTACGGAAGAAAAGATTGAAATCCTTTTTATAGAGACATTTCCGATATAAATGTCGTTGTATCTACCTGGATCTCTGACCGTATGACCCACTTCATTCAGTCTGTTTCTGTTTATGGTGTACTGTTTGAATATTGGAATTTTTTCGCATTTTTACTTGAATAGATGTTCTCTTTCTCAATGTCTAAATCTTTTATTTGTATACCAATGGTCTCCCATTCCCTCCCCCCTATTTAATCCTTCTATCCCTGACTGTATATGTATAATGTTATATGTTTTCTCTATTGATTATTTCTGGATGACATATCGTGTCTCTTAAAATGAGTTATGAGACATTACCGGGTACACCCTTTTCTTAGATTTTTTCTCACCTATGCACATATACACATTGGTTAAGTGAAACGACATGTCGTCTTTGATTGTGTTGTAACATTTAGTTGATATAAAATTATTTTTAAAAATTTTTTAAAAATTAATTTTTTCTTTCCCGATGTCTCGTCTTTTGCTTCAGGGGACACTAACGTTATGTGTGGGAGATGTAAGACGGGACGAGGGAAACACTTGGAATGTTTCACCGTCCTCTACGACCCTCCTCTCCTCCTTGCCACAGTCCGGAGTCGTAAAAGACCAATTAAAACGGACAGAGAATCGTACGTGTCTTTTGTCTTTAGATTTTATTAGTTGATGACGTTCAAAGAATGGAAAACTTACTTAGACTAAGACTACTTCTTTCTCAAAGGAGAACTTATAGTCATGTTGACCTTCTTAGTAGAACAGACAGTGCGAGATCAAAGGGACCCCTCAGGTCGAAACTAACTCCCTTCGCCAAACAAAAATGGCTCCCACATAGGCTATCAAAGTAAAATAATAGAAGGACAGGATGTTTTCTTTTTACTTTCTTTCCCTTTTTTTTCTTTATAAATTCTCATGGAATTTTAAATATTGGAGACATATAAATAATAAAGGTGATGTAAATTATAACGATAAACATGAACCATTTTATCTTCAAATACATTGTGACTGAGGTTTTGAGATCGAAACCTCGGTCTCTTATTTCTTACTCGTGATGTGAACATGGTAAACGAATATGACAGGTGGGTACGTAAAGGTCTAAGTAATTAAGTTTTTATTTTAAAAGAAACTTTAGTTCTCATCCCTCTTTGAATATTAAGATTACTCCGAAAATAAATGTCACTTTCACTTTCACTTCAACGAGTCAGCACAGGTTGAGAAACGCTGGGGTACCTGACATCGGATGGTCCGAGGAGGTAGGTACCCTAAGAGGTCCGTTCTTATGACCTCACCCAACGGTAAAGGAAGAGGTCCTCTAGAAGGGTTGGGTCCCTAGGTTCGGCCCACAGGGCGTAACGTCCGTCTGCGAAATGGTAGACTCGGTGGTCCCTTCGAGTTCTTAAGGACGTATAAAGTATCTAGTCTCTTATCACTATTTGTATCTTTTTTAATGTTTTTTCCTAATTTCTAAGTTAATTATTCTCTTGGTGTTAGAAACAGTGACTGACGACATACCATCACTTAGAAAGACCAGTAAAAGGATTTAGACAATGTGTCTTAGATGATAAGTGACCTCTTTTCTTTTCGATTAGTCTGTATTGGTTCCATAGACTAACTAGGTTGTGTGTAGTGTAAAGATGAGTGGGGAACAGTATAAGATTAAAGACTCCAGAGAATAACGTCTAGTTCCGGGTCCTGTCGACTCCCCTATGTCTGTCACAAACGGTCTTACACTGGATGTCCACACTGGTTTCCAGACGTTTATACTCCCGTCTTGCAGTAGAGGCACGTCCTCAGCATCCACACGTCTGGGAGGGAGCGGTACATACCGTCCCGACACGACCCTGGAGTCGACACGACCGAAATTCCAGTCCCTGACTCACTCGTGGACTGGGGGAACTGTACACGGTACTCCTGTCTTAGAGGAGAGCACACAAACGAGTGTCCCTTCGTCTCGAAAATGTGTGGTGAGTACGTGAACACCTCTATTCACTGGAAAGTGTTTCCTGTGGTTGTTCTTGACAGTTTCGAAACAATTATTCCTCTTTTTAATGCTTTTTCCTCACTCTGTATAAGAAGTTTGTTTGTTTGGAAGGGTTGAAGTGTACTAGTTCTAAAAAGGTTTTTATTCATATTGAAAAACAATGTAACCTCTTATCGTATGTAGTGTGTTCTCACATTAAAGATTTTGATTCGAGGACTACAACAGACCGAAAGTGATTCGGACGAGTAATGCTTATGTTCGGTATAGGAGATTTCAAATAGACCCTTTTACTACCTTTACTCGTCGATTGATTCTGTCCTAAAGATCCTAGAAGAGAACGTTTGTCTGTGGATGTTGGTCCAATTTTCCTGTGTTACTGGGTGACTTGGGTCCACTGAGATAGTGAGTTGAAAGACCCGTTTATGTTAGTTCAACCATTAGGTCCCTCTTCCTTAAATTGTATTCTCATAGAAAATAAAAATGTGGACTAAATATAAGAAGAGAATGAAGAAAGTGCATTTCTTCTAAAATTAATTGCAGACATAAAAACCGACACGACCCAGAAACAACGACACGTCCGAAAAGAGATCGACATCGCGTTGTCCGAAGAGAGACATCACCCAAGAGAACAACGTCTCGTGCCCGAGATCTCGTACGTCCAAAGTCGTGGACACCAAGGGCCCGAGATCTCGTGTCCGAGTTGTCAACACCGTGTGCCAGAGGTGACGCGGAGCCGTACACCCTAGAAGGACCTGGTCCTTGTCTTAGGTATAGAGGGCGTGACCGTCCGCCTAAGAAATGGTGACTCGGTGGTCCCTTCGGGAAAGGTGAGAATGCATTCGAATATATCCTATTCAAAGGAGAACGCCTGTTCATAGTAAGTTGTTCGTACCCGTCACTTTCAGTCCTAGAGTCCTCTCTTGAGGTTTATTTCGGCTTACGTACTCCGGGGTTGTAATTTGAAGGGGTTTCTGTGCGTGGTTTTTGTCTACTTCCAAAATGAATTCTTCTGTATATGGAGTACGTAAATACGACCGTGAGACTACTCGGTTAATAACATTTCTCGTTTGCAATGTGACCGATATACTGTGATACGTTTCGGGTTGGAAAGTCGGACAAGGTAAGAGAGAGAGAGAGTGTGAGGGGTGAGGAGGGTCTGTGTGCGTAGGTGTGTGTCGTTAGATAGCCGTCACGAGTAAAGACTTGGGATCTCTCTCATTTTCAGTACGTATGCATGTGTTTCTTGTGCATTGAGGACTCACATTCGTCAGTCAGTAGAAGTTTTCTGTCAGTTGGTTATTTGTTTTTGTAAGAGAAATAGACTCTATAATTCGACCTAAAAGAGTCCCTAATTTGACGAAAGACTGTTGTATAAAATTATTGTCGTACTTGATTCAACGACTGTTTCTGGTGTTTCTTATATGGATTTTTTGGAACATGAGTCAGTCGTTGGAAGATGTGTTGTGGTCCTCTCGTCTCCTGTTTTTATTTCTTACGTTATCGTGGTTTTCCTATTTGATGAAACTACAGTTGATTGGTTTCGTTAGGTCGTTATGTTACGTTAGGGTTACCTAATAAAAAACTGTCTTTATCTTTTTAGGTGGAGTTGTAAGTGTACCTTAGAATTTCCTTAGTTTACCGGTTTTGTTGGGACTTTTCCTACTTATTTCGACCTCTTAAGTATAGGAGACTGACTTTAAATAATGTTTCAATACCGTTAATTTTGTCGTATCGTGACCATATTCTTGTCTATATGTCTGGTTAATTTGTCTTGTGTGTCATGTCTTTATACGGGAGTGTATATGTCAGTTGACTAAAAGTTTTTCCTGCGGTTTCCGTAAGTTACCCCTTTCATATCAGAAATCTGTTTACCATAAGTCTTTTGACCTAATAACTGTACACTTCTCCTACTTCGACCTGGGAATGAATATGCTATATGTTTTTAATTGAGTTTGACCTGGTGTCTGGATTTATTCTCGATTTTGATACTTTGAGAATCCTCTTTTGTATTTCCTTTTGAAGTACTGTGACTAAAAGGTTGTTGAGGTACTTATGTTGCTGTTTTCGTATCCATTGTTCTCTTTTTTGACTATTTAACTTGAAGTAGTTTTGTTTCGTGAAAACGAAGTTTTCTATGATAGTACCTTTATTTTTCTGTTGTCTCTTTTTCAAATATATTACTTAATTATAAGTCTTATAAATTGCTTAAGGATTTTGAGTTGTTGTTGTTGTTTTTGGTTCGGTTAATTTTTTACTCGTTTCCCGAATTTGTCTGTGAAGAGGTTTCTTCTTTTTGTTTGCCGTTTATTGATATAATTTTTTAGAGTTAGAGTAATCAGTAATCTTTTTATATTTAGTTTTGGTGTTACTCTATGTTTAAGTATAGATGGTTATACCAAAGTCATTCTTTTTGCTTTTTATTGTTCACTACTCACATGTCTCTTTGACCTGAGGAGTTCGTGACGACTACCCTTACATTTTACCACGTCGGTGATGTCTTTGATCAAACCACCAAAGATTTTTCCCTTTGTCTTAATAAAATTCTTGGTCTTTACGGTGACGATCCATAAATGGGTTCTCTTACCTTTCGTCTCCGAACTTGTCTATGTACTTATGGTTACGTGTGTCGTGGTAGTAAGTGTCATCGGTGTTCCACCCTTTTTTGGTAATGTTTACTTACCTATTTGTCTTATACCAGATATCTCCGTTACCTTATAATAAGCCGGTATTCTTCATTATCTAAAGCTATATACAATATTTTACCCCTGGGACTACTGTAATACGAATTACTTTATTCGACTATGTCTTCTTTTTTATTATGTACTAAAGTGAAAATACGCCATGGGTCTTCTTCATCTAAGTGTCTGTGTCCTTCATCTGGTTCCTAATATGATTCCCGGTCACCCCTTTCACTTTCTCAATAATAAAGTGTCCAATCAAAACTCACATTATCACCACTGTCACTGTGTCGTAACACTTACATAAATGTCGGTGACTGAATCCGATGGGTGAGGTCATAAGACCAGACCTCTGAGTCTTACGTTCAGGTACCCGAACGTTTCTCAACCTGTGTTGACTCGCTGAAAGTGAAGTGAATTTTAGGACCGTTATATTTATATTATAATTAAAGTTTAAAAATGTACCCGATTTTAATTCCTTACACGCTACATAATCGAAATCTATAAAATCGTTTTGTCAGGTAGGTTTCATTTATGGTCACTTGATATCATCTTTGTTAAATAAGAGAAACATCCTATAAACTCCTACCCGTCGTTATTTAGGATATGGAGTTCGAATTTGTTGATTCTTTGAAGACTAAATAGTACTTTCCTTCTCCCTAAAAATCTTTGACATAGAAGTCCTGTGGGGGGGTGAGTAAATAAAGACCTCATTATTTAGACCAAATATAGGTTGTTGACGATGTACAGATTTATATGATTATTCAGGTTTCATTTCAGAAAACTAAAATAAAATATAATTTTTATCATTTTAAGTTATATGAAGACAAAAATTAATTTCAGAGAATGGGTGTGTATGTCTCCTATCAAAAAGACATCTAAGTGGAAGAGGAAAACAACGAAAAGAAAACCTGTAAGGTTGTCAGAAAGACATAGGAAAAAACCGAACTAGGTGGTCTTCTACTTTAAGTAGGACTACAAAAAATGGACTTTAAGTTTTCTCCAGTCATTTAGTCCTGATATTTTTGATGTACGTACAGATGTTAGCTGTTTCACTTGTAGTTCTTATTAGTTCTTCTTGTATTTACATGAGTTCTTGTCGTGGGAAACTTGATTAAATGTTGCTTAAATTCTCCGGACCCCACCCCGTCCCCACCCCCCTACGACACCGTTGGAAGAAAATATAATCATAGAAGAGGAAAAGAGTCTATGTCTGAACTTTGTATTGTAAGGATCAAAAATAGACATCCAAAGAAGGGTGTAGGGTATGAGAAAATTTTTTCAAAAAACAATCTCGTACTTTCTCCGACAAAAGAATTTATAAAGGTTTTCTGTGGTCAGATTGAAGATTCTATATTGTCATGATCTTCCTTCTTATAATTGACTCAAATTTTCATCTTCAAAGATCCTTTCTACCTATTTTTGTTTCTTATGGGTGAAATTAAGGGGGAAAAGGAAGTGTAAAGAACGGACAAAAGATTGTCTTGGGGAAACTATTAGATTCTAGGGGTGGTGGTAGTTAGATAGAACCATATAATATTAATTAGTTAGAATTAAATGATTATGAAGTTTGTGGAGACTTCTATTAAATTCGGACTGGAGGTCCAGTGGTGATGATTACATGCAATTAAATGAGTTATTTCTCATCGGTGAGTAACAATCTCGTACCTAAACTCCTGTAGATAAAAACTAAGACTTGGTTCCAAGTTTGTCGACTCCAACGTGAATTTGTGACGACGATTCAGTGAAATCAACACAGTCCGAGGCACGTTGGGGTATCTGTCGTCGGGTGGTCCGAGGGGGCAGGGACCCTAAGAGGTCCGTTCTTATGACCTCACCCAACGGTAAAGGAAGAGGTTACGTACGTACGTACGGTTCAGCGAAGTCAGCACAGGCTAAGACACGCTGGGGTACCTGTCGTCGGGTGGTTCGAGGAGACAGGTCTACTAAGAGGTCCGTTCTTATGACCTCACCCAACGATAAAAGAAGAGGTGAATTGGTGACATCCGTTGGAATTTGTGAATTCAGTACCAGATTTTACAACAACATTTAAGATATGTTAAAATCTCAGTATGACGTTTATCAATTTTCAAAAATTTAACAAAAGTAGGTTATTGGTGGTAAAAGAGATATCACTTTATAGTACTTATTGATCTAAATCCCCCTTTAAACACGAAGTCAACTTTTTGTTACGTAAAAGATTTGGATGGTAAGGTATAAAGATCAGTAGGGGATACTCGATACAAGTCGAGACATTTAACATTTATTGATTACCGTTACCTTTTATTAAGAACGTATGTTCATCTTAAGACAGACCACTTCCGAACTGATTGAAGGGAGGGGATGACACCTTCTTCGATCAAAACGGAGATAAACGTGTAAGTAAAGTCATAAGGGACTAGATATGTACACTGACAAGGAACCTGTAATCCCTCTCTGACAAGGATTAAGGTTGTATAAATACACATACCATACACATACGTTTGAGGGTCACTTTGATTACACAACCCGACATTTCATAGACCATCCAAAATTTATTCTCTGACTGATTTTAAAGTCCTTGTATATTCAACGGGTATTTCTAATAATCCTTTTGACTCGAGAAGTCTTTGTCCACTCTAGAATACGAATCCGTTCCCATTGTCGTGATACCCCAGATGTATTAAATTAGTCGAGACAATTGTTCAGAGGAGGTGACAATTGAATACCTAATACCTAAATTCTTAATGAGTTCTTTGAAGGATTACATTAGAGCATTGTCAATTCTTCCGAATTACTGAAACAGAAGACTTCCTTATTTTGGGGTCCAAATTTTTTCTCTAAAAGAAAAATTTAGATTAATGGGGAGGTCGATCTGATCTTTGTTTTCATTTACCGTTGGTGATGAGGTCGAAACCGGGTTCTTCAGGTTGTTGAGGACGAGTTTTTCACTTGTTACGGTTCTCTAATACTGACTATTTTAGCAAGGATGAGTAAAGAGGTGGAGTAAAATCCTCATGACGGTAAACCGTTCCTTTTGAAGTCTCAAATTTAATTTACGGGACTTAAATGGAGAATTTTCAAAATTCACCTAGTCTATCACCGTCCTCGTCTACTTATTCGAGGGTACGTTGGTCCAGTATAAGAAGTTCTAAAAATCAGAAACTTAGTATGGAAAGACGAAACGGTTCACCTTTATATTATAAGAGGTCACGGTTCGGTTCAGGAAGTACGGGACTGGTGGAAGTGACGAGAAAAATCTCGTATAAAATGTGGGTCTCATAGAGACTCAGACGGGTACTTGGGTCCCCACATGGTTTTGGTCCTAGGTTCTCACCGTGTCTGAGTTCGGACATGTCACTGTGGTTACTCTATGTATGAGGAGATGAAGTATAGTGTCTTTCTCAAACTTCAGTCCCAGAGGGTTTTATTTTAAAGTACAGAAAAAAAGTGGTTGATCGATACTGTAAGTACGTTACTTTGTACCTACTTCTTGTCTAATTATCATTTTCGATTGTGAGTAAAACCCTAATAAGTAAGTTGACACTTGACTGATCGGAGTGAAATTTGAGTACTAGTTTGTTCGTGAGTCGTGATAGTATGTTGAAAAGATGGAAAGAGGTCATTTGAAAATGTTAAGAGCTTTTACTGTTGAAGTGTGAAGGCGGTTTTGCCGTTGCGAACGAAGAGTCAACCCGAGTGTAGTGAGACTTTTATGTCTATTCAAGATTGTCCTTGAGACTGTAGAATGTTGATGATGATGAAGTAGACACGTGTGTACTAGAGAGAAGGGAGCGTCACTCGTACGTTTCCGACAGGAACGACGTAAATTCCTGGTTCGAGATTAAATACGACACCTAAGGTAATTCCGGAAGAGTTCCTACGTTAATAGGAAAGGACATAGTGGTTGAAGAGGAGAGAAGACTTAGAAAGGGTGACGTATGTTCATTCGAACCCTACCCTAACACGAAAACTTTCACTCTCACACCCAACACTTATGTTGAATCATCCAGGTCTAGTCGTAGAAAAAGAATTATTTTGTTTTTCCTATCCTATTTTTCACGGGCTCACGTAATTTTACCTTTCTCCTTTGTTGGTTCTACAGGAAGTCATCCAATTGTCTATTAGTTAGTTTGACACTATATAGGTCTTTCACCTCACAGTTGGTCAAGACTTTTCTTTACTCGATAGTTCCGTACTTTTCTGTCTTCTCGGAATGTGCTTGTCATGATTCACTGTGTTTCCCGAAGGGTCCGTCGTGATCACCATTTCTTAGACGGCCAGTTACGTCCTCTACATTCTCTGCACCCAAGATAGGGACCCAGGCTTTCCAGGGGACCTCCTCCCGTGTCGTTGGGTGAGGTCACAAGAACGGACCTCTTGGGGTACCAACCTCCTCTGACCGTCCGTTGTCAGGTACCCCAACGTTCTCAACCTGTACTGACTTTTCTGACTCGTCCGTGCGTGCATTCACTTTCTTCTGTTAGACTTTTCCGATGTATGATATAATAAGGTCGATATGTATCCTATAAGTGTTTTTCCGTTTTGATACCTCTGTCACTCTTCTAGTCCCGGACCCCAACTCCTACCCCTTCCCTCTGCTTGTCTACCTCGTGTCTCCTGAAGACCCCGTCACTTTTGTGAGACATACTATAACATAACCATCTATGTGCAGTGTTTAAACAGTTTTGGGTATCCTACATGTTGTGGTTCACTCTTGGATCTTCATTTGATGTCTGACACACACCAACACTCACAGTTACATCCAAGTTGTTGACATTGTTTACATGATGAGATCACACCCTTACAACCATAAACGTCTCCAATATGTACACACCTCCGTCCCTTGTGTGTCCTTAAGATATTAAACAGGGCGAAAATTTTTATTCATTCTAGTCAATACCAAACCTATTCGTATTGGTTGACCGAAACCTTCAGTTAATAGAGTGATGAAAATAAAAAAGTTTCAGTGATTTCTTTAATACTCTTTTATACTACCTTTTGTTAAAAAGATTACAACCTCTGTCAGTTCGAGTTCCTCCCACGTATCCTTGTAGTAAACTTTTATAGATTTATGTTGGAAAATTTTGTACCTTTCTAATTTTTGATAAAACGTTTTAAATAAAGTCATTATACACACGTATGTCCATTGTCATTATATTCTATTTAAAAAGTGACACTCAACATCATTTTTGTCTAGTCTATTGGTAACCCAATTCATAGAAGGTTGAAATTTCACATCCACTTTCAGCGAGTCGGTACAGGCTGAGAAGCTCTGAAGTACCTGAGATTTTAGGTACCTTAAGAGGTCCGGTCTTGTGACCTCACCCATCGGATAGGGAAGAGGTCCCGTAAAAGGGTTGGGTCTCTAGCTTGGTCCCAGAGGACGTAACGTCCTCCTAAGAAATGGTTGACTTGATAGTTGTTTGTTTTGGCAGGGACCTGGGTCGTGGGTGGAGGTTGAAACTGAAGTAAAGAGCGAGAATGACTGTGTCGCTTTGAACGGGATTCTCAACAGACGGAAGTGTCGAGGTGAAGGAGTGGAGTTTAAACCAGAGTTAGTTAAGATTCGCGAAGACTACAGAGGAGAGGATACTTTAGTGAGAACGGTGTCACATAACACTTTGTACTCAGTACTTTAGTTAATGGACAGAGTCTTGAACCTATGAAAAGTATATAAAATGGATTTTGTTGTGTACTGTTGTCAAATTTACGTCTTCAATTACACTCACTCTCAGTTCTACAGAGATCATTAATTCTGTAATTTCTCTAAACGTTTTTGTCTTTCCTCAGAATAAGAAGAATGATTTAAAAATTCTAGTCTGAATGACTTTTTATTAAACGTGTTTTTTACAAAATTCACCTGTTAGACTACGTAAAATTTTCTTACATATCAACACAATAGATGGTTGTGTTGGTACTTTGTCCTCTAAATTTAATAGGTGTCTGAAGGAAACATCAGTCAGGGACAGCAAAAGGTAGACATCGGGGTCCGTCATGGTTAGACGAAAGACAATGGTATGAAAACAGGAAAGATCTTCCCATGTCTTCACGATGGAAAAGTCAACCCGAAAACAATCATATTACAAAGACTCTAAGTAGGACAACAAAGTTTACAGTCCCTAATTAAGAAAAAACTTACATGACGTTACACAAATACTTATGACTCTAACAAAAGTCAAATTCTATCATATTTGTTGGACGACATTGTAAATAGACATTGTGAGTAGTTTGACAATGAATATTGATTACTTGAAATAAATAGGCCAGGGTAGTGAAGTACCCTTTATCTACCCCTTTGTCACCTTTGCCACAGTCTGAAATAAAAAACCCCGAGGTTTTAGTGACGTCTACCACTAACGTCGGTACTTTAATTTTCTACGAATGAGGAACCTTCTTTTCAATACTGGTTGGATCTATCGTATAAGTTTTCGTCTCTGTAATGAAACGGCTGATTCCAGGCAGATCAGTTCCGATACCAAAAAGGACACCAGTACATACCTACACTCTTAACCTGACACTTCTTCCGACTCGCGACTTCTTAACTACGAAAACTTGACACCACAACCTCTTCTGAGAACTCTCAGGGAACCTGACGTCCCTCTAGGTTGGTCAGGTAAGACTTCCTCTAGTCGGGACCCTAAAGAAACCTTCCTTACTACGACTTCGACTTTGAGGTCATGAAACCGGTGGAGTACACTTCTCAACTGAGTAACCTTTTTTGAGACTACGACCCTCCCTAACCCCCGTCCTCCTCTGCCCCTGCTGTCTCCTACTCTACCGACCTACCGTAGTGCCTGAGCTTCCTGCACTCAGACTCACTTGAGGTCCTCTACCACTACTTGTCCCTCCGGACCGCACGACACTAAGTACCCCAGCGTTTCTCAGCCTGTGCTGACTCGCTGACTTGACTTGACTTGACTTGTAGAACTGTTTAGACTAAGATTTTTAGACCTACACCTATATACGAAAGTGAAGAGAACCCATTTGTCGATCCTCATTTATCCACGTGCACAGTTAAATATTGTTTGATGATTTGACAAATAAATTTGCTGACATAGAAAGACGTAAGAGTGGTCTTTACATATTCTCAAAGTACACGAGATGTAGGACCAGTTGTGAACCATAACAAAAAAAGAAAGCACAGTAATTTTATTCGTACATCATAATAAAATGACAATAAAATTAAAGATAAAAAGGTTTCGAAGCACTGATTACTGATTGTTCTGTTTGCTATATAAAAATACATCAATAAACCGTATACTCATAAAAGAAAAGAACTCCTTAGACAACTTTATAAACGGGAAAATTTTTTATGACCCCTAACGGACCGTCAGGTCACCAATCGTGAGACTAGAGTGAACGGGAAAATTTTTTATGACCCCGGTAGGTATACACAAGAAACCTCTTTACAGATAAATCAAGAAACCGGGTAAAAAACTGACCCAGTAAATAAAAAGACCTTAACTCGACGTATTCAACGAACATATAAAAACTCTAATCAATAAACGGTCAACGAAGTAAACGATATTAAATCTCTCTACCACTACTATTGGGACATACACTCTGTCGTTTTCTCTGTGTCTACATATCTTGTCTGAAAACCTGAGACACCCTCTCCCTCTTCCACCCTACTAAACCCTCTTACCGTAACTTTGTACATATGATAGTACATTCTTTGCTTAGCGGTCAGATCCAAGCTACGTCCTGTGTCCTACGTACCCTGACCACGTGACCCTACTGGATCTCTCTACTATACCCCTCCCACCACTCTCCCTCCAAGTCCTAACCCTTGAGTACATGTGGGCACTACCTAAGTACAGTTACATACCGTTTTGGTTATGTCATAACATTTCATTTTTTTATTTATTTATTTATTTTCTCGTGTGTGTGTGTGTGTGTGTGTTTATTTATTTAAATTTAAATTTTTTTATTATTATTATTTATTTTTTATGACCCCTGACGGACCGTCAGGTCACCAATCCCGAGACGAGAGTGACGACTTCCGAATCCAAACTAGGGACCAACCATTTGATTCTATGGTTTTCGACATGACGATGACGATTCAGTAAAGTCAGCACAGGCTGAGACACGTTGGGGTATCTGCCGTCGGGTGGTCCGAGGGGTGGGGACCCTAAGAGGTCCGTTCTTGTGACCTCACCCAACGGTAAAGGAAGAGGCTACGTACTTTCACTTTTCACTTTCACTTCAAGGAGTCAACATGGGCTGAGAATCACTAGGGCACCTGACGTGGGGTGGTCCGAGGAGACAGGTACCCTAAAAGGTCCAACATGTCATACCGGTTTATTTTTTTATTTTTTATGGTGGATCCTGTATAATAACTTAACATTCTCAAGAATTATTTTATATCTAAGATCGTGAAACAGTTTATGTTCAAAATGTTATAAAGGAGTATTAGATAATGAACGAAAAAGTAAAAGTATAGACAGAAGACTTCTCATTTTCAAAAATAAAATTATTCTATCATACATAGTGAAAAAAGGAAAAGAAAATACTAAGTATGATAAACATTTTCCACTAGTACAAATGACACTTATTTTTCAGAATAAAGAGGGAAAATTAGACTCATAAGAAAGATAAAGAACGGAATAGTGTGACCGTTCTTAGGTGTCATGTCACGACTTAGGTGTCTTGTTACCATTCTCTTTTCTTCGTAAGTGATAAAGTGGTAATTTATACTGTAATCAAGATTCAAAAAGTCTGGAGGATTTGACTTAACTACGAAAGTTTAAAACCTGAGAAGTCTCAGGGGACCTGACGTTCCTCTCGTGTGGTCAGTTAGGATTTCTTTTAGTTGGGACTCATAAGTAACCTTCTTGACTACGACTTCGAATTCAAGGTTATGAAACCGGTGGACTACGCTTCTCGCCTCAGTGATGCTTTCTAGGACTACGACCCTTTCTAACTTCCCCGCCGTCTCCTACTCTACTAATCTATCGTAGTGACTGAGTCTCCTTTACTTAAACACGTTTTAGGTCCTCAATTGCCTCCTGTCTCCTCGGACGGCCCGATGTCAGGTCCCTCAGCGTCTCAGACTGTGCTGTATCACTGACTTGTTGTGTATGTCCTAATTACTCTAAGAACAAATCATTCTCAAGAAAATTAATGACTCACAAGTTAAAACGTTTACGAATAGATGTAGATGAATTTTTTAATATGTCACAAAAGAAGTCAGATAATTACGTGACTTAATACAACTAATTAAAAGATTGTAATTTGGTAAGAACGTAAGAATCTTATTCACTTCAGTGAGTCAACACAGGCTAAGAAACACTGGGGTACTGATATCGGATTGTCCGAGGAGGTAAGTACCCTAAAACGTCCGTTCTTATGTCCTCACCCAACGGTAAAGGAAGAGGTAGAATCCTATTTAGGGAACCAAAATATTGAACCAATATTACGTAATAGGAAAATACATTACAACCTTATCTAAATGGTTTTATGACAATTCTTAAAAACGTAGATACAAGTACTTCTTATGACCAGTTTTGAAATTCCATCCTTCATAAGGAAGGAAAAGTTAAAAAATCTTCTTAAAAAAATCTTAATCATAATAAAGGAAGGAATACATAAAGTGTTTTAAGTGGTGACTTCGGTGGACCTAGACCTTAAAAGAAGGACCCCTACGTTTAAGTTAAATCAAGGGTCTACTTCCTTATAAGTACGAATAGATGAAAAGGTTCCAAATCATTAAACCCAGTAAGTGCTTTGAACAGGTAAAGTACATACAAGGGTTTACGTAACGGTCAATGAATATTATGAATAATTAATGTTATTCTATGAATCATAGGAGGGAGGAATTAAGGACTATGGGGGTTAAACACAAAAGAGAGAAAATCAGGATTAGTCCCAACGATCTCCAAAGAGTTAAAAGAACTAGAAAAGTTTGTTGGTCGAACTCCAAAGTATCTAAAAGACAATAAAAGGACAGAAGTTAAGGTAACTAAAGACGAGAATAGAAGTGATAATGTAAGAAGGACGAACGAAACCTACCTTAAATGGGAAAAAAGATCAAAGAATTCTACCTTCATAAATACTACTTAAATTTTGGAGAAGAGATTAAAAGATCATAGTCGTAAATTACGATGTGTAAAGGAGGATCCGTGACGAAGTCAACGTTGGGTGTCACTATACTACGTAAAAGTAAGTCAAGTTAAATAAGGGATTAGACAAAAATGAAGTAGGTCATGTAAAAAGTTAAGTTCATACAAACAGTAGATTCCTTAAGGTAAACCACAAAAAATATCCCAGGTGAAGAGTTGAGTCGTCCTAGGAGGAACTAAGAAGGAAAAACTGTATTTCTCGTATAAACATTTACGACAAAATTGTAAGAATAGATGATCAAAATGGTCAAGACAGTAAGGACACACAATCAACGAGTCAGTACAGGCTGAGAAATACTGTGGTGTCTTATATATGATGGTTCTTACTTGAGACCTATTTGACACCTAAGACTCACCATTGTTCCACAGTTACATCCAGGTAGTCAATTTTGCTTACAGGGTGAGACCGTACCCCACAGCGCTCGTCCTCTCGGACACGGACACAGTCTAGTCCTCTTTGTCCTTGACAGTTATGAAAGGTGAGTTGAATCGACGCTTGGATTTTGACCCGATTTTTGGTCAGATACTTTTTTTAGAAAAATAATTCCTTTTAATTTCGTGTTCATCGGATCTCGTCCCTAACCGTTTATTATCAGGTTCCCAGTTTACGTTGGGTACCGATTAAAAACATACCAGGAGTTCGATTCTGACCATAAGTATAAAATGTTTCCTAATATTTGTTTGTTCTTGTAAACTGTCTCTGGTATACATCGGACGTTTCGGATTTGATACATAATAGGCCGGAATTCCATCAATTCGAAATGATTATTTCGTCATTATAGAAAGACTCCGAAGACGGATTACGGAATGTATGATTCTTCAAAAAAGTTGACACGGACCACCGACAACTTTAAGTTCGACAAAGGACAGGACACACTTGAGGTCCTTAACAAGACCTTGATTGGAAAGGTTCAAAAAGAGACCAGAACCCGTCAAAGGAGAGTAAGTTCCGATCCGGTCCATCGGTTTCTGAACGGGCCTAGAAAGATATCTAGAAATCTCGAGACAAGAGAGACACCTAGGGAGGGAAGACTCTGAGACAGGACAGTGGGTCCAGAGGTGTTGAAACTAAAGACAACATGGATAAGTCACTATGTTGTTCTATTAAAACCCGAGGGGGGTGGGCCTCGGTATTTTGACGGACGGTCGACGACCTCGATATTCCGAGTAGTAAAATAAACAAAAGAAAGAGAGTCCCTATTGTCAGGACACGATGGAAAAAAGGTTATAGACTTTTAGGTAACCAAATATATAAAGTAGACCAAAAGATCGAAGATTCCCCCCTTTCATTCATATCAGATAATAAGGTAGACCCGATCCTCATCTTTAGAGGTAAATGAAACTAAAAACACATAACCCTTTCAAAAAAAAAAAGAATGGTTTTATATTATACTAAAAAAATTTAAAATAAACTGATATTAAAGAAATGTTACACAATCCAAGACGACATGTCTTTTCACTTAGTCGATGACAACGATTCAACGATTCAACATAGACTGAGAGACACTGGGGTACTTGACGTCGTACGGTCCGAAGGGTAGTGGTTGAGGACCTCGAACGAGTGTGAGTACAGGTAACTCAGTCACTACGGTAGGTTGGTAGAGTAGGAGACAGCAGGGGAAGAGGAGGACGGGAGTTAGAAAGGGTCGTAGTCCCAGAAAAGGTCACTCAGTCGAGGAACATGGTCCACCGGTTTCATAACCTCGAAGTCGAAGTCGTAGTCAGGAATGTTACTTATAAGTCCCAACTTAAGGAAATCCTAACGGACCAAACTAGAGGAACGTTAGGTCCCTTGAGAGTTCTCAGAAGAGGTTGTGACATCAAGTTTTCACAGTTAAGAAACCGTGGGTCGAAAGAAGTACCAGGTCGAGAGTGTAGACTTGTTCTGATGACCTCTTTGGCATCAGAAATGATATTCCTGGAAACACACGTTTCACTACCAAGACGAAAAATTATACGACAGTTGCAAACAATGGTACTCTTTGCGGCCCGACCTACTTCGTGTTCGACCTTAGTTCTAACGGTCCTCTTCATAGTTATTGGAGTCTATTCATTTACTGTCGTGGGAATACCGTCTTTCACTTCTTCTTGATTTCTCGGAGAACTACTTTCACTTTCTCCTCTCACTTTTTCAACCGAATTTCGAGTTGTAAGTCTTTTGCTTCTAGTGCCGTAGGTCAGGGTAGTGAGGTACCGTTTGTCTACACATTTGTCACCGACTGAAATAAAACCCCCCGAGGCTTTAGTGACGTCTACCACTGACGTCGGTACTTTAATTTTCTACAAACGAGGAATCTTCCTTTCAATACTGGTTGGATCTGTCGTATAATTTTTCGTCTCGGTAAGGAAACGACTGTTTCCAGGTAGATCAGTTTCGATACCAAAAAGGTCCTCAGTACATCCCTACACTCTCAACCTGATATTTCTTTCTACTCGTGACTTCTTAACTACGAAAACTTGACACCACAACCTCTTCTGAGTTTTCAGGGAACCTGACGTTCCTCTACGTTGGTTAGGTAGGATTTCCTTTAGCCAGGACTTATAAGTAACCTTCCTGACTACGACTTCGACTTTGAGGTTATGAAACCGGTAGACTAGACTTCTCGACTGAGTAAACTTTTCCGGGACTACGACCCTTTCTGACTTCCGTCCTCATCTTCCCCTTTTGTCTCTTACTCTCCCAACCTACCGTAGTGGTTGAGTTATCTGTACTCAAACTCATTTGAGACCCTCGACCGTTACCTGTCCCTTCGGACCGTACGACGTCAGGTACCCCAGCGTCAGCATGTGTTGATTCTCTAACTTTACTTGACTTGACTACAAACAATATCGAAAAGAGGTTCCTCGTTCATAGAAAATTAAAATACCGACATTAGTTGACAGACGTAACTAAGACCTCGGGTTCTTTTACTTTAGACTGTGACAAAGGTGTAAAAGGGGTAGATAAACGGTACTTCAGTATCTTGGCCTACGGTACTAGAATCAAAAGACTTACAACTCAAAATTCGGTTAAAAAAGTGAGAGTTCGAGAAAGGGAAAGTAGTTCTCCGAGAAGTCAAGAAGAAGTGAAAGACGGCAATCTCACCATAGTAGACGTATAGACTCCAACAACTATAAAGAGGACCGTTAGAACTAAGATCGAACACGAAGTAGGTCGGACCGTAAAGTGTACATGAGAGGTATATTCAATTTATTTGTTCCACTGTCATATGTCGGACCTACATGAGGAAAGGGTCAAAACTTAGTCAGGTAACAAGGTACAAATCAAGATTGACAACGAAGAACTGGACATATATCCAAAGAGTCCTCCGTCCATTCCACCAGACCATAAGGGTAGAGAAATTCTTGAAAAGTCAAACAACACTAGGTGTGTCAGTTAGGTGTGTAACAGTTACACAGTTAGGTATGTGACTTAGTGAACTTTTATATGTATATGAGATAAAGCCTGAAAGAAGGGTAAATCCAGTGGTGTCCAGTAATTTATCTGAAGGAACACCATATGTCGTTCAAGAGTTATCAACGGATAAATTATGTATCACAGTTATCGTGTATATACAGTTAGGGTTAGAGGGTTAAGAGGGGTGGGGGGATAGGGAGAACCATAGGTGTATAAGCCAGAGATGTCGGCACAAAGATAAAGGCGAAACGTTTATTCTAGTGGATAATAGTAAAAAGATCTAAGTTGTGTCTATTATATACTAATTTTATGTAATGAATACTAACTGCAATTGTATATCACTTAAATGACAACAAATATTCACTCAATTTTATAAAAACTTTAAAGGACCAAAATTAAAAAGAATCTGGGTACACAATAAACCTTGACATAATAAATCAAAGGTTTAATAGACCACTGAAATGTCTCCCGAAACAATGACTAAAGATCAAACTGAAGTAGAACCCCATCTCTTGTCTGAGAAACATGACTTGCCTAAGTGTTCCACCCGGAAGACGTGTAGGGGTCCCGAGCGGGAGAGACACGATGAAAGAGGAGAGGTGTGAGATAGAACGTTTGAAATCGAGGCAGTCGAAGGGACCAGAAAGAAAGAGGAATTGAGTTCTCGGGTGGTCCGAGACGGACCCTTGGGGACGAGAGTCGGATCTTTGACAATATCACGAACAGAGTGAAAAAGTATAGAGTCTCTAAGGACAGGAAACAATAGCAACAAAGATTGTAGAACTTTTGATAAAGTACACAAAACGGGTAAATCCTCACCAACAAAAAACCCCTCCCACCTCTCCCCATATATGGTTAATAAGACAGGATCGTCTTCGTCTTGGGGGATTTGAGAGTAGACATTATACTATGTGTAACTGTTGATATTGGGTGTATTTGTTTTCAAGAAACCACGTGATCTGTTTAAAATTCTCACGTGTTTCCGAATCTCTTGACTCTCTTGACAACGAGATTTGAAACGTCACAGGGTCCCGAATCAAAATCCGAAACAAGGGGTGTCGTGAGAGGAGGGTCCATTAAATTCATATGTTAAAATTTAGTGAGTAGAAAAATCAATCCATCTAACTAGGTAAGTATGGATTAAGAGAAAAGGTGAATTTATAGGTGATCTTTGGGTTTAAATTGGATCGTTTTATCCTTAAGACTAGGGAAAGGGATAGGTGTTAGGAACGGGACCAGAGGTAGAGTCATTTACCGTAGTAGTAAAGAGGCCGACGAACTTGGTTTTTACATCCCCCGCAAGGACTAAGGAGAAAATCAGTGTCCCCATAATTTAAGTAGTCGTTCATGATGGCCGAGATGAAGTTTTCAAATGGAACTTAACAGTTGAAATCAAGATACTGGTGAGATCTTTACGGTGTAGAGACCGGATTAAATGATTTTGTCGGAGTGAAGGATGTCCAGAGAGTGGATGAATTCCCTTAGAAGGACCTGGTCGTCGAAGTAGTGAAAGATGGGGATGCACTTCAGTGAAGTATCGTGTATTCTGCTTAGACTGTGTAGAATAAGTGAACAAATGACAGACTGATAAGGGTTATATTACATTCGAGACGAACTCGACTCTGTAATAGACGAAAGACTTACAATATAAGGATCATAGATCTTATAACAGACCCTATGTCAGTGACCATTGGTTATTTATAATGAACTCACTTCTCGGTAGTCTAACCAAAAGATAAAGAACGGTGGAATGTTAAATAAGAGATAAGTCGTCTGTAGTAGAAAAGTTTACATCTATTTTAGCATAATGAACAGAAAGATTTGAGAGGTTACTGAAGGGTGACATCATTCTTATTTTGGGTTTTATATGAGGATTTTCCAGAATACCCAGACCGGGGTGGAGGGATATGTGGTGAGAAGGGGAGGGGAAATGAGGGATGTGAGATAAGTGTGAGTGCATGTGACACAAACGAAGTCCCGGAGACGGAAACTACAGGAGAGACGGACCTTATGATAAGGAGGTCGAGACACTTCGTAATGAAAATAAAATTCCATTGTTAAGTGGAGAATTAACAATGGAGTAAAGTTTCCAGTTGAGGAATTCTTTTCGGAAAAGGACTACTGTAATAGATTGCAGAGGTATTAAAGATAGTTTAATGAGGTAAAATAAAAAAATATCGAACGGTTACGTCCTCTCCACCCAACCTAGGGACCCAACCCTTCTAGAGGATCTCATCCTTTTCCGTTAGGTGAGGTCATAAGAACGGACCTTTGAGGTACCTGTCTACTCGAGTCACCCGTTGTCAGGTTCCCCAACGTTTCAGTCTGTACTGATTCGTACGTGTGTATATGTGTAGTTTACAGTTGAGAAAGTCAAGTCAACGAGTCAGCACAGGCTGAGAAACGCTGGGGTACTTAACGTCGTGTGGTCCGGAGGGACATGTAGTGGTTGAGGGCCTCAAGTGGGTTTGAGTACAGGAGTATTAAGAATAGTTTAATGACAAAATAAAAGAAATATCGTAGACGGTAGATTTTAACATCATAAGCGACTAAATGACAAAAATTAGACAGACGATAATATTATACTGTTCTCCAGAATAGAGATACTGTTCTCCAGAACAGCGACGAGATATGAGTCATGTATCTTGTCGTCGACTGTGTACCGTCTACGAGTTATTTGTAAATCACTTAATTACTTGTTGGATTATTTTTTTTATTTCTTTGTCTCGATTGTACAGAACGGATGAATTGTTCTAATTCGACCATGAGAGTCCTTTTCAAAGTCCTCTATTAGGGTACAAGTAATCTTCAATCAAAAAGAAAAGAACCGTTTCATATTTTGATCGATAATGGTTTTTTTTTGTTTGTTTTTTTTTTGATAGATAATGGTTCCATTTCTGGTACTTCTAAGGGTTTTATACAGACAGTACCGTCAATCCGTTAATCTCATTAAGAGACAGTCCGATTCTAAGGTGGAGACTCGTTAAGTCAGAATTGATTCTTCGTTAAGTCAGAATTGATTCTTCTGAATAGTTTGCGTAAACGTTAGACTTTAGGTATCCATTGAGTTATTTGAGTAAAGTAAGTTGGGGTATAGTTTATATGAAAGATGTCTAGACGTTGATTCCGAGTTTTACTAAAGTGATAAAGAGAGGAGAAGATTTTCTCCTTCAGTACTTATGTTTAGATAGGGTTTCTCACGATTTCTTTTATTCTATTTATGGTAGTGTTTTGGTGGTTTCAATGAGTAAGTATTTTAATTCGAAAATTTTTCGTGATATTGGACTTTGATTTCAAATCAGGGAGTTTTTCTTCAAGAGTTGTGTGTTTAATAAATGAGTCTATGTTTCGTGCCGTGTCCGTTTCCCGAAGTTGAACTCATAGACCACTCACACCCAAAGGTCAGGACGAAAAATGATTATCAATACACCCGTTAAATAGATTCGGTTTGTTATTTAGTTCTCATTTTCATTATAAAGGTTAATCCATGTCTACGTTATTGACGAAAGGACCTCTCAGAGGACCTTTTACATAGGGTGGTTTTGTTCTTCTTTCTTCTCCACCTAAACCTAGGACTTTATTCAGTCGACAGTGTCCTCCCTCCGATCCTATAGGTCTTCTGACCACTGTCCCTCGAGGTCCCGTCGGTACTTCCTCCGGGTCTCTCTCGGCGGTGTCACCTGACCTTTTCTCGACCCCGACGAAGTCCGTTCCCCGAAGACTCTCTTTTCTCGGAACTACTTGATAGATACTCCAAGTGACATTTCACTGAGTGTAAAGACTACCTTTCAAATCTCTATTTAATTATGGTATATTTATCTTTTGATTCGGGTACTTTACTAATTAATATCCTGTTTGTCTTGCAAAAGGACTTTCCTTAATGTTCACGTCCCTGTCTTTTTACGAGAGACAAGAATCGACCCCGTAATATTGTTTTTTGTCTAAATATATTCTTTTTGTTTTGTCTACGAATAATTGTACATATGGAGTACACAAATACATTCTGTGGGTCTCTTTTTGAGAATTCGGTGGTCTCCACTAAATGTTGTGTCCAAATTTATAGTAGAAGTCGATCTAATTGTTTTTTTTTTTCTTTTTCTTTCCACACTCCCTCCGGTCAATACCCCTCTACCTGTCCTTTTTGTGTCATTGGTTCTCACTTTAGACAATACGACTAAATTCAGGTTCAGAAGAGGTAGTTACCCTTTGATTGAATGAAGATTCCTATCTTTCCCCTCCTCTCTGTCTGTGGAAACACGACACAACACGAATCAGTGAAATCAACACAGGCTGAGACACGTTGGGGTACCTAACATTCACGGGGGTCCGAGGAGGTAGGTACCCCTAAGAGGTCCGTTCTTATGACTTCACCCAACGGTACGAGAGGAGATCCGCTAGAAGGGTTGGGACCCTAGTTTGAGTCCAGCGGACGTGACGTCCACCTAAAAAGTGGTAGACTCCGTTTATCTCCCCTCCGTCTCTGGAAAAGAAAGACGACGAAGAGTTTACGGAAGCGGAGTTTCTTTATACGGTGTTACTGTATAAGAACCCTTTACCGTATAAGACGACGGAAAGTATTGGTGTCAAACATACGACGGACCAAGTTTGACGTATGGTTGGAATATTTTCTTAATCCTGTTATAAGTCTCTAACTCTCCTTTCACTTCTTAGTACTAAATTTTACCTCGATTTAAAGGTAAAAAGTTTAATCCTGAAGTTATTCAACAATTGTACCTTTTGACTTTTTAAGAGGTTCTTTGTCGTCTTTCTTGTTAGTAAATATTTTTACTTCCATTAATAATTTTGTTTTAGGGTTTCCAAACTGTCAACAATCAAGTTCCTTTACCTTTACCTTTGTCCAACCACCACCTCCTCCGTCTAAAAAAATATATTCGGATTATCTTTACACTAGATTTTTTTCAAATAATTTTGTAACTGTTTTTACAAAAAAATTTTTTTTCTCGATAGTTACCGTATAAATCTAAGACTATCATTTACTTTGACACTGATTTTGATATTACTATAATTCGTGAACTCGAAATCATTCACAGGGGTTTCCAAAAAAAAAAAAAATAATTTCATATTTGACCTTTTAAGACTTTCTCTACCCTTATGGTCTAGTGGACTGGACGGAGAACTCTTTGGATATACGTCCAGTCCTTCTTTGTCAATCTTAACCTGTACCTTGTTGTCTGACCAAGGTTTATCCTTTTCCTTATGCAGTTTCGACATATAACAGTGGACCGAATAAATTGAAGATACGTCTCATGTAGTACTCTTTGTGACCCGATCTTCTTCGTGTTCGACC
Organism: Capra ibex; assembly: GCA_006410555.1. Lineage (NCBI taxonomy): Eukaryota > Metazoa > Chordata > Mammalia > Artiodactyla > Bovidae > Capra > Capra ibex. The sequence goes on along the minus strand of SJYO01050590.1, from coordinate 14,509,124 downwards.
TTAGTTCTAACGGCCGTCTTTATAGTTATTGGAGTCTATACGTCTACTGTGGTGGGAATACCGTCTTTCACTTCTCCTTGATTTTACGGAGAACTTCTTTCACCTTCTTCTCTCATTTTTTCAACCAAATTTCGAGCTGTAAGTCTTTTGCTTCTAGTACCGTAGACCAGGGTAGTGAAGCACCGTTTATCTACCCCTTTGTCACCTTTGTCACAGTCTGAAATAAAAAAACCCGAGGTCTTAGTGACGTCTACAGCTAACGTCGGTACTTTAATTTTCTGCGAATGAGGAACCTTCTTTTCAATACTGGTTAGATTTATCGTATAAGTTTTCGTCTCTGTAATGAAACGGCTGATTGCAGGCAGATCAGTTCAGATACCAAAAAGGTCACCAGTACATACGTGCACTCTCAACCTGACACTTCTTCCGACTCACGACTTCTCGACTACGAAAACTTGACACCACAACCTCTTCTGAGAACTCTCAGGGAACGTGACGTTCCTCTAGGTTGGTCAGGTAAGACTTCCTCTAGTCGGGACCCTAAAGAAACCTTCCTGACTACGATTTCGACTTTGAGGTTATGAAACCAGTAGAGTACGTTTCTCAACTGAGTAACCTTTTCTGGAACTACGACCCTCCTTAACCCCCGTCCTCCTCTTCCCCTGCTGTCTCCTACTCTACCGACCTACCGTAGTGGTTGAGCTACCTGTACTCAAACTCACTTGAGTCCCTCAACCATTACCTGTCCCTCCGGACCGCACGACGTCAAGTACCCCAGCGTTTCTCAGCCTGTACTGACTCGCTGACTTGACTTGACTTGACTGTGTTGTCACTACACGAGTGTAGACCATGGACACGTGAAGGAGGAAGGTGGGGTGTCCAGTGTCAACCTGGACGGGGAAGTTTCGAATTTTTCACTTTTTTCTTTTGTAAAGAGAATCGTGTTGATTCTGTATGGTAAATACCCTATGAATTAGTCGTTTATAATTGAGAGGTGGTAACCGGCCCGTGAAATTTACATTTAAATTTAACCTTTGGTTGGTTGGTTGGTTTCTTATTTGTCGATGGATTGACTGTTTTGTCATTGCACCAGTGTGACCCTTTCTATGTATGTTTGTAGTAATTCCTTTTACTTCACTATTTCAACCCTTCGACCATTATTACTTATTTTACTTTTGATTAAAACCGTGTTTAAACGTTCGATGTCTCATGACTTTAAGAAATGTCTTTGCAGTGACACATCGGACTCCAGTCCTACCATTCAGTCCTTACAAAGGTAAACTTAGGGTAAAAGAAACGTGTCTCTACGAAACTGTCGTTGATTAATTATAAACGTTTTACGAATCACTACTCGAGTTTCATATTACACTCAGTGTTTAGTTTTTCGTCCGGGTAAACTGTTTTAAGTCGTGGGTAAATACTAATTTTGAGAAATTTTTTGCCCGTATCTTCCTTTGATGGAGTTGTATAATTTCCGGTATATACTATTCGGACGTCGTTTGTAATAAGAGTTACCACTCTTTGACTTTCACAAGGGGGATTCTGGTCCTTGTTCTGTTCCCACAGGTGAAAGGTGGTGATAATAAGTTGTATCAAGACCTTCAGGATCGATGTCGTTAATCTTTTCTTTTTCTTTATTTTCCTTAGGTCTATCCTTTTCTTCATTTCGAGAGTGCAAAATGTCTACTGTACTGTCACCTGTATCTTTTGGGATGTCTATCATAGTCTTTTAATGATCTCGAGTAGTCACTTAAATCGTTTCGACGTCGTATGTTTTTAGTTATGTGTCTTTAGTGAACATAAAGATACTTGATTGTTACTTTTTAGTCTTTCTCTTTAATTCCTCAGTTAGGGTTAGTGGTAACGTTGTTTTTCTTAATTTATAGATTCTTATTTGAGTGGATTCGTCTGTTTTCTTGACATGTCTTTTAATATTCTGTGATTACTTTCTTTAGTTTTTCCTGTATTTGTCTACCTCTCTATAAGGTATAAGGACCCATCCTTCTTAGTTATAACACTTTTACTGATATGATGGTTTGGGGTAGATGTCTAATTTACACTATAGGGATAGTTTAATGGTTACAGTAAAAAGTGTCTTGATCTTGTTTTTAAAGTGTTAAGTATACCTTTGTGTTTTCTGGGTCTTATCGGTTTCGTCAGAACTCTTTCTTCTTACCTCGACGTCCTTAGTTGGAAGGACTGAAGTCTAATATGATGTTTCGATGTGAGTAGTTCTGTCATACCATGACCGTGTTTTGGTCTTTATCTCTAGTTGCCTTGTTCTATCTTTTGGGTCTTTATTTGGGTACGTGGATACTCATGGGATAAAAACTGTTTCCTTCATTCTTACATGTCGTCCCGATTCAGAGAAGTTATTTACCACGACTCTTTTGACCTGTCGATGTACATTTTGTTACTTTGATCTTGTGAAGGATTGTGGTATGTGTTTCTATTTGAGTTTTACGTAATTTCTGGATTTACATTCTGGTCTTTGATATTTTGAGAATCTCCTTTTGTATCCGTCTTGTGAGCCTATTGTATTTAGTTTCGTTCTAGGTGATGCTGGGTGGAGGATCTAATTGCCTTTATTTTTGTTTTCATTTGTTCACTCTGGACTAATTTGAATTTTCGAAAACGTGTCGTTTCCTTTGATATTCGTTCCATTTTTCTATTTGGAGTCTTACCCTCTTTTATTACCGTTTACTTTGTTGACTGTTTCCTAATTAAAGGTTTTATATGTTCGTCGAGTGTGTTGAGTTATGGTCCTTTTGTTTATTGGGTTAGTTTTTCACCCTTTTTCTGGATTTGTCTGTAGAGAGGTTTCTTCTGTATGTCTACCGATTGTCTGTGTACTTTTCTACGAGTTGTGACGAGTAATGATCTCTGTACGTTTAGTCTTGGTGTTACTCTATAGTGGAATGTGACCAGTCTTACCGGTAGTAGTTTTTCAGACGTTCGTTATTTATGACGTCTCCCACACCTCTTTTCCCTTACGAGAACGTGACAACCACCCTTACATTTAACTATGTCGGTGATACCTTCTACCATACCTCTGAGGAATTTTTTGATCCTTATTTTGGTGGTATACTGGGTCGTTAGGGTGAGGATTCGTATATAGGACTCCTTTGGTCCCAACTTTTTCTGTGTACATGGGGTGACAGTAACGTCGTGATAAATGTTATCGATCTTGTACCTTCGTTGGATCTACGGGTAGTTATCTACTTACCTATTTCTCCAACACCATGTATATGTGTTACCTTATAATGAGTCGGTATTTTTTCCTTGTCTACTCCATCTACTTGGATCTTGGATATTTTGTCTCACTTCACTCAGTCTTTCTCTTTTTATTTATAGTATAAGATTGCGTATATATGCCGTAGAGTTTTTTACCAAGACTTCTTAAATAAATGTCCCGTCGTCACCTCTTTGTCTGTATCTCTTATCTGAATACCCGTACCCCTCTCCCCTCCTCTCCCACTCTGCATACCTTTCTCATTGTACCTTTGAATGTAATGGTATACATTTTATCTATCGGTTGTCCTTAAACGACATACCGAGTCCTTTGAGTGTTTCCCCGAGACATGGTTCGATCTCCCCACCCTACCTCTCCCTCTGCCCTCCCTCCAAGGTTTCCCTCCCCTATATATATATGTGGATACCGACTAAGTACGACTCCAAACCGTCTTTTGTTGTTTTAAGACATTTCGTTAATAGGAAGTTATTTTTATATTTAATTTTTTTGTTTTGTTTTGAACATTGAGTAGTTTTTTTCTTTTTTCGTCCGTGTATGAACGTTTTTTTTTTTTCAGTGACAGATTTATTTGTAAGTAGGTTTTAAGTCAGAGAATTTATTATAATTGTCCTTTCAAACGTGGCTTGTAATTATATGTTTTGTGTAAAAATTTTTTAATGAATTCTAGTTTTTGACGTTCGGTTCAGAAAACGTTTATTTCACATCATATTGAATGCTATAAATGACACTTAAAGTAGATAAAGGAAAAGACAAACCAGGAAACATTTTTGGTAATGGATATTTTTACTTTATAAGAATTAATTTTTTTTAAAAATTACTGTTTTTTTCATGTCATTTGAATTTTCAGAGATTACACCTACAAATTTTAACTCCTTTTATTAGAGAAAAGGGACAAAATATATCTGGTTCTTCTAATTGAGGATAAATGAAGAAAATTATGATATTAATTTATATACAAAATGAATGTAGTCATCTTGTACGTTGTGACTAAGATGATCTTATATATTTCATAATTGTGTTTTTAGTTAATTTAAAGGATACAAGTTACAAATTAAAAAAGTGTAAATAGTCATGTTGTCCAATATGTTCTGACTTTTCTGTAAATCATCCAGTAATTATTCCGTCTAGAGGGACAAACAGAAGATAGAAAAGGGTTTGATTGAGGGTTCAGATGGTGTTTCCATTATACATCTCTTCTACGTTATGTTCTGAAGTACACAATTTAAAGATCAAGTGAAAAATTTTATAATTTGAAGTTTCTAGTCTTTGCATGACTGTGTTAAGTAATATCAAAGGTAGAATATCAGTCGTGTGCCCATTATTGCTTTAGTTACTTTTAGAGTAAAAAAAGGATAGATTAATATTTGAATGAACGGATTTCAACAACGAAAGGAATGTTTGTACGATGGTTACCGGATCTTTTACAGATGTACCCTCTCGGGTTTTGTGAAGGAGGTCACAGTTTCCTGTGTTACTGATAAAAGAAGAAACTATAGGGAAGGAATTCAAAACCTGGTAGTTCGATCTCCTTCCGTTATCACTTCCTTAAATCCAGAGACTAAGGGAGTTGTTCGAGTTGTCTACGAGTTAGGAGTAGTTGAGAATGTTAATGAATTGAAGAGTTGGTCATATTAGTATCTTAACGTCTTACGGTCGTGATTTTCCCCGGGAGTCTCTAGTATCTCAAGTTGGGGACTCAGAATGTCTACTTCTAGGATTTCCAGTGTGTCCAATTTACCATTTGTCGAATAATTTACGTTGACGGTCTCTTTCCCAGTTATGGTTCCAATGGACTACATGTCCGTGTACTGAAAGGGTTTTTTGATATTAAGCGATTATTTGAGATGCAACCTAACTAAAACACGGTCTTCTGACGATTTATGTAATCTTAAGACATGATTTTTACTCGACATTCATTTAGTATTATGTAATTTACCTTTTCATAAGATCATGTAAAGGGTGACTTGTCTAAGTTATGGTCAAACGAAATTAAAGATCCCATAAGGTGAAGAGAAAGGAAGTAAAAATGGTTCTATGAATTTTTCTGGTAGTTGTATGTCAAAGTAACTCAAATGATCGAAGTTTTGCGTAGGCTCAGAAGAGGTATAAAAGTTAAAGAACTTGATAAAGTCGTCGATAATTTTGTTCCTGTATGTCAGGTATAATTAATGTACTGTACCGAGTTACATGAGATCAATATACTAGATAATTGTGACTTCGATCTACTACCCATATGTACTTGGGGACAAACCAGAAATATTTATAAAAAGACATTCAGATTTCAATAAAGTTTTATTTTCCCCCTTTTTTTTTTTTTCTTGTGTCTCAATTTTGTAATTGAAAATGTGTACGTTAATCAAATTTTTTATTGGTCTTCTCTGTCGTTTCAGTAAAACGAGAAAGAAAAGTCATTTGTCTATATTTGTCGTCAAGGTTACCTTATACTTTTAATTAGACAATCACACTTAAGACAAGAAGTCCCTATAGGTGAGATTACGGTTACATGCTTTACAATATTCTTCCATGAAAAGTTTCTTTCAGTTTCCAGATATTTATTGTCCCCCCCTTTACAGGGTCTGAGGTCTCAAAGACAGTCATCCACATCAATGGTTATTATATGTAGTTTCTCTAGACCTTATACGAGGTAGAGTATACATTTATGGAAACTGACGTTTATGGTACTTTAAATGGTTACGATAGAAAGACGGATGATCCGGTTGTGTAATTCTGATTTCATGTATATCACATCCCCTTTCTTGGTGTTCGGGACTGTGTGTTAAGTATGTATTTTCCTATGATACAGATCTTTCCTCACATTTACTACCTGTTGTTTGTGTGGTAATCCGTACCAACTGTGACAAATCCGACCTATTGACCATTTACCCCTTTAGTAGTATAAGAAGTGGTATTCTTAAATTTAAGATATACTTAAATATGTTTTAGGGATAAATTTTCAAAGAATGTTTTGGGTGTCAGGAACTCTCCTAGTAAATTCTTACGTTAATAGAGTTAAGTTTCAAATAAAAAGTTCCTGACTCTCCATGGGGAACGGAGGGATTATAGTAATTTTGGTCATCTTTGTTGCATTTGTCAGAGATACTCGACTTGTCGATTGTATTTAAATGACTTAGTACCATATTGTCTTTTCGTTTCCCTGGTGAACGTAAGACGGGTTAGGTGAGTGGGTTCATAGTGAGTTCTATCTCTCGTAGACCGTATAACGAGAGAAGATTCTATAATTCCTCTGATAATCCTGATCTACGTTGAGTCCTCGAATTTAGAAAGTCCCCCTGAAGACTAAGACATATTCTATATTTCTGGACCTATATCACAGTGAGTGTGGGATCATTGTTCTTTTCGGACTTATTGAATATTTTGACATTAAGAAGAACTTAGGTAGTCTCGATTCGAGTGTCTCTTTGGTTGATCGACCTTTAGATTCAGTTTACGAAGGCTCCTCTCCCAGTACTCATGACCGACTGTATTAATTTTGTTCCTAGTAGGATGACGACCCATTCTTCTAAAGTCTGTTGGAAAGGCTACCTAACATTTTCCGGTTCCCACTTGGTGGTATTGACGTATTTTTAGGACCCTTCGAATCTACACCCCGAGTGTGGTTTAAGTTCCAATAAAAGATATCTGAAATGACCCATAAGAGTTCTTGATGACTTCCTTCCCACTCTTAGTCTTTTTCATAGGGAGGTGTAGGTTCGGACCCTTTCCTCTTGTCGGAGGTGACGTCCTTCCTGTACTTCGGGATAAGGAGATTGGGAGATTGGGAATCCTTTGTTTTGGCAATACGGTGACTCCCTTCCGGTCGTTTTGACTTCTGGGGTCTCGTGTCCATTTACCTCTGTCCTTTGTTTGTTTTAGGAGATGAGACCGTCTCTCCAGTCCTTTGGGGCCCGGGACTAGTGATCTCCTGGGAACGGGGAACCCCTCCGTGTCCCAGTGACTCTCGGGGTGGGTTCTGGGTCCTAGTTCCCGGACGGATTCTGTCTCCGATGCGATCTTGTTGTCTCTTGTTGGAGTACGGGGGATGGTACTTGTCCTGGAGGTACACTATTCATCGACATTAGTCGGTGACCTTCTCTTCACTCGTACCTTTCTCTGAAAAAGTCCATGCCCAAGTGTCCCTTTTGGATTCACATTCACTCCGTCCTTGTAAAATTTTTGTTTTAAGACTATTGAGTCCGTGGTTGGATTCGTGTCCCCTATACTTTGACCACCAGTTGATATCTATTGATGTCGTTTTTTTTTTTGGGATTGGTTACTTGGTGTGTGTGTCACTTCGGGATCGTCTTCTCCTCTGTTCAGGTAAAAAGTCAGTAAGTGTGATAAATGAAGTCATAAGTGGGTCTAAAATCTTGATGGTCGTTACTTTAAATTTTATTGATACTATTATACGATTTTATAGATCACCTTTTCTACTTGTACGTAATTGTGTATCCGGTAAAATCCTCTTTCTACTGTGGTAGTTCTTCTTGTTTTATCTTTACAATCTTTATTTTTTTTAAATTGTCTCTATTGAACTAGGTCGATTCCTTTCTTAACCACCTGAACTTTTACTCTAACTACCATAATTGGTTTGACTTTGTCTTTTTTCCCCCTCTCCCTTTGTGTGTCTTTTTTTGTCCTCATCTCATAGATTTTTGACTCCTTGTTATAGTTTACCAGATTATTTGTACATTATCGTTGGGGTATTATTTTTTCCCTCTTCTTTATAAACTTCTGGATTACCGGTCTTAGACGATTTATATTACTTCTATAGTTTGGTGTTTACGTTGTTCGAGTTTCGTATAGTTCGTTTTATTTATTGTTGTTGTTTTTTTTTATTGTGTTGTTTTTGTGTTGTTATATCTGTCTCTTTTAGAACGTCGGTCAGTCTTTTTCCCTAAATGACATGTTTTTTTCCGGTTCATAATGCAGTACAAAGAGTAGTTTTTGATAAGTTGGGTCTTCTTTTACCTTACTTTTTAAACTTTACGACCCTCACCCGTTCTTGGGTGACTGGGTCTTAAGATCCAGTTACCTTTATACGAGATCTTCAATTTCTCTTTATTTTTGACTCTGTTTGTTTTTGACTCTCTTATATAATAATCGTCTGGTCATGGTGTAATTCACAATTTCCTGCAAGAAGTTCGTCTTCTTGATATTTTGGTCTTTAAATAGAAATATTCTTCTTTGTTTCACGATCTTTACCATTTTTACTTCTATTTATCCTTTATATAAAAAGAATAAAAATTGAGGTTATGAAACCGGTGAACTACTCTCCTTGACTGAGTAACCTTTTCTGGGACTACGACCCTTTCTGACTTCCGCTCTCCTCTTCCCCTGTTGTCTCCTACTCTACTAACCTACCGTAGTGGTTGAGCTACCTGTTCGAGGTCCTCAACCACTACCTGTCCCTTCGGACCGCACGATGTACATCGTTCCCCAGTGTTTCAGCCTGTGTTGACTTACTGACTTGACTTGACTTGACTGAGAATTGACGTTATTTTCTATTACCGGACAAATCTCCTTTCACAGAAACAAGTCTAAAGAATGATCCTCATTCCTCCTTTGATATGTTACTTCTGTGATTGTTCCACTAGCTTTGACGGTAGTGTTTTCTTCCCGTGTTTCTACAGTTTAGGGAGATCTACTCTACAAGACTCTTCCTGTTTTGTAGTGAATATATCATAAGACCGGTGTTTACGGTTGGACTTACATTAATATTGCTTTGTGTCCCGTTTCGGTTTTACTCTTTGTAAGATAAACCCTTTTTTGGGTCGTTATTGTTTCTGACATAAGAAAATTTTACGGTTACAGTATTTTCTGGTTCGTTCCGAATCCTTAACAAGGTCTTACTTTCTCTAACTTTCCTATAATGTTGATTTAAATTATAACACTAAGTTTGACCTAGTACATGACCTCTCCCCTTTGTTAGATATTTCCGGTAAAAACCCAGTTGACGACTTTGATCTTATCTCTACTTTCAACTATGAACATGACGTCGTTATTTTCTCTTGTAGAGAAAAAGATCCTTTATGTGTTACTTCGTAAATCGTCTGTTCTAATATGTGGGATAAGGGTCAAATTCTCTTTTTATACACATTTATTTCTTCGTGTGTGTGTTTGTGTATGTGTAATTATGTATTTCGCTTACCCTGTTTTACGATTATCCACTTAGACACACGTCCCATAGATACATAAGACATACTATCACAAAGTTTAAAGGGTATTTAAGTTTTAATAAAGTTTTATTTCAAAAAAACTACGATTTAATTCTGAAAGTCTGTTTATTTTCGACTTCCTTGAACAGAGTTGTTTTGCACACGTTATGTTCTAATTTACTTCTAAAAGTCCGGTTTTCTTTTACTGTATTCTATCTTTAGACCAAGATTCGTTTCTTTACTTCTTATTGTGTTTGTCACTTTCATATCTGTATATTTCTGAAAGGAAGAGTTAAAAATTTTAGAGAAATTTCCTTTTAACTGTCAAGTTTCGTTTTTACCATTTCATACTACTCTAAATATTGTTTCTTCTTTTTAGATACTGTTATTTTGACCTTACCTAGTTCCAATTTTACCACCTTGTCCTCCTAGACCCCAGATAAGAAGGGGATGTAGTTCTTATGTTGATGTTCACCTTTTTAAACGTGTCTCGTGGACGACTTGTGATCTTCTCCTGGAGTCTGTGGATTTTGGTTTCTGTCTTCCTCACTCCAGGAATACAGTGTGTGTATCATACAATAAACTTACACCTGATACTATTCAACTTCTACGTTTACCATTTGAGATCTTATTAGTGATTTTCTTGTCTCTATATCGATTATTTGGTTCTCACTTCTATTTTATATCTTAATTTTTTATTAGATCTTCTTTCGTTCTTTTATTTCGTTTTTTTTTTGTTTCTTACCTGTACTGTTTATCTTTTCTCGTTCAACCATCTGAATTTGGGGTGGTTTGTCTAATTTACTTTACTTTTTCAAGATTTGAGATGTTAAATTACCGTATAGAACGGTTTAATTTAAATTTTTCATCTAGGTTTGGTATAGGACGAATGGTTTTTGGTATCAAATTTGTGTTATACAAATTTCTTTTTTCATTTTATTCCAATAGTGAGTGCCTTATAATGGTCTCTGATTTTGTCGATAAATTAATATTATCTAATTAAGTAGTTTCTGTGTGGTTATGATTGACGTGTCCGTGGAGTTTTTACATTTCTTTTGTCTTATATGACTTTCCTTTTTAATTTTTGGATATTTATAGGAAACTCTAAAGTTATTACAAGAGTCATTCACTGTCTTAGTGATTTGTATCGTAGTCATTACTACATCTTCTGAACTCATACTATGGAATCGTTGAAATGTATTAATTGTAATCTCTAGTAACTTTTTATTTCGTTTTAAAAGGTCCCAGATTCCTTGTGAATGGTTCCTTCTGGATTACGACGCAATATTTTGTTCAGAGTTATTTACATTTCCCGGGTTTTAGTATGTCTTGACGAAGTTACCTTAGTTTAATGTTTACTTATTTTTTTTCTATAGACTCTTTATGAGTCTATAAACCTTTGACTTTTGTGAAGGTTTATTAGGTACCCAGTTTCGTCTCTAGTGTTGTTTTTAGTCTTTTATAAAATTGACTTACTTTTCCTTTTGCGTTCTCTTTATTTTCGTATACCGATGTATGTTTAGATATTCGGGTACAAGTATCATCGAAATGGGTCTTCTCGGTTTTTGGCCTCAGTTCAGGTCAACGGATAATCATCAGTAAATAAGTAGTAAAGTTTTAGATCTTGTAAAGGAAATGGGAGATTTCAAGAAGACGGGTCATTCAAGGGAGGAGGAATGGGAATTCGGGACCCTGTATGACTAGAGAAGATACGGGGGTTTCAAAACAGAAAAGATTTTACGGTCTATTTACAAAAGTTTTATATGTCGTACATCAGAAAACATACAGTCACGAAAACTTTAAATAAGTGTAACAACGTAAATAGTCATCAACTAAGTAAAAATAACGATTCGTCACAAGGTAACATACCAAGGTGGTGTTAAACGTATGTTGGTAAGTGGATAATTATCTGTTAGAGTTATTTGTTGTTTCGACCTCCTTGATGTAATGGTCTGTCGTTCTGGATGATATTTAGTGAGTAATTTATTAATTCTGTAACGTCATCACCGTGTTCCTATTTATTTACTGGGTTACCTTGTTTTGTTACAAGTCTGGGTGTGTATTGTGTCGACTAAAAGTTGTTCTCCATGATTGTTAAGTTACACGTTTCCTACGAAAAAGTTAATTACGACGATGTAGTTAATCGACTAGTATACCTTTGTTTTTTTCTTAGAGTGGAGAGTGGTACGTTGTATACGAATTTGGTTAAAGTCTATTTAACATCCGACTTTCCATCTACGTTTTTCTTATTACGAAAATTCCCTTTTTTTACTAGTACACCATCCGTTTCTGTATCTTTCATCATAGGTTACCTTTTTACGTTGTTTAACCTATGTTTTAAATTTTAAAGATGGAGAGTTTACTTCGGTAATTCTCTCACTTTTCTACTTTCCTCTATTCGTTTATATGTGTGGGTCCTTCTAAACATAGGTCTTTTTGAGTACATTATTGTCTTTATTTAATTCTTCGTTATCTAGGTGTTGTATCTTTTTGACCCGTATTTTGAATTTACCTATAAAGTGGGTCTTCTTATAGATCTACCGGTTAATAATATATTTTTATACCACTTGTGATATTCGGTAATCCCTTCGTTTTTAATTTTGGTATTACTCTATGACGGTACCTGCGTGATCTTACCGGTTTTTCCCTTTGAGTGTTGTGACTACTACTATTACTACACCTTTTTGACCTTAAGAGTATGGAAGGACTACTCTCGTATGTAACCGTGGACCCAAAGATAGACATGGGTCCTTTCGATTTGCAGACGTTTTTGTTGTTAAAGTGTGCATTCGTATGCATTACGGATTGAGACACACGGATACTGATAGTTCTCTGGACACTTTCTAATGAGTATTGTCGTAATAAGAAGTTCTCGGCTTCTCACCTTTTTGGGTTCGCAGACAGTTGGTACCTATAAACACATTATACAGTATAAGTATATTACCTTATACGATATCGTTGTTTTTAAAAAATTTTTAGTGTTGACATGTGTTTTTGTACCTGTTTAGAATATTTGTATTACAGTATCTTTTAATTCGGTCTGAGTTTTCTTACATATTCGATGAATAATAAGGTATAAATTCTATTTTATATCCGTTTTACTTATTTACCAAAATCTTCAGTCCTTCTACCAGTAGACACTCCTATTTCCATCGTTGATAACCCTCCCCATCCGACCGGAAGATCCTAAGACCGTCCCGAGACTCCTCAACAATGTTTCCGTGGAAGGGATTTGAAACACTATTGAACACATTAAAAGACAAACATATAATGTGGAATTAAAAAAAATTAGTCCGTTAAGATAGGTATACAATTATTGACTTTCTTGAGGTTTTAAACACACTCCACTTCACCTTTCTTGTTTGATAATTCATCACATAGACATTTTGTTTTAAAACTACTTTATTATTATTAGTGTAAATAAAGACCCATATTGTTAGAATTATTAGATTACCATTGTAGATAGGATACGATTGATGGACGATTTCATGTTACGATCCTGAAATATACGTAAAGTAATAAATCAGACGTGTTTTTGTGATACTGGATCCATCATAATGTTGGGAATGAATTACCCTCTCTTTTGGTTCCAGTCTATATTCATTGAACGGGTGTCAGTGGCAGTATTTCGACGTTTTGATCCTGATAGAATGTCGGTACGAGAGAGTTCTTTGGGAGTATGTGTACTCTTCGACCATCGTCACCAGCGGAGACTTTTCTCTTCCACCTGTCTCTCTGCTCGACTCTCTTTCCAACCGAATAGTGTCCTGTGAGATCTATATAAGGTTTCCTCACATAAACTTGTAGAACCGATAATAGTTTTTACACAATTTTAAAAGAGACACCAAATATTGGAGACTCAGTATGTTTTGACGAAATAGGTCTCCCATTTATTTTAAGTAATAAAATAATGAAATGGACTAAATCCTACGTTTCGTAGTGTGACTCGTAACATGTACACATGTTTAAGAACCACAGAAAATTACTCGACGACAAATAAAGGAACTTGTCTATTAGGTTCGACAAAATCGAAAAAGAAATTTAGAGCTAGACTCTCGTTCAATATATGTTAAAATCCGTCGCCGAAGGAAAACACTTGTCTTGACTTTTCCTCCTTTTTTCCCTAGTGACTCCCAGTGACACTTAATAGTTTACGAAAAATGCATTTTGTCAGTAAATGGTGGACGAGTTATCGTTCCACTGACCCTCTTGACATCTTTGTAATCTTATTTTTACCTTTTCTCTTCTTCGTAGTTTAAACACTTAGTTTAACTGTCATAAACGGACTGTCACTACGTAGACTCCACCACCACCCTGTGAGTCTGTCTTCCCAGATCCACCGTCGGTTATGAACCTCTCAGTCCAGAGTCTCTCTCTAGTCCGGAGTTCTACGTCTGGACCCTGAGTACGTCTTCTGATACCTGATTTACGATACTCTTACATCGTAGTGTGAATGTACTTTAGTAAGTTGAGAAGTGGAGAAATTTTGTACAAAAAGGATTTTAGACGGGTACCAAAGGTCCCTTTTAGAAGGTATTTTTCGATCGATAGAGTCCATTAATTCTCATGTTTACGATAGTTCCCAGTTCGATATCTAAAATCTTATAATAGTATGTGTCGAAAGAATCTTTTTTTAGACTACGAATCCGTTTTGACGGGAGAATCCGGGTTCCGTTAGTTAGTAAAATGTTTTCGTGATCTACTTTATTTTCTGGACAACCCTCTCAATCCAAATGATTTGAATAATACGGCTACTTTCTTTTCGTAAGTCTCTCAACTACTCACGTATCATAAGAACACCCTAGTAGGAGTTTTCTTCTGTTGAAATTACCGTTCTTTGTGTCGTCACCAAAAAAAAGATGAAGTTAATCAATATAATTGTTTACGTACCCGTAATATTTTTCGCATAATCGTTTACATTATGTCCCTCGGGTCGGACTACGAGACACTGTTGGGTCTCGTCCCTACCCCCGTACCCTTCCTCCGAGTTTTCCCTCCCCTATTTACATATTAATACCGACTAAGCTCAATATACCGTCTTTGGTTACGTTGTGACATTTCGTTAAAAAAGGAAGTTAATTTTTTATTTTTTTCTTTTCTTATTCACATATTCGTTTTAGTGGTGGACCCCTGAAGGGACCGTCAGGTCACCGATTCTGAGACGAGAGGGTTACGGTCCCCGGGTCCAAACTAAGGACCAGTCCCTTGATCTAGGACGTACGACGTTGATTCTAGGTCGTGTCGGTTTACTTTTTAGTCATTTATATATAAAAATTTAACGGTGAACTGAGAAGTAACATAGAAGTACTACTTGTGTTACCATTCGTGACTCGATATTAATATTTATATTGTTTCGGGTTAGTTTACTGAAAGAAGATGCGGGAGGTTTTTTGGTTAATTATTTGTAATGAAGAAAGTTACCTTATACGTCTTTAGTTCGATGGATTCTTATAATTACTGAACTCTTTTACAATATCTGTCCTTGAGGAACTGCTTAAAATTAGCTAGACTAATATTGGATCGACTCATGTAGTGAACCGAGTTACGATGTCGTTAATCCACGAATTATTTATACATAAGTTACATCTGTGATGTTGACGTTAGTAAAAATTTACTTTATAGTTTTAAAGTCCATTGTCAATTTTCTTTGACCTGTTATTATACGAATAGGTTTTTTTTTTTGTTTTTGTTCTAAAATGTTTCCTGAACGTATATGGATCACCCGTGTTCCGGTACGACGAGTTTGAAATTTCGTAGAGTCTTGGTAGACCTCTCAAATAATTTTTACGTTAAAAGTTAGTAAAACGGTGTCGTTGATGGTTAAGACTGAGTCGAGTCGAGAATTTACCTCTAGATTTTAGAGATAATTGTTCCAAGGTGTACCTTTAGATTATGTTTACCAGGTACTGGTATGCTCTCTTTTGTCGACTTATGTCTGACTTCTGTTAGTTTGTAAAGAGGTAATTGGTTATGGTGGTAAAGGACCGTTCTAATCAAGAAAATACATGGTAGTTATTTCTGATTTTCAGTCTTTATTGACAAATTAACGTCTTTTGGGAATTTTGGGAGTTCTCTAATGTAAAAAGACTTCTCACAAGAATATTACTGTCGGACGGATGACCTGAGTGACTAATATCATTGTCATATTCAGCGTGTCTGCACAGGTTGAGAAACCCTGGGGTGCCTGATATCGGGTGGTCCGAGGAGACCGTCCGTTTTTATGACCTCAACCCACGGTACGGGAAGAGGTCCTCTACAAGGGTTGGGTCTCTAGCTTGGATCCAGAGGACGTGACGTCCGCATAAGAAATGGCATAATATCGACTTATTTTATTTAGTGTGCTCCATCGTTCAGGATTTTTTGTAAAACTTCCTTAAATATGTTCTTATGACATTTCCTGTTAAGTAATTCAGACATGGATTTTGTACATAAAATAATTCCTATGTACTAATTCGAATACTGACACTTTAAGATTACCTTTTGATAAACAAGTGACCGTAAATGTAACTTTTCGTGATCGTCTTTAGTTGTTAAAGACAGTTCTTAAAATTTTATACTACATGTGTGACGATATAAATTTTACCTATTGGTTGTTCCTGGATGACACATCGTGTCCCTTGAGACGAGTCAACAATACATTGTTGGATTTACCCTTTTCTTAAACTCTTTCTTGTCTATGTACATATACATATTGACTTAGTGAAACGATGTGTGGTCTTTGATAGTGTTGTGACAATTAGTTGATAGAAGGTTATATTTGATTTGTCAAATTTTTTTAAATTATACTTCAGACTATTTACAAAGGATTTTGTACTTTTACTGTGACTAGAAAGAAGATACTAAACCACTTTGTCATCAAGTAAATTCCCAAGAGTTTTAGACTCCTGTCGTTTTCCTTTTCATAAGAAACTAGTGGAGACTATACTTAGATGGTTCCTACCCAATTCCCGATAGTAGGTGTAATTCTTTACCGGACAACCCTATTGACACCTCTTTAAAAAAAATCATAGCATATGAGAAAATGTACTGGTCTCAGGTTCTAGTCCTACAGTGATTCCTCTTTCCACCAAGTTACAGAGGGATTCATATAGAAGTGTTTACGTTTGAAACGTTTTACTCAATACTCTTGTTTTTCCAAAATCCCAATTTATTTAAATCCTTAATGACCTAATTTGTTTTAGGTTGTTAATACAAACTATATCCTTAAGAGTTTCTGAAGTTGTTTGATTGAACATGTCACTTGGAAGGACATTCTCTCTCTCTGTCTTTTGCCACGAGGATTCAACACGATCTCATTGACCGTCCTAATGTCATTAAGGTGTCTCGAGAAGTCTTGGTGTCGACCTTGGACTTGAATTAATATGTACCGACTCATATAGAAATCTATTTGATTGCTCGATTCACACACTCTTCTTTATATTACCTACGTAGATCTTTTTCTCGTCAGGTTCGTTTTAATAGTCACGACTAAGGAATGAGAAGTTTCTCTTTTACGGGTCGAAGATATAAGGGTTGAGTAAGAAATCCCTTTTTTTTAAAGATTTCTTTAATCTTTAATTTTCTAATTAGTTTACTTAATCTTACCTTCTCAGAAGTAATCTGGTGATCTAAGAGTGACAAATACCCTTTATTAGGAACATTACTAGGTCAAAGAAATAGGGTTTAGAGTTGGTCCGTCGGATTTTTAGATAAGAGTAGTTGTTTGAATGGGTGATCCCCATTCATGACACGAATATTCTGGAGTGTCTGTAGACAGCGTTCCTCGACTCCTGGTGTCACCGATAGTCTGTCCCTACGTCCCTCTCTACCCCCTACCCCTGTCGTGTTAAGAGGTAGAGGTGAAATTACCTGTCCCGGTTAAAATAGACAAGATATACAATGCCAAGTGACACGTAAAAGTGAACTTTTTTTCCAAGATCCTTTTTCCAATTGATAGTACGAATTTTTGTGATGTCATTCTTGACAGTTAACCACGGGGAGTGACATTTAGTTATTTCGTGACGACACGAAATATACAGTCGAAAACATTTAAAATTGTCGTTCTCAAACAGGGAGCCTTGGACGTAAGTGACAGCTAAATGAGTATTTTAGATTCGCTGTGATAAAATGGAAATTAGTGTGTGTGTGTGTGTTTTGGGTTGTTTTGTCAGGATGGAATAGTCGTACCAAAGACCTTTTATGAGAAGGTTCAAGAAGGTTTGTTTGGTCTGTACTCTTGGTTAGTAAGACGAGTAAGGGTGTAGGGTAATTAAAGAGGGTAAAGGAGGGAGAGGAGGGGTCTAGAGACTTAATAGTGGATCAGGGAGGAGAAAGGTAGGACAAAGTCTTCTTTCCGAGAAAGACGTACAGTTTATGTGAAGTAATGACCTGAAAACGAGAGAACGAGGAACATAGTAGACGGGAGAGGGACCTCTATCATATTTCCTCCTGCAATTTCCGAATATATTAAAGGTAAGATTTTTTATTTTAGAAGGGACTAGAACGAGGAATAAGGAAGGGGTTTGACGGCAGAGTAGAGTGCAGAAGGGAAGTCGTAGTCTGAGTAGATTAAACACCGAAGTCGACGGAATAATAGAAGTAATAGTGTCTAAGATATTGTGGAACGTTCCATTGAAACTAATTTTAAACTAATTGAATGTGCACATTGTTATTACTAGTTCAAATTATTGGATAGCACTAAAACTATATATCCCCTCCGTTTCATCGCACTCGAATCCATTTTTATGACCCAACTGTTGAATTTAATAGAGTGGGCCCATCAACCGTCCCCTGTATGTGTATCTCTACGTGTGTGTGTGTGTGTGTGTGTGTTTGACATAAAGTGTGTAAGGGAAAACTTAGACGGGGTGTCTGTTTGATATGTTGACGTTTGAATGTGTATTCGTTAGTGGTCCCTTTTAGTAACGGAAGTTTTACGTGCGGATGACTAATGTAGGAAGGTCCTTTTTTACCCATAATTCCCTTCTCATAGACTAAAAGTAAGTGGTTACGAATTGTCTCGGACCATGTACCAATACACGAATTATTAATAAACAACTTTCTTATTTACTAAGACATAAAAGATTTTTTTTTGGGAAGATATGATAAATTATAGTACACTCTTCTGTTACCGTGGGGTGAGGTCATGAGAACGGACTTTTTAGGTGCCTGCCTCCTCGGACCATCCGACGTCAGGTACCCCAGCGATTCTCATCCTGTACCGACTCGCTGAAGTGAAAGTGAAAAGTGAAAGTGCGTAACCTCTTTCTTTACCGTTGGGTGAAGTCACAAGAACGGACCTCTTAGGGTCCCTGTCCCCTCGGACCACCCGACGGCAGATACCCCAGTGTATCTCAGTCTGTGTTGACTTCGCTGAATCGTCGTCGTCGGCGTCATGTGTCATATAGTACACATATGTCATTAATAAGTCTTAAAAACTTTTCGATCTAAAATGATTAAATTTGAAGATTCTAAGAATTCTTGGTTTTTTTCTAAACTACACAAGATATAAGTCTCAGATCGGAACGAAAGAGCCCGGTTCCCGAAATACCATCAAGATTTTAAGATTTTCTTCTTTTATTCGGATTTTTCTTGACTTAAGATTTAGTTTAAAGAATAATTCAGTTTAAATAATCGTATATCATTTCAATTGATATAAACCGTTCCACCCTCAACACCTTTCTTGTTCCTCTCTCTTACCTGTCAGTCGATTATAAAAATTTTCGTGTTCGATTTCACTGATTGCACCGAGTTGTTAGTACGAGGTGAAAGAATGGAAGACTCCGAAAGAAAGAAGAGAAGTGCACTATTTGTCGACAGGTTCACGAATAATTATACTAAAAGACCTTAAAATTGGGGTGTTTGTCCTGTTAGGTGACATAAAAAGTTTTTCTCTTTTTCTAAAATAATAAACATCTTTCTCATTTTTGTTATGTTGGTCCATAGAAAGTTGTTAATTGTAATTTTTTACTTTGGGTTGGAATTGTACGTGAATCTTTTCGTCTTCTCTTTTTGTTCTGTGGAGTCCCGTCGTCGCCCCTTGTCTGACGAATTCACCTTGTCGGGAATGTTCCCGATGTAACACCTTTTAGTGCATTAATCTTAGGATCGGATCTTCTTCTCTAAAGTTTCTTCAGACCTTAATGAAAATAATCTTTCACGAAATCAATTTAGAAAAGATGGTTCCGTACTGGTTCGATATTTTGATTAGAACTCAAATATGATTCAGAATCCTTGGTAAGTACATGTCGTGACTTCGTCAGTATTGTTGGACTCATTCTATTTTTATAAACGGTCTCCTCGTCTCAACCCCTTCCCATATATCTCGACTATCTTTGTACTTGACCAACCTGGTTGATGACAAGTTTAATAATTACTGATGTTTACACAAGTAAATCGGGAGTAGACATTACTTTCCGTATGGAGTAAAATAACATAAAGTGAAATAACGTGAAACGTCTATGACGTAAAAATTTTAAAAATTGTTTAACTTCTAAACACCGTTGGGACGTAACGGTCTACCACCAGTTGTAAAAAAAAAAAAATTAACTTCTTGTCAACTAAATGTCACAACAGTCAAAGACCATATGTCGTGTCACTAAGTCAACACACACACATACATATATATATATATATATATATGTATGTGTGTATACGGAAAATTACAATGAAAGGTAATACCAAACAATGTCCTATAACTTATATCAAGAGACACGATGTATCATCCTGAAGTAACAAATAGAAAAAATATAACTTATCAAACATAGACGACGATGACGATGCAGCGAAGTCAGTACAGACTGAGACACACTGGGGTGTCTACCATCGGGTGGTCCGAGGGGGCAGGGACCCTAAGAGGTCCGTTCTTGTGACCTCACTCAACGGTAAAGGAAGAGGTTACGTACTTTCACTTTTCACTTTCCCTTCAGCGAGTCAGCACAGACTGGGAATCGTTGGGGTACCTGACGTTGGATGGTCTGAGGAGACAGGTACCCTAAAAGGTCCGTTCTCATGACCTCACCTCACGGTAACGGAAGAGGCTCAAACATAGATGATTAGGGTTTGAGGATTAAATAGGGATGGCATGAGGGAAGTGGAAAACCATTGGTACAAACAAACGATGTAGACACTCAGAGTCTTTATTCAAGTGAACACACATAAAATCTAAAGTGTGTATTTACTATAATATCCCGTAAACAGAGAAAGACTACATGAAATGAATCATACTATTAGAGATCCAGGTTGATACAGCGACATTTACTGTAAAGTAAGAAAAAATGCCGATACATTATAAGGTAACGTATGTACATAATATGGAAGGAACAGGTAAATAGACAGTTACCTGTAAATTCAACGAAGGTACAGAAGGTACCAGTACCGATAATAGTTGTCACGACTATACTTGTATCCCCACGTACATGTAAGAACTCATTCTCAAAAGGGATCTATGTACAGGTCCTCATCCTAAGGACTTAGTATACTGTTGAGAAATAAAACACAAATGCCTTTGAGGTATGACAAAAGGTATCGTCAACGTAGTTAAATGAACGGTGGTTGTCACATCTTCCCAAGGGAAAAGTGTGTGTGAAAGGTCGTAAACAATGAACATCTGAAAAATTGTTACCGGTAAGACTAGCCACACTCCATCATGGAGTAGGATTAAAACTGAACATAAAGAGATTATTAGTCGGATCTTGGGATTCAGGATTTTCTACTACCACAATTTCACGACGTGAGTTATACGGTCGTTTAAACTTTTTGAGTCGTCACCGGGGTCCTGACCTTTTCCAGTCAAAAGTAAGGTTAGGGTTTCTTTCCGTTACGGTTACTTACGAGTTTGATGGGGTGTTAACGTGAGTAGAGTGTGTGATCGTTTCATTACGAGTTTTAAGAGGTTCGTTCCGAAGTTGTCATGTACTCGGTAGTTAAAGGTCTACAAGTTCGACCTAAATCTTTTCCGTCTCCTTGGTCTCCAGTTTAACGGTTGTAGGCAACCTAGTAGTTTTTTTCGTTCTGTCTGGTCTTTTTGAAGATGAAGACGAAATAACTGATACGGTTTCGGAACTGACACACCTAGTGTTGTTTGACACCTTTTAAGAATTTCTCTACCCTTATGGTCTGGGGGACTGGACGGAGGACTCTTTAGACATACGTCCAGTTCTTCGTTGTCAATCTTGACCTGTACCTTGTTGTCTGACCAAGCTTTAACCCTTTCCTCATGTAGTTCCGACATATAACAGTGGGACGAATAAATTGAAAAAAGGTCTCATGTAGTACTCTTTACGACCTGACCTTCTTCGTGTTCGACCTTAGTTCTAACGGCCCTCTTTATAGTTATTGGAGTCTATACGTCTACTGTGGTATGAATGTCGTCTTTCGCTTCTTCTCGATTTCTTGGAGAACTACTTTGAATTTCTCTTCTCACTTTTTCAACGGAATTTCGAGTTGTAATTCTTTTGATTCTAGTACCGTAGACCAGGGTGGTGAAGTACCTTTTGTCTACCCCTTTGTCACCCTTGTCACCGACTGAAATAAAACCCCCCGAGGTTTTAGTGACGTCTACCATTGACGTCGGTACTTTAATTTTCTGCGAATGAGGAACCTTCTTTTCAATACTGGTTGGATCCATCGTATAAGTTTTCGTCTCTGTAATGAAACAGTTGTTTCCAGACATCTCAGTTTGGATACCAAAAAGGTCATCAGTACATACCTACACTCTCAACCTAATATTTCTTTCGACTCACGGTTTCTTAACTACGAAAACTTGACACCACAACTTCTTCCGAATACTTTCAGGGAACCTGACGTTCCTCTAGGTTGGTCAGGTAGGATTTCCTTTAGTCGGAACTTATAAGTAACCTTCCTACCTACGACTTCGACTTTGAGGTTATGAAACCGGTGGACTACGTTTCTTGACTGAGTAAACTTTTCTGGGACTACGACCCTTCCTAACTTCCGTCCTTTTCCCCTACTGTCTCCTACTCTACCAACCTACCGTAGTGGCTGAGTAACCTGTACTTAAACTCGTTCGAGGCCCTCAACCACTACCTGTCCCTTCGGACCGTGCGACGTCAGGTACCCCAGGGTTTCTCAGTCTGTACTGACTCACTGACTTGACTTGACTTATTAGTCGGTAAAACTTGTAGAAAAGTACACGGATGACCGGTAGACATACAGAAGAAGTCCCTTTAAAGATAAATCGAGAAGACGGATAAATAACTAGGTGAACAAACAAAAAATAATAACTCAAAATACTCGTCAAACATATACAACCTTTAATTCTAGAATAACCAACGCAGTGGACCTTTATAAAAGGGGATCAGACGTCCAACAGATAAACGAAATACTAAAGGAAACGACACGTTTTCGAATATTTAAACTAATCCAGGGTACACAAATAGAAACGAAAATAAAGACGGAACCCTCTAACTGAATTCTTTTGATCATGTAAAATGGATACAAAAAAAGATCCTCAAAATACCACAGCACAAAGTATAAATTCAGAAGTTTTGTAAAACTTTAATGAGAACACATGTCACACTCCCACACAAGATTAAAGTGACTAAATGTACACCGACAGGTCGATAGGGTTGTGGTGAACGACTTCTCTGACAGAAAGAGGATGAGAACGGAAGAGACCACTTCTCATTCTGACAGTCGTAAAAATTCGTTATTTCATAAAAATTTAATTCCACACATGAAAAAAATCTTTATTACGATGACGTATGTATTGTCTGATGTCATGTCGTATTTGTATTGTAAATATGTGTGGCCGTTTGTTCTTTCAAGTTTACTGAGTGAAATAACACCATAGCCAGGATAACGTCTTGGTTTGGATGTTAAAGAAGTTCCATACGGATATATTCACATCGTAATTTTTCGTCTTTGACTATCTCGAAGTCCCTGGAAACCTCCACGGAGTCCCGGATCTCCGGTGGTACCTATTGTCCGTCCCTATAGCCCCTCAACTCCGGGAGGTAGAGGTGAAATTACCTCGTTTCGTTTAAAATAGATGAAATGTACGATACCCAAGTGATGTTCTAAAGTCCAAGACGAGTCCCTTTTTACAATAGGTGAATTTTTGTGATATTATTTTTGACAGTTGACTAGTTTTTGACTGGTTTCTATTTTATACGATCCTTTATGTTCACTTTTTAAGTGCATAGATATACTTTACATTTGTGAGTTCATGATTGCTTAATTAAAGTTGGACTCAAACCATTGGTGATTGTCGGGACGGCAGATACCCCAGTGTGTCTCACCCTGTGCTGACTTCACTGAATCGTCGTCGTCGTCGTCGTCGTTGTCGGGACGTGACACACACCATACCCGTATGGTTTCTACAGATTCTGTTCTCAAAGACGGATTTCCACAAGACTTGAAGTGACCGTTATTCTATACCTTTGTTCTCCAATTTGTTCAACTGGATCAGTAGTTTTTCGATTCATTTGACAGGTCTTTTGTTCACGGTGGTGTGAAATCACTACACTCTCTGGTTATGATATATTGTATTGACTTCTTACCAATCTGGATGTCTCAGACCTTTCCGCCTTACCCCAACCGTCTGTAAAAGTCAGTCCCGAGTCCATCGTTTCTAAGTCCGAAAACCCCCGGTCTACCAGAGACTGGGTCAGTTGTTTGATTCAGTAATCGCACTTTCGTCGACATCTGTTGTCCATTTGTTTGCCCGTACCGACACAAGGTCACTCGACACAAATATTTTTGTCCACTGTTCGATATCCAAAAATTAGGGACTCGTAAAAGTTCCTTATTTCCCCTCTAGTCGAACCGATCTCGTCTTCCTAAAAACTCTCCTTCTCTACTCTTTGTTCCTACGTGTCCGTCCCATCGTCAGTTTGACAGGTTCCGATATATTTAAGGTCAGTTTTGTCGAACCTTTATAAGTTCACTACTATATTATTCTATTTTTCTCGAGAAGTTATAATTTGACCTCGACTGTACTTCCTACGCCACCCCCCTCCCCCCTCTTTTCGACTTTTTGTGTTTCGGTATACACTTCGTATTTGATTGATTTTTACGAATGAAAAAGGACGGTAGTCGGACTTAAGGATAAGATACTCCTCTTTCTCTTGCATAGACCTTCGTGACGGAGGTAGGTACACGTTCCGACAATGCTCCAGACGGGAAAGGGTAGGAAAGGGGCGTTTTTGGGACGAATAAGTAATATAGTACGCCCTATCCTTCCAAAGGTGATTCTTTTATTTTGTACACTTCTATTAAAGGATGGAAATCATCGGACAAAGTTCCGACTACATCTCCCACAGAGTCCTTGTGACAGGAGACTCGTTGGACCTCGACTGAAAAGACGTCTTCCTCAGGGAGACCAGAAGCGTCCTCTCGAGCCGAAAAAGACTCCCGAATTAAACGAAAGTAAGAGAAAATAGTTGTTGAGACTGCATCTTGGTGGTGAAAGAGACTAGTTCTTTAAGAGGTAATTGAACGAAGGAACAAAATTACTTACAGACTTCCGATGTCGTCACAGACAAAACCACCGGTCCAAGAAACTTCTCCTCCTTCGTCGTCTCTACCCACCACTGAGATTCCGTTTGACGTTGTCTGCTAAGGAACTTCGTGTCTTTTGTGTTGTCTATTATTTCTACAGTCGAATGTATATGTGTTGAATTGATTGTATTCGACAAAAGAGTTAATTGTAAACAAAGACACTTTATGTCTTGAATGACGTATTACCGTTGGTCACAAAGAAGATCTTATTTTATGTTTCGTTATTTAGATTGAAATTTTCGTCAATTAGACAGATATTTTCTATTGTTTCCCTGGACTCAAAGACCGGTACCTCTTATCGAACATACTCTGAATGAGAGGTTAGTGTTTATTGAAATTTTAAAGTTGTTTTGTATGTTTTGGTAAATATTCGTACTAGATATTAGTTGTGTTCCGATGAGAGGGACTCTGTCTTCTCTTTGAACTCCACTAGGTTGTAAAGGTGTTCTTAAAGGGTACCTTCGTACGAGACCCTCAACCCATAATTTCAGTTTTGTCCCTGGTGCCTAGAGAGACCCGTCTCCCTTATCTCTAATCTCGAGACCTGTTTTCAACGATCCTGACCTCCGTGTCCCACGACTCGTCCCTCGTCGGTGTTTTATGGGATTTTTAGACGACTCTTTACAAGGAATTAATAACTAGTAGAGGTCCCGACGTCTTCGTATTCTGCTTCAGTGTCTTCTGGACTGTCCTTCGTCTACAGTGCTCCGATTCTAAGAGTTCCAGTCATGTCCCTTTGACAACCTTAGACTTGGGTCGGTTTCAGCTCTCTGAGACCATTTCTAAGATCTGTAAGTCAACTTTGGGGTGTTTCCGATGTGGAATTCTTTTTCCTAGGAGGAGATCTTTATCTTTGTTTTCACTTTGTCTCGTTTAGGTTGTCTTTAATTTGGTCCCGAACTGCCTTATTCACTTCTCGATCATTAAATTGGACAGTCTTGTTTTAAGTTGTAGAAAGTTTCCTTCTGTTAAGTGTCGGAGATATTGTAAAGTAAGTATTATAAGTTGTGTGTAAAATTTTAATGATCCGTACGTTTCTTCTGTAATCGGTGATTCTCTGTTTTATTAGTAATCTTCGTCTAGGTCTTCACTAGACTCATCGTAATCTTCTTAAAGTTTTCTTGAGACTGGTTATACAATTTCTTTTTTCTTTTTTATCCGTTTACTTATTTTATTACATATAAGATTCTCCCTTAATTTTAGGTAGGGTTTTCCTATTTGTTTCTTTTACTTTAGATCCGTTTGTATTGGTTTGATGACTTTTTTTATGTCTCTTTTAGAAAATTTGTTGGTCTCTTTTTATTCTATATGATGGAGATTCCGTGTCAAGGAGTTGGAACCGTAATAGTTGTGACTCAGCTTATTAAAAAACGATATCTCTGAAAAGGTACGGAATATCTTTACAGTTATCGTATTGTGGGGATTGGAGTCTGATCCTGTTGGTTTTGTACAGGTCTGTAATGGTTTACAAAGGACCTCTTTCTCCATTTTTCTTTCGTTTTAGTAAGGGTCAATTCTTGTTACCGAGATTCCTTTATTGTCATTCTTTATAGTGACTGAACAGTTGTTCTGATATCTTCTTTCTTCTATTGTCTTACTGTAGAATTTTCATGTCCATTTTTTTAGTTTGACTTAGGATAAGGATAACTTTTATAAGAAGGTCTTACTTTCGTTTTATGTAAGAGTTCGTTTGTTTTCGATATTCTTAAGAAGTAGTCGTCTGTTCTTTATGACGTTCTTGACAATAACTCGTATCTCTTTTACTAATATCTGTCTGCGTATATTTCACAGGTGTTCTTAGTTGTCGAGGTCTTTTTCTTTTATACACCGATCTGTGTTGTCATAAATAACTGAAAATTTTATGTGATCGCTACAGAATCCCTTAAATATTGTATGTACCTTCATTTTATTGAGTTTTGTCATTTTTTTCTCCTTAATTTATTACGTTTTTATAATGACACTGGTTAATTTATGTATGAGGTTGACTTTCTGTTTTGAACAGTCTGATCTAATTTTTTATTTCATTTTACGTCGATATATGATAAATTTTCTTTGGTAAAAATTTTCTACGTCTTTCTAATCTCCTTTTTCCTACTCTTTTCTACATGGTGCATTTATTTATGTTTGGTTTTCTTTCAGTTACATTGTGGTGGTTGTTGTCTGTTTTATCTACAATTCCGTTTTCGTGACTCTTTCTCCACGTAGAGTGAAACTGTTTTACTAGTTAAATTAATCTTCGGTATTTGAGTATTTGAAATAAGTAAAGTATCGTATCGAAGTTTACATATTTCGTTTTTAACTGTCTTGATTTCTCTCTATATCGGTTAAGTGTTATTAACAACCAAATTTATTTTCGCGTATACGTAAATTTGTGTAGTGAGATTGTTTTGTCTGTTCTTAGTCATTCTTATATCTTCTAGACTTGGTTAGGTTAATTAGTTTAACTATGTTAATTGTTTAATTTTTGTAGTGTAGAGTGGTTACCTCTTATATGTTATAAGAGTTCATATGTCCCGTGTAAGTAATCGTATCTAGTACAAGACCCGGTATTTCATTTAGAGTTCTTTAAATGTTCCTTACTTTATTAAGTCATATAGAAGACACTGGTGACACTTAAGTGTATTTTGAGTTATTACTTTTTTATTGATCTTTTAGAGGTTTACAATTCTTTACTTCGTGGTGTGAAGATTTATTAAGGAATTCAGTTTGTTGTTACTTCTAGTCTTTTATAAGACTTCACTTGTTTTCGAAACCTCAAGTGGTTTTGTCAGTAATCACTTGTTAAATATTCATTTATCTTTTTGACTTTTAGTTACAGGATTTAAAGGTTATATTTTCCAATCCTTTAATTGTCGTTTAATGTGGGTTTCTTCTATCATTATTGTCTATGATCACTTTTTCATTCGTATGTTTTTTTTGACCATTTCGGTTTTCGACCAAGACACTTTTTTACTTGTTTTAATCCTTTCGGAATCGTTCTTGTTCGTTCTTTTTACTCACTTTTATGTTTTGTGTTTTCGTTTCTTAATTTTCCTCTATAGTGATTTTAGGGGTGTCTTTAAGTTTCTATTATTCTCCTATAATATCTGTGAAGTATGGTTATTTCGATATTAAAATCTACTTTACCTGTTTAAGGAACTTCTTCTGATGAGTAGTTTCGGTTGTTTCTTTGTTTGTCTTTGAAATTCTCATCATCATATATAATTTCTCTAAGTCTATATTAATTTTTGTAAGGATGTTTCTTTTATGTAGAAACACTGTTTTGTCTTTATTTCATTTTTATTTCTTGACGTTAGTAATGTTCAGGAAGAGAAGATCCTAGACCCAAACCAAGTTTCTTCCAAGAGTCTTTTCGAAAGTAGAGTAATATTGTTTCATTTTCCGTGTGATAAGTTGACGACCTATTTTGACAGTGCCTATTTAGTGAAGGTTCGATGATGTTCCTATGTGGACAGTCGTTTCACAGACATGATCTCTCTTGAGTCTACGTAGAAAGAGAAGGCTAAACGAGAGAATGAAGTTATGTATGGTTTTTTTATTGCACCGTCTCTCAACGTGGTACCGTTATTATTGCAATACGGAGTACGATTTCAGTTTTAAGTAATTGAAAAGGTACAAGGACGAATAAAGTCGTCACCTTTATAGTATTTCTTGTTTTGTCAAAGATATGAAATATATATATATATATATGAAATGATATCATTTCCTTGTCGCTTATCTGTGAGAGTTGTATCCATTTTTCATGATATCCCACCTTTTTTTCCTTCGACTGTTACTCCTCCCCTACTATGAGAAATGTCCTACCAGTATCTTCTAGAGTGACTCTTCTACGGATACTTTTTGTCTCAGGTTTCTTTTCACCTCTTAAGTTCCTACACTTGTAGTTCCCTTTATGACAAAGCAAAAAATTCATGTTTCAGAGATTCTAGTCTCACACTAGTGGTACAAACTCTTCGTCCCTCTCCAGTGACACTGACCTCGTCTTACTGGGTTCACCTCTGTTCGTCCACTTATTCAGTCCCTCGGACGAGACATCCCGACCCTCCTGAGGGTGTCTCTGTTTGTCCCAAAAATGAAGTTGCTCTGTCCTTTGGTGGAGACTTGTTGTACGTCATACTGGATGAAAAATAAAAGTTCCTAGTGAATCCAAAGACAGGAATTTTCTTGACTTTCTCCTGTTTTCTTCTCAATTCTTCCGGTGATTCTTCAATCGTAGTATGGCTCCGACTGCGACCGACCCTCTCCTATTACAACCGTGTCACTCCCTTTCAACAGTCTAAGACGTCGCTGTCGCTTCTATCTCGGTTACCCTAAATGACTACTTTGTTTTCTCACTCACACTCTCTCTCCCCAGTCCTTGCTGAAAATTCCAAAAACCGGATTCGTTTAATTTCCTCCCTCGACGGTAAATGATTCTTTTCCTTCTGGTACCTCGTCGTCTAACCCTCACCCCAAACACTCCCGTCGTCTACCTTAATCTCAAATCAAAACCAAAATTCTCCAGGTTCGTCTCCGTTCACTCTGTTCGTCAACCTATGTACTCCGACTATAGAACCTTTCTCTAGATCGACTCCTCGGTAAGTACCGAAGGTCGGTATTTAGACCTTCGGTACTTACAAATTACCTATAAATATTGGTACTCTGACAAATACCGTTAAATGTATTGAATTTTTACTCGACACACTTTTATAATTAAGGTTTTGACTATGAATTTCAACTTAACGATTAGAAAGGAAGGTAGAGGTAATGAGGATATATAATTTAACTCAACTGTAATGTTGTGGAGTGTCGTAAGTAGTGACTGTAAGTTTGACCTACTTAACACCTGAAATTTTTATTAACACTGAGTTATTTTATATCCTTTTAGAACGGACAGTCAATTGATATGTTATTGAAGTGGAAAAATTTTACACCGATTCTTAGTTTTCACTTTTGTCCAGAGACCCATTTGTACCCGTCAGTATTTTGGGTACGTTAGTTCAGGCACCTGAAACCATTGATCAGTTTCAGGGACGTTTATGAACAATATTGGGTCCTGTACGTTGGACCCTGGTAAACCAATTTGTCCGTCTCCGGGTGGTTCGTGTTCAAGAATGGTCGAGGTGTCCCGCACGTGTATTTATATAGTCTCGTTATGTTATATTTATATATTTTATGTATCCTATCATTACTATCCTTGTCAAAGAATCCAAGGAGACAAAGTCTATGTCATGATACGACCCATAGAAAATTATATAGAGAAGTAAAGATTAGGAATGTCGTCAAGGAGTTTCACACGTGTTATCATAAGGGTAGAAAGTCTACACCTTTTCTTCGATTTTTCCGAATTATAGAACTAGTGTGAGTATAGTTTTGATCATCCCAGACTTCAGACACGACTACATACCATCGTGGGTAGTGTTATAACATTAATAGGAGGTCAATTTTATTTTAAATTTTTTTTTAGTTCATCCCAGTTCTACCTTTGGATCAAGATGGACTTAGGTTTGGGTCAGACGAAATTTGATATGATATTCCTTTCCACTTTACTATAACATGTAGGAAAAACAAATTTAAAAATTTGAACTTTATTCGTAGACCTCTTTTTAAGTATGGAGTTGTCACCTATTTGGTTTCGTTATTTACTACGAGATGTACGACTTCGATATTTTTGATATTATGTGTACGTCTGACCGACGATACGTTTTTATGTTTTTGTAAAAGAATCCAGTTCTTATTTCAGGGTGAATCTGTTGGGTTGTAAGATTTATTTAAAGGTTTATTTATGTAAGATTTAGACATAAATTTTTAGATTATTTATATAAGATTTACAAAAGAATTCTTACAATAAAATTTATTTTGACTTAGTGTCGCCCCTTGTTTGAACAAGGAACTTTTATTTTCCATTTTCTTCTTTTATATTCTAGACGTACAGTCGGGACAAGGGTTTTTGGAGACCTTAATAAAGGTTATGAGAAGACCATAAACCAAATCTTCTAATCTAAAAGTTTTTAGTATTATAGTATTTTACCGTTACTGTCTACCCTTTCTCTCCTTCTTTATTTTAATTGTTTGATATTTATAGAATGTAAAATAAGTATTTTAATTTGAAGGAGGGAGTGACTAGAATTAGTTCTAAAGTTTGTTCATTACTTTGACTTATCGAACTTAAAATAGGGATGATTAAAACGTTTACTTCATGGTATCGTGAAATCTATACTGTTTACAGGTTCTTTACAAGTGGTACTTCTTTAAGGTTCTTCCGTCTGCCTCTTCGTTTACTATTTTAGGTAGGGTTTAGATGTCTCTCACGAAGGATGGAGTGGTTTGAGTGATATTTCTTATGAATTTATGGGCTAAAGAAGTCCCTCCTCTCTTCTCTGACGTTAGTAAGGTTCCGAAGGGAAATTCAATGGTTTTCTAGATACTTGGGTTTCTATAGTTATTGAAGAAAAGTTTTGTCTACGATAAGAAACATTGTGAGGGACAAAGGATCGTCCCTCCAATTCGAAAGTTATAGTCGACTCCTTTTTTTCTTCGGTACGCTATGTTAAAATGGTATACTCTTTTTTCGTTTGTCAGGTAGTTAAGGAAAAGAAAAAATTAGGGGTTAGTCAAGGAAAGATTTATATGTCGAGGTAGAAAAGAGTAACTGGAGTGTTTTAGATTGGCTACTTACTGAAACTTTATTCTTTTCGTCCTGAAGGACCTACCGAGTCACCATTTCTTAGACTGACGGTTACGTCCTCTGTACTCAAGTTAGGAACCAGGTCCTTCTAGGGTGTACGACACCTCGTTGATTCGGGTGAGTGGTGTTGATAATTCGGACACGAATCTCAGGACCTTGACGTTGATAATTCGAGTGTACGGTGTTGATGATTTCTGACACGTAGGTTCTTCGGTCACGAGGTGTTGTTCTCTTCGGTAGTGCTACTCTTCAGGTACGTGACGTTGATCTCTCGTCAGGGGCGAGTGGTGTTGATCTCCTTCGGACACGTCGCTGCTTCCGGGTCGTGTCGATTTTTATTTATTTTTCCTCTTTCCGATAGTGAAATTAATACTCGTAGTCTCTTAGAGTCTCACAGAATTAGATCCTTTCATATGGTAGAAGAGTACTAAAACGAATTCCTTTATTGGTCGGTCAGTTAAAGATCTTACGGTGTAATCCGTTCAAGTTTCCTCATTTAGACTAGTAGAAATCCTACGTTTGGTTACTTTTTTGAGCGTTAAGATAACTTTCTTTAAAGAGATGTCAAAACCCTCGTTACATTACATGGAGATTCTTATAAGGTTGTTCGAACCTTCAGTGACTTGAATTCATACGTCGGTGGATCGGTAATTGATTTGTGTCATGTAAAGATGATTTTAAAGAACGAACCGAACTTACTAATTTTGATTTTCATTCAGTTGTATAGTAGACTATTTTGTACGGAAAAATTTAAGGAGACCCACTGGTAAGTGATTTGTGGTAGTTCGTAAACTGTCAATTCTTCATTTCGATGTGTAGTATTTCGTGGTCGTTAATGTATAAAGTGTAATGTGTAGTAAAATATGTACGACTCGTTTAGTCTCATTCTTAATCACCTAATTATATATTGTCCGGGTCTTTGGTATTATGTATGTACACACATGTGTATGTGTGCGTATACGGTGGGTCGAGACAGGTGACTCTCCCAAATCTTCGTTACTGTGGGGTCATCATTACTCGTAAGGGTCGAGGTAGGTCTAGGACTAAAGATTTATGGTAAGGGGTCACTTTCCTTGGTCCCGAGGAACCCTTGTACCGACTAAGATTACGACCCGTGTTTTTTGTTTTCTACTTCGACTTCGTAAAGACTTGATGAGTTTTCATTCACGGGTTTAAATGTAAGATTGAACAAAAAGCTGAAAGACAATTCATTTTCTTCTCTGAGAATAATACTAGTCTAACAAGTGTACACTAATTGTTGACACCAGCTTAGGAAAGAAAATGGGGATTTATACGTTGTGACGTAAGGGATTAGGAGTTTTCGAGTTTCTCGTTTCCCTCCTTGTGTATAGTTTCCGTTTTCGTCAATCCCTAATCAGTGTTTTAATTTAGTATGGCACGTTTTAAGTTCGAAAAATGGTCAAGTAGATTTTGTGCCAATAAAAAGTCCAGGCCGAGACATTGACAGATCTTTTCTTTTTGTTGTCTACCTTTTTCCAGTCGTTGTTATTAATTGAACAGTATTAGAGTAAAAACTTTTACACACGGGGTAGGAGGACTCTGAGGGGTAGGGTGATTCAGAAGGTCCTTTCGGAGTTTTATTTCAAGTAAATACAGTATGATTATACCTTAAAATTTTGTCACTTAGTGATAGACGACTGACCTTCAGACTAAGTTTTGAGAGGCTTCGTAGACCATTTTTGTATACGTGAGACATGACGGATTTTATTTTGGATTATACTCGTTCTTAGGAAGAAGTTTTACCGTCGTGACAAAGGGAGTTTTAAAGAGGAAGTTTCTTGTCTCTACGAGAAAATTCGTCATTACGTCCTCCTTGGACTCCACGAGTTTCTCTGAAATTTTTGTTCTGACCAAAAGTCCTTACGTTCTCCTTTTGTTATTTGGGTCATCAATAGGTCGTACTTATTACTTGTCATACTTATAAAACGTATGTCAATTAGACACAACTGTGGTGGAACTCCTGTCGTCGTAGGGAGTAACAACATTTCTCTAATCTGAACTTTCGTCTCGCTTAAGTTACTGTAGGACTGTGGTTGTTGGATGGTTTGATCTTGACTTGGGAAATCGGGGTCTAAGATGCTGAAGAAAAAGCAAGAAATGAGGATGGAGGTAAAGGAAAGGGAAAAATGGATGGAAAAGTGGATAAAGTTGATGTACCTTACAAAACCTTTGAAATTGTTTAGAAGACCACAAAAGGGACTTCCAGACTAAACCCGTTCTCCATTCCCCGGTCAATTTAATTTAGAAACGGACGACGTGTTTATGATTTTATAGTTAGGAAACGTTTATTTACTAGGAAGGTAGTCTAAAAGATGGGTTCAACTCTTTAAAAATTTTTACTCCTCGGTATTTTTTGTATCAAGTATTTAAATTTCACACGATATAGGACTAGAATTTTAATCGAAAAAGAAGGATTTTTTTAAATTCAATAGTTTTTAGAATTACTTGTCAACTTGTTTGGGGTCAAGAGGTATATACATAAAATCTTCAGAAAAGACTTTTACAAAAACTATATCGAATTAAGTTATTGGTGCGTAGAAGGGTACCGAATACACATATGTATTTCGTCTTTATAGACGTGGTTAGTCAATCGAAATTTCCTTTTTTACTTTTCTTTTTTTGAGTGGTGTGTTGTTCAGCCTGTAACACAAAATATCCTGTCTTTAAAAGAATATGTTTCTCTTGTCAGACGTTTTTGTGTTTACGTTGTATTACTCAATCAATTCGACATATTATTATAACCTTGGATTGAAGATTGCATAAATGTACCACCGAGTCTGTCATTTCGCAGATGAACGTTACTCCCTCTGGGCCCAAGCTAGGGACCCAGTCCTTCTAGGGGACCTCTTCCCTTACCGTTGGGTGAGGTCATGGGGAGGGATCTTTTAAGGTGCCTACCTCCTCGGACCACCCGATGTCAGGTGTCCTAGTGTTTCTTAGTCTGTGGTGACTCGCTGAAGTGAAAGTGAAGGTCGAAGATTGTTTTCAACTAAATTCGGGATCTTATAAAGGTGGTAGATTCCAGATAGTAATATTAGAATTTTAAGATCATGTACCTGAGATTGATATGTGTCAACGTTTATGCTGAATCATCGTAAGAATCCTTTCCCTATGTATAGTTTATTATCATTAGGCCTCAGGGATCGTGTAGTGTTGAGATATTCGTTGTACATAGAGAGAGACATAGAAGGTAGACATTTTACTTCCTTTGTATTCCATTCTTGATCCTATCAAAACATATTTGTCCAGTCTATAGAGGTGACGGATTGTAAGATTTTATATTTAAAACTTTGTTCTAAATATGTACACAATTCTTTTATTATATGTGGTCTAATAGCTTAATCCCTAAAGATGTAAGATTGAGACATTTATTACAGGAAGTAGGACGTAAATTGTTTATGAGAACATCGTTTTCGACAATATTCTTTTCCAAAAACTGGAGTTCCTTTCGTCACTCCGTTAATGTATATTAAGTCACATAATTCCTGTTACGTGATTCAAAATTGTTAAATTCATCTTTAACCGTACTTGAGTTAAGAAGTGTGAGTTCCGTCACATTTTAATAGAGGGGTTCGGACTATTTAACTTACCATGACATGATCATCGATTACACAATTATCGTGTTTAAGTGAAATCACTTCCCCTAGGTATCACCGAGTCCGTCATTTCTTAGACGAACGTTACGCCGTGTGGGTCCAAGTTAGGGACCCAGCCCTTCTAGGGGACCTCTGCCCTTCCCGTTGGGTGAGGTCATAAGAACGGAGCTTTTAGGGTACCTGTCCACTCGGACCGCCCGATGTCAGGTACCTCAACGTTTTTCAGACTGTACTGACTCACTGATTGTGTGTGTGTGGGGGGAATCACTTCATCAGATTATCCGAGATAGGGGTCAGTATGACTTAGTTGCTTGACACTGGTTATTTAGTGTAGGTATCATACACTAAGACTGACTTATTGTTAATAAAAAATTTTTAATTATCAAAAACAATGATCCTACTTGGTATTCTTTGAAATACCATTCAGTTTTCTTTTCTCTGTTTATAACCGTTAAAGTAATTATATTGTAACACGTGAATGACGCACGAGACAAAATTCGTGCCATCTACATCATTGTGAAAGTTAATAATGTCGTCGAGACTTAGGGTAAATTATTCTTCCTTTTGTGTCGTATCTCGAATCGGTTGAACGGGTTCTAGTACCTCAATTATCCACCGTTTCCGTTCATAGTCTCAGGTACGAAAATTGTATGAAGATTGATTAATAAATTTTATAATATTAGACGAATATTGTGTATGAATAATATATATGGATATATCATAGTTATTCATAGATTAGTCATGGAGGTGCATGATCTCATACATTTTACTCCGGTGAAGAAGGAGAAGACGTATTATACTATACACGAAAGAAGACTTTATACCTCTGGTCTGTAACCAGATTTCATCTACTTCGAGAACCGAATGAAAGTTGAAGGGTCAGATGATGGTTTATACACGACCACTTGACGTCTGGTCGTATTAAATAAGAGGTCACTCGTTGGTGTAAAGTTTTATCTCGTCGACTTCTGGAAGTTTGTTACATAAGGATCCGCCGAAATAAATTTAGTGGACACTTCACAAAAAGGTGGGGGGGGTGGGGGGGGTGGGGGCGGTTTCGAGTTGACACTCGGTACACATATCCCACCTCCTCCCTTCTCATTTTGTTACTTTATGTCCCAGCGAAGTTTCTTTGTTCGTTCGGGTCCCTTTCTCCATAAAGAGTAGAGGTTGTCCTATGTCGGTAGACGACCGAAAATACATAGTCTTCTCGTATCGTAGGACTGTTATTTTTAGTTCAAAGATTTTGGATTTGGTTTGGAAAACCGTACACTAGAATTCCTAAAATACTCTTTTATTTGGTAGAGTTTTCATTAAGACTTCACAGGTTAATTTTTTCTCTTTTAGGTCAAGGTTCAAACTTTCCTTATCCTCTAGGAAAGTTTCGACTGGAGACGGAGGTTAAGGTCACAATTCACTGGTCACTCGACTATTCTCTTATTGTAAGAAAGTTGATTGCTGGTCGTGAGGTCGTAAAGACATTCACACCAAGACATATTAACGTACAGGAAAGGTATATACATTGAGAGAGAAGAGGGGCAGAACAAAGTGTTACGACGGAGTATTCTTACTTTTTCTTCTTATTGTGACTAATAAACAGACTTTCTTATAATGTGACGGAGGATTAACTCGTTTGCAGTTATTTACCTTGTGAAGTGTAAAGAAAAAAAAAAAAAATCATTTTAATTTTACGAAAAATAAGGTTATATTCGGAGTTAATTAAATCACTCAGTTTTAAGTGTTTTTCTTTTCTTTTTACTGACGACCCAGTAGAGATTTTATCACCATTAAATTATCATGGATTTTCGTTTACTAAAGTAGATCGTCATTTATAAACTCGGAGAGGGTGATAGTTCAGTCTTTTTGACGCGTTGACGTTTCGTTTGACCGTGAACTCGTGTAGTTAGATAATCACTCTTGTAAAGAGTGAATTACCACAAAATACCTAGCCTCATTCGGGTCCGGGAGAGGGGCGTTTTCATGAGAAATTGTTGTGCTTAAACCTAGTTAACGGGGTGTAAGACGGTGACGTAGAGTGAGTTTGGAATTACCGTCGTCTATACGTTACATCACAAACAATGGGTATGACCTTGTCGATTTGTATCCTTTTGTCTTATTTCCTTAAATTTTTCTGTTTAGGACTTTACAAATTCCTGGTCGTTTCACCGATCCTAAGACCCAGTGATTAAGGTCAGTTAGGTCCTACTGTCGTCTTGTGCTGTCGACAGACCGAGGATGATGCGAGACCCCCGGAAACACAGTAATTGTGTTAATATCTGGGTCTCGTTGAAAATCAGAACTCCCTTGGACACTGTTACCCACTAGTCATCTTTTCGCATGACTTAGTACTGTCCATCTTATACTTTTTGTTGGTGAGTATTTTATTTAATAGTAATAACCTTCATGAGAGGTGGCTGAAGAACCTATTTCTTACTGTAGTCACTATTGATATACACTGTTTCTTTGTTCTTTTTTTCTCTTGTCTTCATTTCTGGTCAAAAAGTCGATTCATCCCAAGTACTTTGATTAAATCTTTCAGTAGAAAGAAAGGATTTTACTGTATTAATTTTAGATGACTCATCTGAAGGTACAGACAGGTTCTCTTTCATTGGTTATAAGTTTCAATGAGAGGAAGATGTTTGTTGATTTTATGACCCCCCTTTATACTTTTTTTTTAAGAGATAAAAGTCTGAAACCTGTTGATATCTTTACTCTCTTCAAGTTGGTGTCGAGTTCTATGGACGGGTATCCGTTAAAGAACTGGTGTATCCGTTAAAGAACTGGTATCGTGTCCTTCGGTTTTCGGGTAGTGAGAACGATCAACTCTTTTGTTTCTAGTCTCAAGTCCCGTTAGGTGTGTCGATATTAAGTGTGTCGTCGCATGGTTTTTCTTTCGATGTATATACATTTCTGGAGGTCTTTGTACGTATGTAGAGATGAGTTAAGATACTGGCTTGAATTTAGACGTGTATATGTCCCTAGGTACTCCGATCTATTTCTAGTTGAAGGTCCCTTTCTTGGTATTGACCTCACCAATGTTTCCCGGTTCTCAAGTATTTCAAAGATCGTCGGGGAAACCTCTTTGGAGTAATTTGTGAACCCGCAACTCATCTGTGGGGTCTCGTAGTATGGAATCATACTCTCTTCTAATCGGTCTCGCTCACCCACTACAGTCTTTCTACCGTCTTATCCTTCGGTCGGTGACAAGAGGGGTACCATTGTGTTTAGTCGTTCTGTCTTTGGTTGAGGGAAACACTCTTTATGCCTATGGTCAAGTCTACGAGTGTATGGGATTCTGTTCGTGTTTTAGTCGGTGTAGTTTCGACCATCCTTTATACACCGGGAGTGAACGGTCTCAAGGATAGGGACCGAGTCGTGGTGTATTAGTTTCTCTCTGAGTGTTGAGGATCGAAAAGGGTCCCCTTCCTCTCTCTCTTCTGACTTAGTGTTTACTTTACAAGTCTGAAAAGTACCCCGACGGGGTCCTTGACCAAAGATGGTACGGACTTAGTTTCGTGACTATTCTTTTTCTTGGTCCAGACTCAGTGACTCTTGTTTCCAAACCTACTCCTGAGTTAGTAAGTGGTAATGAGGAGGGGACCCTCATCTCTCCTCCTTAAGGGTCGAGAGTCGAAGAGAAGTCCCTTCTTGTACGTAGGTTGTAAGGGTGAAAAGTCGTCCGACGGATTCTCTGAACAAAGATAGAGTGGGTTGGGTATCATGACTTGTTTGAATCAGATCTTCGACCCTCTGATTAGTCTTCTCTTTTCTTGTCCCGGCGACGAGGTCTCCTGGGTGTCATGTCTACCTCGGAGTATGTCGAGTCACCGAAGAGGAAACCTTTCTTTCTCTTCTCTCTTCCTACGCTGGTCATAGAGTCGAAGAGGTCTCTGACGGACTCCCTGACGAAGATGAAACGACTGAGTCTCACGACTGCCCACGGACCCCCGGTGGTTCTTGTTTTCTGTCGACCTGTCAAACGACGACAAGGTCTTCGACACGTCATGGTGTCTATATTCTTCGTCGTTTTCTAATATATAACTCCTGTTGTGACAATTCTACAAGTCAAGTCAACGAGTCAACACAGGCTGAGACACTGGGGTATTTAGCGTACAATTAATAGGAATTTAACTAGAGATCTAGATCACGTTAGTCCTTTACCGTTGGGTACGATCATGAGAACGAACCTTTTAAGGTACCTGTCTCCTCGGACCATCCGATGTCAGGTGTCCCAGTGTTTTTCAGCCTGTGCTGACTCGTTGAAGTGAAGTGTCATTTGTAGGGTCGTCCGAAAAAAAACCTTTCTTTGACTGTTAGACTAAGATTTTAAATATACTTTTACATATGTTTTTCGTTTCTAGGATTTTCTTGGTTTTGTTACAACTATTTCTTTTTGTTTCATCCTCATCACTGTTATGGACTGAACTTCTGAATGATTTTTCCGATGTTATTAATTCTGTCACATTAAGACCGTGTTCCTATATCTGTATTTCTTGTTGTCTTGTCTCCTCTTAGGTCTTTGTCTAGGTGTACATTTAAGGGACCCCGGTATGACTAACTGTACCTTTCTTGAGATAGATCACTGTCTTTACAAGTTCGAATTGGTATTAGTAGTATACCATATTTGTAATACAAGTTATGTCCTATGTCCTACGAACCCCGACCACGTGCCCCTACTAGGTCTCTCTACTATACCCCACCCTCCACCCTCCCCCCAAGTACAAACCCTTGAGTACATGTGGGCACCGTCTAAGTACAGTTACATGCCGTTTTGGTTATGTCATAACATTTCATTTTATTTCATTATTATTTTTAAAATTTTTTTTTTCTTTGAATGACTGTGAACATGTGAAATGACGTGTGAACTTTACCTACGGAAAACAATGTACATTTAATATAGATTTAGTTCTTCTAAAATTGTGTCTAAATCTTTGTTAGGGGTTTTGAAGACAACCGAGGATTATGTTTAGATGGGATCTTCCTTTGATTCTGAATAATTCCGGGATATTACACGGTCTGGGACCTGAGAGATGTAGACTGAGAGGGTTAGTAGAGGATTCCGTCTTTGATGAGAGACTTCAAAGTGTAAACTTCTTTACTGTCCGTAAACGTTTGAGTGGGTGAGAAATGATCGTTCATTTCTCGATTCAGTTCGAATCGAAGAGATAGTTCGGGTACAACGATGGTATTCAGAAGAAATACCTTTGAAAAGGTGGTTTCGATGACGATGGGTGATTTCGGTAAAAATTCGGATTTAAAAAAAAAAAATTGAAAGGTTGTGTTTGGTTGAGTTTCTATCTCTTATTCTTTTAGTATTCGGATCTATTCGGTATTTGACCTGTCGGTCTATGACTTGTCCTGTTCACGTGGAGACACATGATTTATGTAGTTTGATGTCATATTTTTTTACGCATGTATGATCTGAGTGTTTCTCTTCATGTCTGTGTAAAGTTGTACACTCAAAAAGGTGGTAGTGTTTCGTTCAATTCACTATTTTGACAGACATTATGAGAAGTCACCCTCTTGAACAGGTGGTTCCAAAAATTTGAAATTTTAAGATGAGGTTCCTGATCAACCAACTTGGTGGATAGAGAATGGGACAGTTTTTGTTTTTAATACTTTAAATTTTAGGTTTTTCACGATCTGTTTATTGGTATATATCACTAGTTTTAGAAGTAAGGGTATTTACAATATTTTCCGAATTTCATAGGTTCTCCCTCTATCACCTTTCTGCAAGGTTTTTGAAGTTGTGTTTCCCCGATTTCAACATTTATTTATACACATGAATAGAAGCCACAGTTTAATTGTGATGCAATACATTTTTAGTGTAAAAAGATTGAGTCCCTTTGTTATGTATGAATGTCAATACACTTGTGACTCCTTAGTAGTAACGTTACAACTTTATAAGTTTCGTTTAAGGTGTGGCGTCGTTTAGTAGATGACAGACTTTATGTTTTTTTATATATGTGGATAGTCTTTCGGTGGTTCTAACCTTGTAGACGGTTGACCTTGTGGACGGTGTCTTAAGAAAGAGGTAGGGGATTTTTTTATTCAATTATTATGAAGACACAGTATATATAATTAAATTTTCAACGACGACGACGACGATGGCGATTCAGTGAAGTCAGTACAGGCTGAGACACGCTGGGGTATCTACCGTCGGGTGATCCGAGGGGGCAGGGACCCTAAGAGATTCGTTCTTGTGACCTCACCCAACAGTAAAGGAAGAGGTTACGTACTTTCACTTTTCACTTTCACTTCAGCGAGTCAGTACAGACTGAGAATCACTGGGGTACCTGACATCGGGTGGTCCGAGGAGGTAGGTACCCTAAAAGGTCCATTCTCATGACCTCACCCCACGGTAAAGGAAAAGACTAAATTTTCAATTCAGGTACATTTGACGTTCCATCTCTTTTTGGAGGAGGTATACTGAATAAGTCTAAGGGTGAGGTATAACGGTCGGGAAGTGTTTTTTTCTCCGGGTGAGAGAAGAACAAGGTGAACGTACGCAAAGGTCGAAGATAGGGTTCGGAAGAGGAGAAGTCTGGGGTGAGGGTCCGGATGTCAGTGACGACCCACTTTCCAGGAGTTTAGTCCCTTATGATGTCTGTTTGTAGTCTTTCATAGGTTAATTTTGGGAACGAAGTGTTTGCTCAGTTGTACATAGATCTCGTCCGATGATGTGTCACGTGTAGTCAGTTAGTCCTGATTTGAAGGCCGAAGGGACGACGGACAGTCAGGTCACGAAAGACGTGCCATGGTGTACCACCTCAGAATTGACGAGGTAGTGGTCCGTTCAGTGACAAAGTGTATGAAAAACTTTGTACACTCACAGACTGGATTTAAATTTGCAACAACAACAATCAACGATTAAGTACAGGTTAAGACACACTGAGGTCTTCGGACAGTCCGAGGAGACAGTTACCCTAGAGGGTCTGTTCTTATGACCTCACCCAACAGTAAAAAAGAGGTTCCCTAGAAGGGCTGGGTTCCTAGCTTGGACGAAGAGGACGAACCGTCCACCTAAGAAATGGTGGACCTTTCGGGTTTAAATTTTGATGTCTGTTTTTCTAATTAACTTCTTGTTTATATGTTGTTATTATGTATTGTTGTCTTGATACATAAAATTATAGAATCCTCCAGATATCGTAGGTATACGGTTAAAATGTCTACTTCAGATATCTCTAATGTTTACCTCAGTTTAGGTTCTTCAACTGAGGTGCCACTAAGGTTTAAAATTTATGTATATGTGTAACACCCATACACACACGTATTCGTCTGTACTCTTTTTGACTTCCTGTTATTCTCTTTTGTAATTTGTCACTAAGAGAGACCTATCATCCTACGATGTATTGAAGTAAAAAGAGGAAATAGGGTGAGATTTAAAATTAAACAAGATGATAGATGTTTGTAGATATTAGACAGTTTTTGTTTAAAGACCTTGTGATTTCGTCCCTTTATTTGTAAGTTTACGGGTTTAGATGTTAATAAAACCCACCATTAGATGGTGACTACGTTTTGCGATCTCCTAACACGATTTTTAGTCAATTCTCGTCTCCGTCTTGGTCTTCGGTTTCTGGACCATGGACCAGATAAACGAAGGAAGTGATAACGGTAGGAGAGGATCCTCACCAAGACGGTCTACACGACTCGTTCTAGGTACCTTCCACTTGGTGTAGGCTCCTCGATATTGTAAGGACATGTTTGTAGGTCAAGTAACCTACGGGATTCTAAAGGAGTCGGATTCTCTTTCATCTTCCCTCTTCATGTTTTATCCACTCTTCTGACTTAGTAAGTTCGTTACCAAGAATTCAAAAGACCTAGTGTCTAGGGAAACTTTTTATGTACTTTTAACACTTAAGAGAAGAAAATTTTTTTTATGTATATCTTTCGTTATATGGTCATTAAGGTTTGTGGTTTCAAAAAGGTACCTAGGAGTCAATCCTTAATACCTAAACCCCAGACTAAAGATAAGTAATATTCTTTCTTGAGGTTTATCTCGATGAAGACCTTTGTCGATTAAGAAACAGGGACCTCTTCAAGTTCGTTTGTGGTCCTCTCTTTACCTACCTGTGTGGCATTTTCCTTAATCTTATCACCCCCCACCCCCCCCGACCGAAAGGTTTGAAGTCTAAGGTACTAAGATTATACCCGAGTCAGTCAATGTGGTGACTTGTGAGAGACCATGACTTAGGATGAGTCCGACGACACGCTGTCGGTTGGGTCTCTGTACCTTGGACGGTGATTTCCTTTGACACCTTCAAAACACCCTTATGTATTTTGTACGAATTTAGATGTTTCGTCCATCGAAATGTTCAATGTCTCGAAAGTGAAGGGAATAAGTTAAATATTAGAAATACTGTTGTTTATTTTTCGTCCCCCTCTTTATTGTGTAATACACAACTATTATTATTATTTCTATATAATTAAATTACGAATGATGGAAGGTCTACCAGAAAGGTCTACCGAGACCTTCTTAAGTGGACGGTTACGTCCTCTGCGTCCGAGCTAGGGACCCAACCCTGTTAGGGGACCTCTTCCTTTATTGTTGGGTGAGGTTATAAGAACGGACTCTTTAGGGCACCTGTCTCCTCGGACTGACCGATATCGAGTACCCCAGTGTTTTCTCAGTCTATGCTTAATCGCTGATTTGTTGTTTTTTTGGAAGTCAGCTATTCGTTTGTTAAAAACTCGCAGGTGTTACACGGTCCGTAACACAATCCGTGGTACTTATTTGGTTTGTCCTAGGGGTAGGTGTATGTAGTTGAGTAAAGTGGTTGATATACTTGATAAAGACAGAGGTTAAATATCTACTTCTCTGAGTCCGAGTCGCTTCAATTCATTGACTTAGTTCCGGTGTGTCGATTTATCCTCCGTCTCTGATTAAATTGTGTCTTCGTGACCTTGAGTTATATGCGAGAAGAGGTGACATGTAACCACGGTTCCGGTGGTGTTTGCGTCTTGGTGTCGAAAGGTTTTAGGAAGGTGCTACAGTCGAAAAGTGATACCCCTCTAGAGTTCAGTGGTACGTGAAGTCTACTATGACTACTGTCGTCTATAATTGGAGAAGGTTCAGGGAAGTGAAATAGGAGTTTGAGTAGAATACTCACTCACCCCGTCTATGGTATTAAAGATCAATTGTTTTACCTCGTTGTCCTCTTCCACTAGGACGAGTCAGTGTGTGACTTTATTAGTGTCTTGTTCCTCTTTTTGGTCCGTTGACTAGGAATCGATCATGTCATGTCACATAAGCGAGAGCTAGTTTGTGACATCCTTAGGTCCTGAGTGATGATAACAGGTGCCTCGTTTTTAGTTACAATAAATTATCATTTTCTGAAGTTATTTTACTTTCCGACCAGATTCACTCTTAGATCTAAACAAACTCTCTCTGTCACTACGTGTTCTCAATTCTCAATCTTGTGTCCCTCCTGAATTGCGTTTAATCGTGATCCGAAGAACTCGCATTAATTTTCTTTACTCTGTCGTTTTCTCTGTGTCTACATA
This sequence comes from Capra ibex, assembly GCA_006410555.1. Lineage (NCBI taxonomy): Eukaryota > Metazoa > Chordata > Mammalia > Artiodactyla > Bovidae > Capra > Capra ibex. The sequence continues at coordinate 14,464,427 of SJYO01050590.1, read as the reverse complement.
TCTTGCCTGAAAATCTGAGACACCCTCTCCCTCTCCCACCCTACTAAACCCTCTTACCGTGACTTTGTACATATGATAGTCCATTCTTTGCTTAGCGGTCAGATACAAGCTATGTCCTATGTCCCACGAACCCCGACCACGTGCCCCTACTAGGTCTCTCTACTATACCCCACCCTCCACCCTCCCCCCAAGTCCTAACCTTTGAGTACATGTGGGCACCGACTAAGTACAGTTACATACCGTTTTGGTTATGTCATAACATTTCATTTTATTTCATTTTTTTTTCTTTCTTTCTTTCTTTAATTTCTTTTACATTTCCTCTGTGGACGAAACGATCCACTAATTTATTTACAAAGAACTACGTTCTAGGTGGGTTTGAGACAGGCCACAGTGACACCCTCTAAGAGGTGATTTCATGACCCTCTCAAATGTATTACGAACTGTGCGGCACTCGAGATTCTTTTCTAATCCACAGTGACAACAAAGGTGACAAACCTCATTACAAAGAGAGTCCTAGTAACAACAACAACACTGACTTGGCGTCTCATAGGGCAAGGTGTGCTGCCGGTTAGAGCCGAGTGGTAGTCACTGGCTCCGGACAAGGGCCGTGAACGGCCTCCTCCTTTGTCCGGGTCGCAGTGCGCTACCGTTCGTCGCCCCGTCTCGTCTCATGGGACCGGGTCGACCGGCGACCGCGGGCCAAGAAAGGGGAGTTCCACCCCGACCGGAGGGCGCCAGCGGGTCTGCCGGGGCTGGAGGGGTTCCGTGAGTGGAAGTACTGACGGTCCCGGCCTCCGGTGGCCCCGAGCTGGTCCCTCAGGTACCAGAGGAGATTTCTTTGACTCCCCCAGGCGATGGGCGACCAGAGGACGCGAGGAGTCGGTGAGCTTTAAGGGGCGCGATGGCCCGATGCAGTAGTCAGGCGCTGCGCGGGCTGCGCAAACGTCTCGTACGACCCTCAACGTCATGCACCCGCCTCGCGTCGGGCGGGAATAACGAGAATAACGAGTTCGCGGTGCGAGGGCGTTCCCGAGACACGCGTGGACACACCAATTTTTCGGGCGTCCGCCCAAAACATCATGTGAGAATGATTTACTTACGGACAACTTAAAATCTTTTTCTGTCGGATCTTAGTTTGGCATAGGTCCGGAACAGTTTGGAAAGGTTCAGATCCGAGTACGGAGGAGTAAAGCCAGCGGGAGAGACGGTATTTCTAGACAGGGAAGAGTGAGGTAGTGTTGTAAAACTCCATAATAGTACTAATCAAATACGTCCTCTTTCGAAGCCGAGTCTTTTTCACTTATCTCAAAGAAACTCAATATGTTACAGAAACTGGGCCGATGTTTATCTCGGAGACCTGACTTTTATCCTCAAGAAAAGAGTGTATCCTACCAATTGGATTAAATTGTAGAATGAAAACCTCGTATCGGAAGGTTTATAAAGGACACGTCTTTGCGTCTATGTCACAAAAAAGGGTGTTTACAATAATATAATTTACGTGTGGAGACAGTTGAACTTAAAAACAAACAAATGGATGTCTGTAGGACTTTAAAGAGGTACAATTACGTATATCTATATGGAGTAAGGAAAACGATCGATATATCAGGCATTACGTCTACATGGTGTTAAATAAATGGATACGGGTAGACTGTTGGTAAATCCAACAACGTCAAAAAGTAATAATGTTTGTCAACGTTACTTGTGTAATAGATATATTTAGAATTGTATGGACTCGGTCTTATAGACCCCTATTAAAGGACATTTACCTTGATGACTCAGTTGAACACACGAGAAAACTGTGATGTTATCGCTCATGGTATACTGAAAGGCTTTTCCGACTTGGCTATGTAAATATGAGAGTGGTTCACTCATACTCACGAACAATAGGTTTGTACTTCGTGACTGGTCGTGTAGTGGGTCTGACAGACGAGTTGAGTCGTGAGCACCTATTCGACGGACTACACACGGAGAGTGTACTCCAGAGTACGCGTCGTTCAGTCGCGCCAATATAACGAGTCCTTCTGGGGACACCGAACGGTGACGGTGGTGTACACCAGGTACGTAGGTAAGGACGTTAGTAAAAAACTTCACAAATGGTAACCGGTCAGTGTCGAAGGGAGACTTCATCCGTCTTCACTCCGACGGTAACGGCAAAATTTCTGTTTCTGTGACTCCGAGTCTCTCCAATTCCGAAGTGATGAAACCTGGGAGAAGTATTCTTTGAGACTGGTCTCAAACATAAATTAACTCGGTCTCTACATGAATTACTAAAAAGGGTCAGATACGGGTTTCTGAGTGATCCGTCATTACTATAATTGTCGTAAACCTGTCCCCTGAAATTATCGGAAATATTATTGTCGACTGTGAATACTCTGGGAACATATGTTTCGTGACAAGATCTACAAAAATGTGTATAACTGAATAAAGTCCGAGTGAGGTTAATTTACTCCTTTCCCTTTATATGTCCAATTAACTGAATCCCTTAAGACGATCATTCACCTTCTCCTTCCTGAATTGAACCGGTCAGATCGAATACTTAGAGATAATTGGTCATGTCTTATAAGAGCATTCCGGGAGTAGTACTCTTAATAAGGGGAAAATATCTATATCCTTGACTCGGAGTCACTCCGTTTTCCTGAGTAAGTTCTAGTGTGTCGAGTAGTCACCGTAAGAGTAGGACTTAGATCTAGAAAATCGTGGTCTCGTCTTCCCTAGTGGGTAACTGTGAAATACCTCCTTATTGACTCGTCTGTTCCGGAGTCCCGTCTCTAGATTCTTTGGGTCCTACGACCTGGATCACCCCGAGGTTTTCCTTCCCCCTGTCACCGTCCAATCCCCCACGTCACCCAAACACAGTCGGCTAGTCTTTTCCCTTACATTTACTTGAGGTCCTACGTGACCTATGTAACCTAGGTCCGAAGAAACCTACGTGACGGATCAAGATCTACGTCCCTCTCTCCCATCCGAACCCTTCTATTTCTTTTACTCTGGTTCTCGTCTAGGGTTCAGACTCACGTAGTCATTAACAAGGAAATACCCTGATCAACCAATGTGTCAAATTCCATCGTTTCGCGACTCCTCCACTCTTTTCCTATCTCTCCTCTACTCTTTTCTTTTTTTCCTTACCCCTTCCTTCCCCTCTCTCTTCTGTCTCTTTCTTTACGTGCGAAGGGCAAGTTGACCTGAAGGGACCACCGAGTCTACCATTTCTTTGACGGACGGTACGTCCTCCGGGTCGAAATTAGGGACCCACCCCTTCTAGGGGACCTCTTCCCTTACCGATGGGTGAGGTCATAAGAACGGACCTCTTAGGGTACCTGTCTTCTCGGACCGTCCGATGTCAGGTACCCCAGAGTTTCTCAGTCTGAGAAGTAAGTTGATACTTATGTCTAAATTTTCGTCCGTAGTGAACAACTTGGAACCCCAGGTTTAGGTGGGTGCTGAGACTTCTCGGAGGTCCCGTCGTAGGTTACGGTAAGTGGAGACTCAAGGACGGTGGTCGACGAACCACTCTGACTTACTGACTCACTTAGTGGCCTTATTCGAGTGTAAGGGTATTTAGAGGAGGGACCGACTCGTCAAGGGAAGGGTGGGAGAAGGTGTCGTGGTCGAGTTCGGGTGGAGACTCGGGCAGGTGTACTCCGGTGTTCGTCCAAGACTTTCGGTGAAACTCAAGTCCTTTTTTTTCGTAGACAGAAGGGAGGGGGGTACCATAAATGGATGGGTACCCTCAGTTAGAGGATATTGTTCGACGACCAAGGTGTCTGTAAGAGGAAGACAATCTAGTTATTTCTCTACTAGATTCATAAGGAATAAGTCTTCATTTCATAAGGAATAAGTCTTCATTTTTGTTTTACAAGACATGTTTTTTGAGTTCAGTCACGAGTCATCTGAGAGGATAACACTCCTAGCCCTGTCCCAACGGTCTAATTCATGTCTTTCACTTTCACCGAGATGGCACAGGCTGAGAAACACTGGGGTACCTGATATGTCAGGTACTTTAAGACATCCGGTCTTACGACCTCGCCCATCGGAAAGGGAGGAGCTCCTCTAGAAGGGTTGGGTCCGTGACTTGGGTCCAGAGGGTGTAACGTCCACCTAAGAAATGGTCGGCTCGGTGTCCCTTCGGGTTCTTATGACCCCACCCATCGGATAGGGAAGAGGTCGTCTAGAAGGGTTGGGTCCTTAACTTGACCCCAGAGGACGTAACGTCCGTCCAAGAAATGGTTGACTCGATAGTCCAGTCCCTTTGGGAAAATTTATGTTCATCTAGGATTTGTACCGTACACTGTATGAATCTGATTTTTTAATAAATGACACATAGACTTTAAGTTTAAATTGACTCGTAGAACATCAAAATAAACGGTTTAGACTGTTGGAATCAGTCCCCTTATAGAAGGTCGATTTATGTCCCGGACCAGACCAATATAGAACTCTCCAGAACCGGGAGAGACGTGGAAGGAAAAACCCCAGAGAGAAGTAGTGTGAGGAGAGACAGGGGTAAGAAGGAGGTCCTAGGGACGGTACGGAGCTTACTCCTACACACCTAGTGGACCGGGCCCCTGAGGCCCTGTGTCTGTCAGGGCGTCGTCTCGATCCCTGGTGACCTTCCTCCGTCCGACCCTTAGTGAGTCCTGTCTTAAGAGACAACTGATTTCCTTGTTCTAAGTCTCAGTGTGTCTGGAGTCAAAAGTAGGTGCGAGACGGTGACTGGTCCACTAGAACCTACCCAGTGAATGGAAAGTCTCGAAGTCAAAGGAAAAAGCATTCTATTCTTATATTACGGACACAGGTTCCCGAAAATCTTATTAAAACAAGAAATTTACAAAAAATTTACAACCCTCCGTGGATGATTCCATAGACTGTGTAACACTCACCGACCAATACCGTCATCCTCATTATATTATTTATACTGATAATAATAGTAATTATGGGTAACAATTGGTCTCCCGTCTCGCCAATTCTCATGGTCGAGACTTCAGTCTGACGGACTCAAGTTCAGAGTCGGGGTGGTAACTGGTCACGTGTCCAACCCCCAGGGATTTATGACAGGGGTACTTGTCCTTATCCCGAGGAACCTTTGCACCGAGTAAAATCTGCACCCCGTCTTATCCTCTCCTCGGACCCTTTAGAATGCACGGGTTTACTCTTTCAACGGGTTTTACTTACCTCAGTCGAATTTCGAAGGGGACGACTGGATTCGGTGTTTTTCTTATAACTGACATTGAGTGACCTTACGTAACTGACAAAATTTTAGGTCCTTAAATATTACCCAGAGTCGTTTTTGTTTCTTTCAGGAGTAAAAGATGGTTACCTCCATCCCTAACATGACCAAAGAATGAGAATTTCAACTATTTATTCCTCTTTTTTAATTCGTAAATAAGAAGAGAAGGTCTTACTTGACATAAAATTGGTTTATGATCGGAAACAACTACTCTTAAGATCAACTAGTTATGTCTTCTTCATTTTAATATTTTAGTAACATTCTGGTAACCCCAAGAACCCCCCACCCTATGAATCCAAGGTTTACTAGTCCGGTGTCACTTCCCGACTCCCACTTGGAGGGACCTGGATGGCTGGGGGGAGTCGTTAGGACTTTCCCTCTCGGTTTGTCGTGTCTCGCGAGCTACATTGTACTACACCTCTTGTATGGGAGGTCCTTCGCAACGACGGGCCTTTCCCACTTTGACCTGGATTAGTTTGTAACTTTGGGTTGAGAGTTCAATGTTCTGACTTAATCTACTTGATAAACCCCTTGTGAGTTGACGAGGGATGACGCAGAGAGAACGGGGCTCAAAGGAAGTGATCTGTGTATCCTGTGAAGTAAAACATGTGAAGACCAGTGGTTTACACACCCAAAAGGAGTGTTATTCGTTAGGAGATGTTGGGGACATCTCACAGGATGTTCAGCTGTATCAAGACCGTGACAGATGGGTCTCTACTACAGTCTAGGACTCCCAAATCAAGAGGGTTCTGAGGGAGGGAAATCTACGGTTAGTCTTCGAGTTCACTAGTAGTGGTCCCGAGAACTGGTTATCGGAATCTAGTCTCTGGTACCTAGGGTGGACGATAAAATGTTTACCGGTGTACTACCGTCATCCCATAACTCGACCTACACCCGGGTTCGAAACTCCTCCTTTACGTCTCCGCTTTAGTGGGGCACATAAGGCGTTCATAAATAAAGTAGACTAAGAGCGTAAATTAGCTCGCAAGTGATTCCCCGGACACGACCTGGAGACTCGCAGCTTCGCAGTGTAAGTCGGGACTAGGACGGTAGGACGTCGGTGAGCAGATTCATCACAGACACATAGACCCCCGGTGGTCCTTAGACCTTCCCAGGCATGTCTGTACCCACAGATACACAAACTGTAACGACTTCACCTATGGATCCGACCCGTATAACCTCCCTGTCCCTACCCTCGGGTCCCCCATCGGTCGGTGGAGACAACAAAACTCAACTGGAGAAGGTGTCCATAAGTTCAAATGGCAAAAAGTTGACACACGAGACGTCTTTCATTGATGAAGAGACTTGGACTACCCCGAATTATTATCAATTATGGGATATCAAAGAGACACCCTCCTCTTACTCTAGCAGGTACACTCAACGAATCTTACCACGTACCGTGTGTCCTACACGAGTCATGTCTACGAAATATTTGTACATACAAGAGCAAACCCCGGGACGTGATTTTCGTCAGTCAGTCGAATGTGTTTCCGGGGTTCCGGGTAACACCTTTACCTGTTTAAACCGAAACCCGGACCCCGTGACCTTAATCCTGAAAGGTCTTTCTTTCTAGTAGAAATATCGTCAATGTGCATAACTCTCAAAAGAGACACGGTCCGTGACAGGGTTCGTGCAGAATACATGATTGCATGGATGAAGACTGTTGTTCGGAGGCGTCATCCATGACCATGACAGGGACGAAATCTCCACTACTTTGAGTCCCCGTCCTGACATCTCTTGAAAGGACTCCGAAGAACCGACCATTCCTCCCCTCCCGGTCCGCTAGACCGGAATTTCTCAGGAGTAAGTGTACCTACCCCTACCGACATGAGAAGAATCCGGTACCCACGACACCCCTCCGTTTCGCAAATGGATCTCTACCCCCGGTCCCCTCGTCTCCTCTATACCTTAGGACCTGAATTTCGGGAACGTGCACTGGGAGGAGAACACAGTCTATCCCTACGAGTGTCTTTACTGGGGACACCCACCAGAATCCACAAGTCCCTCCACCTCATACCCTTCATAAGACGTGACACAAGACCCTTCTTGTAGGTCGTACACTGGCCACTCATAATCGAAATAATACATGATTACGATTTGCGTTTCAACCTTACATAGATGTACTCGTAAAAAGATCACATAGTCAATCGATAACAACGCATTGATAAGTGGGATGTTGAGTCACTGGTAAATAATAAATGGTGTCAGCTCTCATACTCCTGTTGGGGGTCCTAGAGGACTATCTTTCACACCCACCCCAACTGTGGTGGGACCTGTAACCCCGAACGAATGGAGATCGACGAAGTCCCTACTGGACGTCCCGTTAAGACTGATTCCACTTAATTTGACTTCTGAAAGGAACACAACTTCTGCTCCTCCACGTCCGTCCCCCTCGAAGCCATCGATAGCCCGTCAGCTCTCTATAGTTTCTCAGGGATCCGAGACAAATTCGATTGTCCGTCTCGAGTCGTTCCGGGTGGACTCTCCTTCCCTACCACCGATCTTCTGTCGTGGTACGAGGCTTGTAGACACGGACCTGGAACAAGATAGATCGGACCTCAAGGGTCGACACACTCGGTTATATAAGGAATTCCGACAAACCTAACCTATCAACCAGTAAGTGTCTTAGGATTTGCCTGTACGGGACTTCATTCGTCAGGTCGTTACTTAACGAAAAACCGACCGTTTCGGTAGTCCGTCGATTTTGTACGGAAAAGAAACACGGAGACACCCAGTCTCTACGGTAGTAGAACTTGTGACAGTATTCCTCGGTTTCAACTAAAGTCCTAAGACCTCACTACCAGAACACGTTAATCTGACACTCGTTGGAATCCCATCCTTTACCCAGAGTAAGTAGACAAAGGGGTCGTCGGTCGAACCCCGTTCCGAGTGTGTAGGAACGACTTACTTGCTCTCCGAAGACGAAACCCCAAGAGTTCACTCGTACCAACGAAACTCGGTCATTTGTCTAATGTCTTGAGTGGGGTTTAGGTCGGGGAGTCGTCCAAAGTGGGACAGTCTCGGACCTTAATCGATCTCCGGCGGTGCCTCACAACTCATCGATACCCCAATGACTACCTGAGGGACTCCGACCGTCTTCTAGAACAAGAGAAGTTTCAGTTCTAGTCAGTCTCCCGAGTACCCTTTCCGTTCCGGGACCTCTTCAGGACCTGAAGACGGGTGTCTCTCGATGGAATTAGAACCCTCGGACGACGATTGGGACGACACTACTTGAACGAGGTCCCGTCCGTCCTGTTACTTACATATTCCGACGTCCCAATCTACCTGACCCGAATCTACTCCCGAGGAAGTGAAGGACCCGAAGGGACCACCGAGTCTCCCATTTCGCAGACGGACGTTACGCCCTCTGGACCCAGGTTGGAGACCCAGTCCTTCTAGGGGACCTCGTCCTCTACCGTTGGGTGAGGTCACAAGAACGAACCTTCGCAGACGGACGTTACGTCCTCTGGACCCAGGTTGGGGACCCAGTCCTTCTAGGGGACCTCTTCCTTTACCGTTGGGTGAGGTCACAAGAACGAACCTCTTAGGGTACCTGCCCCCTCGGACCACTCGATATCAGGTACCCCAGCGTTTCTCAACCTGTGTTGACTCGTTGAAGTGAAGTGAAGTACGGCCCTCGGTCGCACTCCTTAAGGTGGGCACTGTTCCAGTACGCCGTTCTCGAGACTACCGTTCCGATTAGTCTGGAGTCCAAAAGGGGGACCTTAAAGGACTCGTAGGTGGGGGGTTTTTTATTCTTAGACGAGACGAAAAGGTGAAAAGATTATAAGAGACCTTTTTCAGTTGAGTCCCGAAATCAGAAGACGTAAACTTTCCCTACAAAGTCAATTGGGGGACACTAACGAGAGATCGAACGGATTGTCCAAGGTGTCTGGAGAATGTGGAACACTTAACGAATGTCGGGGAGTCGGAGCTCTCCGTAGAATTTCGAACTTTCGTAGAATTTCTATGTCTCGGAAAAGATTTCTCAATTTTTAATATAACCATCTCCCAAAAGTGACAACTGAGTTACTGACGACGGTCCGGAGGTATAAGAAATAGAAAATCCGTGGACCTTCCTACAATGAGTTACATTCGTCCTACATCTTTTTCTATGTATCATCAAAACTACAATCGTTGTGATCTGAAAACTCAATTAACGAAGAGAAAACGACATTTAGTGACATGAGGGAGATGAACAATATTCAACGACATAGAAACGACATATTCTTACATTGAAACAAATCACGAAAGACTCTCACCGTGGTCTGGAACCCTTCTAGTTGTGTTTATTCAGAAGATCAATTGTTTGGGAATAGTCTTTTTTCCGACATTTTACGATTAACCGGGAATCGGTCTTCTACTACATTTAGTGGATTCTAAACACACATGTTAATCCATACGTCTCTCTCTTCGGCCCAAAACTATTCTCAGACCTGACGATTGCGACGTGTTGAAACACAATGGGTAACTAGAGGTACAAAATAGTTTTCATATTTTCCGGAAGACTTGTTATCCCCGACCTCGATCAGCGACCTGAGCAAAGGAGGCACAGAGAGAGAAAAAGGAGAAATGAAATTGAAGTCCGACTTAAGGGTAGACCCCGTGCCTCCGAGCGGTTCAGATGAATGAACGGGACCGACAATTCTGGACGGTTTTCCCTCGGATTCCGCTCCGTGGGAGTCTATAAGTTCGCTCGCGGCCACCGGGTTGTATCTACCACGTTTAAGGAACAGACCCTAAAATAACCGGAAGGCACATTAGGTTCAATAAGTCGGGAGAAAGAGGTGAATTAAAAGGATGATGTGATAACAAAGAATTAGATTAGAATATAATTATTTATTTGTTTAGAAAGGAGCGGTCACGGCAGGTGGGAAACTTAAGGGACCTAGGTGGGCCCCGTCCTGAGGCCGTTGAAGTGAAGGATCGGACTGGAACCTGTTTAACAAATCAGAGAGTCTCGGAGGCAAAAGAGAAGACGTCTTACCCCAAATTCTTCCCAAACAACAAATCAGCGATTTAACACAGGTTGAGAAACGTTGGGATACCTGACGTCGAGCGGTCCAAGCAGACAGGTATCCTAAAGGGTTCGTTCTTATGATCTCACCCAACGGCAAAGGAAGAGGTGGCATAGAAAGGCTTGGTCCCTAACTTGGGAACAGAGGACGTAGAGGACATAACGTCCGTCTAAGAAATGACGACTCGGTGGTCCCTTCGGTCAATGAATGGAAGTTCCCACCAAAACTCTTAAACTACTCTTTCACGTGTATTTCCCGAATTAGATCACGGACCCGTTCTTTGACGAGGGTCCACTGGGATCACCATTTTTTGGTCGGACGGTTATGTCCTCTGATTCTCTGCGTCAAAACTAGGGACCCAGTCCTTCTAGGGGACCTCCTCCCGTACCGTTGGTTGAGGTCATAAGAACGGATCTCTTTGGGTACCTGTCTCCTCGGACCCCCAGATGTCAGGTATCGCAATGTTTCTCAGTCTGTGGTGACTTCGTTGAATCGTGTGCACGTGCCCCGTCTAATTCACTAGTTGCCTGTGAAGTGTGTGTGTATTTTTTCAGGTCCCCGACATAGTGTACACACATCTGTTGTCTACGATTTTACGATACATACGAGTGTGACCTTGATCATAGGACACCGGAGACCACTAAACAGTAATTGAGACCTTCCGGAGAGACGTCTACCGTCGAGGGAGAGGATGAACGGAGACGAGACTGTCAAGGGTCGTCCGTGGGGAGTGAATGGAGAAGGTCAATCGAGGCGTCGTCTACGTCGGAAGGAACCTGGAACCGGAAGTGGGACAACCCAGACTCGATTCCCTATGAAGTCCCTACGAAGGACCAACCTTCGTGTGTCTGGTGCTTGACCTTCCATCCTTGTGGACGGGGGAGGGGTAGGGGTTGCCCGGTGGAGTGGGAAGGTTTTTCGGTGGTCTCATGTAAACCCTTTTCAATTCGACAAAATAAAGTGTCCCATCGAGGTGCAGTTTGGTCGTCCGTGGTACTCTTATGCGTTGTCTCCTAGGTCAGTCTGTGAGATGCCGTGCCCGCGACCCAACATCCCCTCTCTTTGCTACAGGCCCTCTCCCGTTGTGAATAGTGGTGTACCCCTATCCGTTGGTCGTTAAAGGATCCCACCAAAGTCAAACTAAAAGGACTGTCATACCCCTCCTTCCTTTGGTTTCCTTTGATTTATCTGGTCGGTGAGACTTCGTTAGTCTTGGCTTGGATAACGGTTTGGCACATTTGTCAGTGTGACGGCCCCTGATCTCGGACTCGTCTTTGGGACCGGTCTTCGATGAAGGAAGGTTCCTTTCATTTCACGTGGGACCGGCAAGACCAAGTTCCAGCAGTAAACGGAGCCTGTCAAGTGTACCTCTCCTCCGTAGTCGTTCCTCGTCAGGGTTTCCCACTCTGTCGTCCTGTGACCGTCTAGTTGAAGCCTCTCCGCTCCTCCTGGGGCTCGACCGTCGTTTCAGGGAGCGGGCGGGGGTCGAGGGGGTCGTCGAAACCTATACACCCCTTAAGAGATGCGTCGACGAGTCTCCTCGCCCCTGGGGTCTCTTGGTCCCTTCAACTGTACTCTGTAGTCGTGATCGAGACGTGTCGTCTTTTAGTAGAGTCGTTGTGGAGCCGAGTGGGGAAGGATCGAAAAGGAGGGCTGGGGAGGAGGGACTTGGGTCGTCGGAAGGGAGGGGGGTGTCAGCACTCGGTCGGCACAGAAGAAAGACCCAAAGAGTCCTCCTACTCCGTAAACGAGATCACACTTTTCAGTCCCTGTCTCTCTGATTCTCCTTCTTGGTAATGCAATCAGGAGCACCAAAAGGTTGTCGGTGCAGGTGCGTGACTCGCGGCCCATTGCTGGTCCTGGGTCCTTCAGGAGACGTAGGTACGGAGGACTTACTCTTTATTGGGGGGGCTGTTCCGTGAGACTGCCGGAGGTTTTCCCTTCGTTCGGGGCGCGGTCCGGGAAGGGGCGTGACCGGGGTGTACCCATGGTGGTTGGTCAACCCCTCACAAATATTCCGTCTAGTGACTCGACGACCAAGGCCGGCCGTCGGCTCCCTACCGAGGTGAAGGGACGCAGAGAAGGGTGAGTCTAAAGAAGTACCCTATCCTTGGACCACCCTTAGGTAAAGAGAGGACGGGGACTCCCGGGTCACTGGAGTCTCTTTTCTGGGGGGGTGTGTGTGTGTTCAGATTAAGGGTTCGACTGTTAAGGGAGGTCAACACGCGAGACAGGCCCCAAGTTTTCCGCGAAGTTCCACTCTTTAGCAATCGTGACTTTTGTTCCTTTCCGTTCTTAAAAAGTGTCTTAGGGTGTCAAGTCTCGTCGAGAAAATTCTCCTTTCCCCTGATTTCCCTCTCTCCCCCGCACCCCATCCTTCGTGCCGAGCAAGAGTTAAAATAGGTTCTTTCCAGGAATCGCCGGCCTCCGACCCGGGGTCCGGGTCCTTTGATCTGGTCCTTACTTAAACAAGAAACCAGTCAAAATTTACTTGTAGAACGACCAAGTAAGGATTTTCTCTGACTTGTGGCCATTGTGTCTTTCTGTTTTCCGAACTGGAGTCCCATTTAACTTCCAATTCTTTAGTAAGACACTTCTCGTTTTGTTTTTTGTTTTGGTTTTTTTTTAACGGGCAATAGTTACTTGACTAGTCATGTCGAAGGTCATTACCACTACCTGTCCATCCATTTGTGGTGAAGGGGAACATGTTAACCAATATGACTCCTGATGATTGATCCAATGATGTAAAGGGGGTGTGAGTGACATGTCAATCCAAAGACCAAAAACAAAAAAATGTAACTAGATAGATGATCCACGTTTCTAAACCACTCACCGTAACCGATATTAAAGTAACATCGGAAAAATTTTTAATGTCAAAGTGTAAAATTGTCAATGAAAGGTCGTAAATTCGTTTATGTCGTTATATATCACCTGGTTGTGTCCGTCCTCAGTCTTCTCTTACGGTTACGAGTACTGCCACCCGCCCGGACCCACGCACACCTCCCCCGGACTCTGTACGTCTCGCGGTCTACCCACCCCCCACCACCCGTTATAAAAAGGTAAACCAAGACGCAGTTCCGAGTCTAAACCTCGACCTACTCACCCCACACTCAAACGGATTTGCACTCGAGTAGCCGGTGAAGGGTCACCTTTTTGTCCACGAATTTCTTTTCTCTTTCCGGGACAGGAAGTCCATCCATTAAGCCACTTTCCGTCCGGATATAAGTCATTCCTTTCCACTTCAATCAGTCAAGTCTCCTTTTGGGTGTACTGGACTGGCCACAATACGTATAGTCCGTTGTCTAGACAGTTGAGTTTGAAAGTACAAAGTAGACCATCAGTACCGTCTCTTACCCTATGAAACGTGTCCTCCGGTGACATAAATTCCAGACCCTCAGAGAGACCCCATCTTTACTCTTCAGAAAACAGGACCGACCTGCAGTGTCTTAGGAACGTTTATTTACCGAAATCCTCGGTCTGGGTCGGCGTGGGAGTCGGTAGATAATTTAGAACCCGTTCAGTATCGGTAGGATTCCGGAACAAAGGAAGTGATTCGACATTACGTCACCTCCCCCTCCCCCCTAATGAAATATACGATTTACCGTCTCCCGAGGATCGAGGTAGATTCCGAGAAGGTAAAGGTTGAGATCCGTTTTGTTTCTTCCAGCTTAAATAGTGATCGGAGAGGGACCGTAAGAGAAAAACTCGGGAAGAATAAGGAGGGATAAGAGCTCCGGTCAGGAAGTCCGTTCCGTCGCACCGAGTGGTAGGGATGTGTGGGTCCATTTGCACCGAAGTATACTGAGGGAGAGACCCCTGGTCTCCTCTCCCGTTTTGAACTAGGTCACCCGACTGTACCTTACAGTTCTCCACTGAATAGACGTCCTAACACGAAGTGTTGAGAATACTTCGACCATGCTTTTAAGGTGACGGGTGAAGAGTTTACGGAAATCCTCCAAAGTTCTCCTTCCACGATCCACCAAAAGTGGAATGACTACTGGTACTTTTCTCGTTGGTGCAGCCGTGTCTCGAAGGATCCACCGTACCAAACGAACGAGTGTAAAATACCTCGTCCTTTGACTCCGAGTTACTCCACTGTGCGGGGGGGGGGTTAAGAAAGGGGTATAAAAGTTAACACAATTTACGCGACCTCCTCCACCCACTTTCCCTTTCCTTCCTCCTCCTCCGTCGATAAAGTGACGTATTTGAGGTGGCTTCGTAAGAGAACCTACCGTCCACTGTTCCTGAGGGAGGGGTCCGGACCAGACTCGACGTATGAATGTCGGGTCACACGAAGTACGTTTTCCGGCGGTCGGTCTCGTGCAGTGCCGGACTAAAGTTTAATTTTTTGCTACCCTGAGTTTGAGAGGAACGGACAAATCAAGGTCTTAGACTGTGTCATATTAATCATCTTTCTCCTTTTCTTTTTTAATTTATAAAACTTTTACCATATTCAATTTGGAGATGTCAATGGCATCTTAACAAGGATGTCGCAAAGATCCAAAACTTCACAAGGTGTGGTGACACAAACCAAAAAACAAAAAAAGGAAAAAGGGTTGGTGTGTATTATGACACGATGCTACCCCGAGTCCGAGAGTGGTAGGGGAGAAGATGATTGCTTGTGTCCGGCGACTCCAGTCCCGAGAAGAACGGTTGCAGGAGGTACGAAAACCCCCACGTTAACCAGAACCGGAGGCCCACCTTTCCGTCCCAGAGACTTTTCCGTCCCAGAGACCCCGTACCTACCCCTCCCCCGAGACACTTCACCAGGGGTGGACACCCTCGTCGGACGGGTCCCACAGCGGACGGGGTGTGAAGGAAATCCCCGTCTGACAAGACCTTCCGGTGCTGAAGACCTCTGTCACCCTCTGACCAAAACAAAAAGACGTCCAATCACCATATAACGAAGTAAGCGTCAATGACACCCGGAAATTTAAGAGGGTCTTTTCAGGGACGTTTAGGGTGGTTTATTGAGTCGCCCTCTACAAACCACCGTACCCAGACTCCATTTAGATTCAAAGTATTTTTCTTTTTCCTCTAGGATATATGTAAAACATACACACAGGTCTAGATCATATACATATATCTACGTATTTATATATATATATGTGTGTGGATGTCTGTGTATGTAAGTATGTATGCACATGTATACGTCTGCGTATGTATATGTGCATATATACGTACATCTCTCTTACAGCTCTCTTATTAAAAGGTCACTGCTATACGCCCGCTTCGGTAAATTGTGACCGGCACTAGAGCCCTTAGCGAGGTCGGCCCCACGACGAGGAGTGGCGAGCGAGCCCACAGACACACATGGTCCCTCCCTCCGCCCCCTAGGTGCACTGACTTCCGCGCGACGCCGAGCCTGGACCCTGAGTCGAGGCGTGTCTGGGCGAGGGTCCGACTGGAAGACCAGGGACGGGCTGTTTCGGTCCTCGGGACCCTCCCGCGCCTTCAGTGACTCCGGCGGGAGTCGGTGCCGCCCGGCGTCGCCCGGTCCCGCCACGGTCGGTAGGGCGTCCAGTGTACCACGGGCTGAACAGTCGGCTCGACAACCCCTTGTAGAAGAGCCACCCGCAGTGCCGACCCGACGGATGAGGGCTCGACGACGACGACGACCTGGCTACGACCTGGTGCCCAGCGTGGCCGGCGTACCCCCCGCCCGCGTCGACCCGCGGCCGGTTCGCCCGCCTGTCCCGACCGAACTTCCACCAGTAGTAGAGCCACCTCGACGACGACGACGCCGCGTACCGCCGCAGCCCCAGCGCCTATTGCTACCACACGTCCCCCGACCGGCCAAGGCTCGACTACCCCGGACCGCCCAAGAAGTCCCCGAGGTCCCACAGGTCGTGGTGCAGACCGCGGACGAACTGGCACAAAACGGAGAGGTCGAGAGCTTCGAGCACGTCTCGGCATGAGTACCAGAAGAGTTACAGGACCCCTGTTTCTCTCGAGACCAACCGTGTCTCGACCTTCGAACCCCGGCCCCGGACTGGGAAGGGCCCACGACAGGCTGAACACCCAAGGAATCCCTCCGAAGGGGTGTTTAGAGTGACCGACCCGTCCTCTTAGTCAGGGTCCCACAGAGTATTGGTATTCCCTTTTAGTTATACTCGTGACATCTAGAGCGTCTCCGTCCGAGGTGTCAGTCTGTCTGCACAAGTTTAGGACTGAGACGCCGAAGGAACAACACACTGGGACCCGTTCAATGGCATGGAGAGAGGTAGAGTCTTAAGAGTAAACTTCCAATTCATATTATGACTTGAGTCCCTCAACTACTCATACTTTACTATACCGGGGAAACTTCTCGTACCGCACCGTGGACCATGTATCATGAAGGGTTTATTATACCTCCATTGTGTCTCGTGGTCACATTCGGGGGAGGGATTATTAAGTAAATTAGGAGTATGAATAGACCATCCTTTATGGTAATACGAGTGAAGTGTGTATTTCTTGACCTTTGAGTCTGACCAATTGAACAGGTTCCAGTGTGTTGATGAATCATCGTATCGTCAGACTGGGGTTTCAAGTACACGGATTCGTAATTATAATTGTTTAGACAATTATAGAGAGGAAGCAGGTATCCTTTTTACAAGTCTCCAATATATAATCTTGTAAGTGTTACGAGTGGGGTCCCACTATCCTGACAATGAAAGAAGATAATATTACCCAAAAAAATCTTTTTTTAATTTTTTAACTTTCCGTTGCTTTTAGGAGTAGACGGATACGTCAAGGACACCTATGACTCTGTAACTTCTCGAGTAGTCACAGTCTCGTGAAACTTACTGTGAGTCTCTAAGACTGTCGAGTCTCCCAACCGGACCCCGAGTCGTAAGGTCCTCTCCCGCGACCTCGACCTGACGTCGTAAATTGGACCCTCGAGACCCGGTCCTATTTCTCGGACCCCACCCCTCCTCTTTCTGACGAAATGGTGACGGTGACCCGTTGGAGCCCGTTCCGAGTCAGTGAGACGTGGTGTGGACCAGGGACTCGACTTTCGGGGGTGACCGTCACTTCTGCCTCCTCTGTCGACTGCACCACTACACACACTGGAGACGAGAGGGGGTCGGTCTCAGGAGTCGAGGGCACCCCAAAGGGTCCCTACGGAGGTGAGTCCGACTCGACCCGGTGGTTCCCCTGTTACTCCCTGTCACGAATCTCGACCATTACCTTCTACGACCGGGGTGAAGTCCGAGGCGTAGTGATAACTCTGTGTGATTGATCGAAAAGGCGGGACCCCGTTGAGACCTTTTTTTTACGTTTCACACCAATCTGACTGTCCCGACCGCGGACCTCCAGAGGGTCGGTCGGAGAAGGGGTGGGTCCAGAGGGAAATCGAAGAAAGGAGGGGCAGGAGTCCGCCGAGAACGGACGACCCGGGGGTATGGTCCGAGGTCAGGCAGGGTCGGATAGTAAAACGAAACACTTCTCTGGTGACCAATTGTCGGTTTTAATCGGACACCCGAAGGGTCCACCGCGATCACTATTTCTTGGGCGGACGGTCAGGTTCTCATTTCACTATGCCCAAGTTAGGAACCCAGCCCTTCTAGGGGACCTCTTCGTTTACCGTTGGGGGAGGTCATAAGAACGGACCTCTTAGGGTACCTGTCCCCTCGGACCGCCCGATCTCAGGTATCCCAGCGTTTCTTGCCCTGTACTGACTTCGTTGAATTGTGGTTTGTGTTATAATCGTATATACGAAACGGTTCTATGAAGTAGGAAACGGGTGTTGTGACAGATGAAAATCTTCTGTGACAAACACGGAAATAGGTGTTCCTAATCACCACCACCACCC
>SJYO01050590.1:12948666-13110083 GCA_006410555.1 Capra ibex | reverse complement strand
TCTATTTTAATTTTATATGAGACTTTAATTTCGTTTTAGTCAGACTCAAAATTTTTCTTGAAAGGATGATCCATCAGGAGTTTAAGAGTTCGTAATTTATGGGTTCTATGATTACGATACTATCTGGAATTCGATCTGACACTCTTCCCCCTGTTTCATGTAAAACAGGTCAGGTTCAGATAGTCTATTATTCACGAGAACTTCTCGAACCTTTGACCTCTAGAAGACATGTTACTAATAAAATTTTTCAAAAAGAAATTTTTTTAAAACTTAAAACAACATATACTCACTGGTACATGTGTAAATTACAGGAATTTATAATAAAGTTAACACTTTGTTGGAGAAATATTTTTTCTTCCTTCGTCCCTCCCTCTATCCTCCCTCCAAGTTTTCCCTCCCCTATATACATATGGATACCGACTAACTATAACTCCAAACTATCTTGTGTTGTTTTAAGACATTTCGTTAATAGGAAGTTATTTTTTTTTTGTTTAATTTTTTCTTCCCTTTACCTTTTTGATCTCTTGACCTCCCTCCTTTGGTGGACGTGAACTGATGTATCTTTATTTGGTCATATTCTTAAAAAATTCTTTTCTTCCTTATTTTCAATACAAAATTATTAACTAAGTTATGTTGGAGTGAGAGTTGATAGGATGAGAGGTATAGAGTCGTGAAGAGAGGGATGAAACCTAAAAGGACAGGAAATGAAGTGAAATAACTTAGATAGTGAGTCCCTTAGATGGGCGTGGAGTCCCTTCATATGGAGTCCATCATGTTACACCAGATCTCAACGATATGGCGAAGATGCTACTCGATTTAGAGTGTCCATCTGTACTTCTATGGTTGTCACAAGGTCCCTTAGGATCCTTCATTAAAATTTCATCAAGATGAATAACATAGAACCCGAGTAGAATTCTCTCCAGAAGTTTTTGACTTTATGATGGTTATGAGTCCTCGACCGTTTTATATGACTTGACTGTCCACGAAGTTCATTTTTACTATAAATCGTGTCGAAGAATTCATAAGGGATATGACTCTGAGAAGTGTCATCAGTCGGAGTACGGTGGAGGAAAGGTGTACAAGATTATATGGTGGATCTACTTCACTTCACTTTCAGCGAGTCAGTACAGACTGAGAAACGCTGGGGTACTTGATATGTCAGGTATCTTAAGAGGTCCGGTCTTATGACCTCACCCATCGGAAAGGGAAGAGGTCCCCTAGAAGGACTGGGTCCTTAACTTGACCCCAGAGGTCGTAACGTCCGCCTAAGAAATGGTTGACGACGACGACGACGACGACGACGATTTAGTGAAGTCAGCACAGGTTGAGACACACTGGGGTATCTGCCGTCGGGTGATCCGAGGAGACAAGGGCCCTAAGAGGTCCGTTCTTGTGACCTCGTCCAACGGTAAAGGAAGAGGTTACGTACTTTCACTTTTCACTTTCACTTCAGTCAGTCAGCACAGGTTGAGAAACGCTGAGGTACCTGACGTCGGATGGTCCGAGGAGGCAGGTACCCTAAAAGGTCCTTTCTCATGACCTCACCCCACGGTAGCGGAAGAGGCGAAATGGTTGACTCGATAGTCCTTTTGGGTTTTATGGTGGATCATTAAGTAAATGACAGACTCCGAGTTAAACGGGGGACATCACTATTAGTCGCTTTAAAATTGAAAGTTCCAATTGTATATAAGATATGTTTATACATTTTACTTGTGAGATATCTGGTTCGGGTTTGTTTTTAAATCACTTCATGGAACCTGGTGACGTTTTCGAACACTATCTTCATGTATCGTGACTAAGGCTAAGAAGGGTCGTTTCAAAATAGATGAAGTGATAAGACGTCTAGAAACGATTGACTTTGTGTTTCATCTATGTGTCTTCTTTTACTTTGTCAGTGAAACTTACCACCTTTTCCGTTTAAATTATACCTTAATCACTATGATGGTGTTTCTGGTCCACAGCCGTTTGATGTCGGGTACCCGGCTTAGACCGGGTGCCGGGTAAAGACATATCGGACACTCGAAGATTCTTGTCAAAAATAAAAATTTCCCAATAAATTTTTCTTTTGATACACTGTGTCTAGTATACGACACACACGTTGTGGATTTTATAAATGATAGACGAGGAAATGTCTCAAACGGTTAGGACTATCTCTTATGTCGTCACTTCCCGAGTGTGAGTGTGTGTGTGTGTGTCTCTTTCCAAAGTTTTTGTGTACTTAAAATAACTGAACGTTGTCACTTCTATCATTGTTACTAGGGTTTTAAGTCTAAGAGGCGATATTAAACGATCGTTATCAAAATGGTTAGACTTACTTTTCTTTTTATTCTTGTACTTTGTAAACTATATGACTGGAAAATAGTGAAAAAATAGTAATATTAGATTTAATTATTATTTACCTTTTTAAATATTTCTTCTTTATCATAGATTTTGGACGTTATAATTAAATAGAAGTTATACCTCTGATAATCCTCGAAATATACAAAACTTGTGACAGGGTCAATTAGATAGTTAGTCATTCTTTCTTGTGACATAGTGGGATTGTACGTCATGAGACTGGTTTTGTCGTTGTAAATGGACAAAGTCGTTTAAGTGTTTTACCTTGTGGACCAGCGAGAGGAAATGTCAGAAAGCAATCATAAAGTCGTTATATTCGTGTTTTGGAGACCTTTAGGCGTTTAAAAAGTGTCGAGTAAAAATACAATTCCATATGTAAAGGGTTAAACCAGGTCAGTGGAAAAAGAAATGTTACGATACTCTTAATATTTTTTGTTTTCTTTTTTACATTCGACAATAAATACGTTTGTATAATGCCCCATCCGAGTACATCCGTAATGTCTTTAATTATTCTGCACTAGAGACGTTTAGAATATATTCGAAGGACCGTTCACAATATTGTCGTCATTGTACAATGACATGTTAAACGAAAAGACTGGTACCGTTTCGGATATATTCAAGGTCTACAGTTGCATGTGAACAAAATTAATAAATCAAGGATTACAGGAATTACTGTAGTAGGGGTTTGGACATTATGTGTCACCTTTATCGAAAAGTCTCTTCTCTACTGATCGTCGTGTTAAACTCGACGGAGGTGTCATTATGTGATAAAATAATGACAGTCTCCAACGTAAAATGCTAATAAACACCGGTAAACACTAAACCCCGGGTGTGTGTTAAAACCCGTAATATAAAGAAGATGTTTTCCTGGATGTTTCATTTAAAGTCATTTGAATGATAGCAAGATAATAAAAGATAAGATTTCATTTTCAAAAGATATGTTTGTTTTATATGACAAACTTCCTGTATTTATAATTAAATCTGATCTAGTTGTTAATAATCTTACTCATATTTTTACTAGAGTTTTTCAGTTCAGTAGGACTTTCAGGAGATAAAGAACAAGTCTGAAATCTACGAACCTCTCGTGTGTCACTGGTACCGAAATGGGGCAGTCCAGTGTATGACAGGTAAATTATACGAGAGGGTACCTAGTACTGTTCTTCCGGTTGAGTGAGTACGTGACTTCCTCAGGTGAATCAATATTCTTAATTTTCGGTTCGATATCTAATATATCGAATGGTATGTAATTAAAATTTGACTTGTTGATACAGATCTTACTAAAAATCTTATCAAGTTTGAGATCTTTAATACAAACGTCAACTTTCGTAATTGAACATTTTTTAATTTGAAGAAAAGGAAGAAAAGAAGAAAATATCGACGTAAACATTTGGAAAAAGATTTTAACCCAATGATAAGTATCAAAGAAACAACAATGACCAAAAGTCTCAAGGGTCGATACATAAATTTTCCATTCGTAGTACCGTTGAGTGAGGTCATAAGAACGTCGGTTGGCGGGGGGTGGGGGGTTTTTTATTTATTTTCTATTCGTAGTATGGAGATAAAGTAAGTTCCGACGGAGGTTCAGTGTAAAGGTCAAGAAAAATTTAACGGAGTACGCATTGGAAATTGTTGTCTTTTCCCAATTAATGCAAGTGAGGGGGTTTCAGTTATAACGAGGATTAAGTGAACAATTGAATATGGATTTTCTGACCTCTTTCTCTCTCATTATACGATATTTTTAAGAAATCACGACTTATTTTACCATTAACGAGTCAATGGAATGAATTTGATAAAGGAGGACTTGGTGTCTGTTACTCTTCCTTTTTGTTAAAGTATTCTTTGGTATGAAAGTAGGGTTGAACTTCTGTCTCTTACAGTTTCGAAGTTTTATTAACACTTATGTTTCTCCTTTTTTCCTTACGTTTTGTTTAGGATCGTGAACGAGAGACGACGAGAATGAGGTGGGAGTAACGAGGTCTTCATGTACTCCGTTCGTTTGTGATTGTTGTTGTTTGTTTTCGTTCGTTTTTTTTCATAGACATCCCCTCTTGGTGTCTTCCTTTGATCGTCTTCCTGGATTGTCACTGATTTTTAATGGTAATGTTTCAGGTGTGTTTTAAACTTTCACGATTCACTTTTTTCACCCATCTACTCTTGTATTTGGTGTGTTTCCTTAAATCTTCAAACATACTAAACTTGTTTACACTTTACGTACCTATCGAAGTCCCTGTCCTTTTTTTTTTTACCTTCTTCATACGAAACCGTTGACCCTTCTCCTCTTCTTTTCCACGTTTCTCGTCCCACGGTTATTTGATTATTATGACGTCTTCTCGACTGATCCCCCAGTTAAAACCACTAATCAGGGTTACAAAGTTTTTAATAAGGTCTCGTAATTTTTCCTTCCTGTTCAACGATTAAAAATAGGTAAGACGACGACCAGTGAATCCAACAAAGGCGACAGAACCGATAATATTTGCCACAACGATACTTGTGACACCACGTACATAGAAAAGTTTAATCTCCAAAGGAGAAAAGACCTAATTACGGGTCCCTACCCTGACGACCTAGTATGCCGTTGGGACAAAAACCGAAGAATTCCTTAGAGATATGACATGAGGTGTCACCGACGTTGTTAAAGGTAAGAGAGGTTGTCGCATCCCCCCGTGGGACGGGAAGTGTGGGAGAGATCGTAAATGACAAACATCTGAAAGACTACTACCGGTAACGCTGACCACACTCCACCATGAAGTGACGTCTAAACGTAAAGAGACTATTAGTCGTTACAACCTGTAGAAAAGTACACCCGGTAGATATACAGAAGAAACCTCTTTACCGATTAATCCAGAAGACAGTAAATAACTGTCACACCCCCCAAAAAAGACCACAAAAAAACTGTAACTCAACATACTGGACAAATATATAAAACCTTTAATTCGGGAACAACCTACGGAGTAAGATGTTTATAAAAGGGGGTCAGACATTCAACAGAAAGTAAAACAAGTACCAAAGGAAACAACATGTTTTCAAAAATTCAAACTAATCCAGAGTAAACAAATAAAAACGAAAATAAAGAAAACGGAACTCTCTGACCAGATTCTTTTATAACGATGTAAAATGCAGTCTTTTACAAAACGGATACAAGAGAAGGTCCTAAAAGTGTCACAGTACAGAATATGAATCCAGAAACTTAGTAAAACTCAAATAAAAACATGTAAAACACTCCATTACAAGATTGAAGTGACTAATTGTACTTCGACAGGTTGAAAGGGTTATGGTGTACGACTTCTCTGACAGAAAAGAGGTAACTTAAAAGAACTGAGGAAACGACTTCTAAGAAAACACTAAGATATATTTAAAATCCTAATAAACAAGATCAAGACACTTTTCACAGTATCAATTAAACTAACCCTTACGTAATTTAGATCTAACGAAACCCATCATTCCGATAAAATTGTTATAATTAAGGTTATTATAATTAAAGTTGTTATAATTAAGGTTAGGTTCTAATCATCGTAACAAAATTTTACGTTTTATAACCCCTGTTGAATTTATGGGTGTGTAACTGACTTATTGGACTTCATGTAAGTTTGTTACCTCATGAAACGGAAATAATTTTTTGCTATTTAAAGAGAGGTTTGACTAGAGGTCCTATATGACAAACTCACTCTTTTGGTTTAAACTTTTCTCGTTTAAACTTTAAGTAATATACGATGTGACACACATTGTTTCTTCAACCATATTCTTTTATATATTTATAGACGAGTAATATTCTCCTATTGAGGGTTTTGTCTTTCTGACCAATGGAGATCATACATCCACCTTTTCCCCACTTTTCCTCCTCCTTTGTCTTTACCGTCTCATCCTCATTCCCCCTCGTTGTAAAGAGTAACGTAGACAAATATGACTACCAATGTTGGTTGTCATCATAAAGTGTATGAAAGGGTTTAGTTTGTCTGATGCTACACCCTATTGACTTTTATATTATGTTTGTCATTGTCTATTTAGATTTACGAGATATTTACTTATTAGTGTGACTTACCCATGACCCCTTTTTATGATTATTTTGCCGTGATCTCGTTTAAGTGTCCCCGAGGAGTCCATTAAAATTATAAAAGTGTTGTAGACAGTCTGTGACAGTTTGATGATAATTAAACAAACCTAGATTGGAGAATTATTTACGATGACAATTACATAAAGAAAACCGGAGACCTATGATCACACCTTTGAAGACATAATCTCCTAGTACTCTTTAATTTATTTACACCTTCACGGAGACTTCCTTGGAAGACCCGAAAGAGTTCCTCAAAAGACCAACCGTAGTAAACGTGAAATAGTTTGGACGGAAACAATTTTTCAATACCAAGTAAATTTGTGGATTTTAAACGTATGAAAAGAGATACATGCACTGTCATGTTTCAGTACCGAAAGGAAAAAGAGTTATGTCCATACAATACCATGATGAGAACATTAATAATATCCAACAAAAAAAAATTCCGGAAGACTCCGAGTATTCGATTTGTCTCTTTCGTTTGTTCAGTCTCTTTCTTACTTCCTCTCTGGAATTTTATAAAATAGATCAATTGTACTGTTCTTCACTCACTTTCTCTTTCTTCCTAATTTCATTAAACTTATGTACATTCTCTCACGTAATTCATCTTAATTCATTCAACACTTTGTCTCGTTCTCTCAGAAATGTAAACTAGACGGTCCATCGTTCTGCTTTAGTCCACTACTTTTTCTAAACCACTCCGACCGGTCCTCCCGATCGATCTCTGTCTACTACTGTTACACTGGTCCGGTGTCGGTTCTCCCTCTTCCCGAAAGCCACCCGTATACTTCTTACTATTCATAAAACAGAAATAGGAAAAATTCAGGGGTGGTTTTATGTATATAAAATCAGGATTAATATTACTAAAAGAATGGACCTAAAGTAAAGGTCTTGACGTCAATAAAGAACGAACCTTCGGACATGAACCATATTTTCGAATTGTTATATCAATTTCACAAGATCCAGTTCATGGTAGGGTCGAAGTTGCTCGACACCTTCTCCCATTTCTCATCAGTAAGAAAATTTTTACACTTTGGTTATACAAACCCTTTTTGATTCTCCGACTACCTTCTTCACTTTGTACCTCTGTCTTAATTTTAAGTAATTTTTTAGACTTCGTATAAAAAGAAGTTTATAAACTCTTGGTGGTATTCTGTGGAATGTAGTTCTTAAATTTCGTTTTTACTTTTATTATGAAGACTCAAATTTGAACTTGTAATCAAGAAAAGAAGTTCAATACAGTTGATGACATAGTTAACTTGAAGAACGAACCATGATTAAGACAGAAAATCATTCATATCGTGACACCAATATGACATATGGACTACTATTTTAAGGACTCTATATAGTTCAACTCCAAAAGATGTTACTGAGATCCACTAGTCATTAAAGAAAAAAATTTTTTTAAATAGATAGAAGTTAAAATGACTCGATATAGTTATTGACTGTATGTCGTTGACACATTCAAATTCCATATGTCGTATTACTAGACTGAATGTATATAGTACTTTTCTAATGTTATTAAAATCACTTGTAGATAGTAGAGTATATATGTATTTTATTTTTTCTCTTTTTAAAAAGGAACACAACTTTTGAGAATCCTAAATAAGAGAATGGTCGAAAGTATATATTGTATATCGTCACAATTAATGACCACCGAGTCAGTCATTTCTTAGAGGAACGGTACGTCCTCTCGGGTGAAACTAGGGAACCCAACCCTTCAAGGGGACCTCTTCCCTTACCGTTGGGAGAGGTTTTAAACACGGAACTCTTAAGGTACCTGTCTCCTTGGTTCACCCGATCTCAGGTACCCCAGTGTTTCCCAGTCTGTACTGACTCACTGTGTGTGTGTCAAGAATAAAGAAAATATTGACCTTCAAACATGGAAAATGGTGGAAGTAGGTTGAAGGAATGGTAGATGAAGACCATCGGTCTTTAGAATAAAGGAAAAAACGTTCAAACAAAAGACTTCATATTAATTGGATATTGTGGTACAATCAATGACCACGTGTTGTACCACTAAACTGTAAAGATATGTAATATTTTACTATTGGTACTATTCAAATCAATGGTAGACAGTGGTATGTTTCTATAGTGTAATAATGATTGATATGGTACGGTATGTGAAGTAGGGACAATGAGTTAAGAATACGTTGACCTTCAAACTCATTAAGGACTAAGTCTTTTAAAGGTCCGTTCATTAAAACAGTTCAAAACATTACACTTTGATCTCCATAAGTGACTTTATAAACAAGTAGACGATTTTACCAAGGTTTCGACGAAGGAGTTCTCTTACCCGCCCTTCACCCCACAAAAGGATGATATCCGGATGAGACTTTACTTTGCGCCTCATCATGGTTTATGATTCTTTATAAGTTGTTGATATTTTTAAAATTATATGAAATTTTTTACATTTTTAGAAGAAAGACTATATACGGTTTATATTTCAATTGAGGAACGGTGGTATAATAAACCGAAGGGACCACCGAGTCACCATTTTTTAGGAGAACGTTGTGTCCTCTACACCCAAACTAAGGACACAGAAGTCCTGGGGGACTTCGTCCTTTACCGGTGGGAGAGGTCATAAGAATGGACCTCTTAAGGTACCTGTCTCCTCGGACCATCCGATATCAGGTACCTCAGTGTTTCTCGACCTGTGCTGAATCACTGATTTGTTGGTGTTGGTGGTATAAGAATAGGCAGATGGAACAAACGACGACGACGACGACGACGACGTCGATTCAGCGAAGTCAGTATAGGCTGAGACACGTTGGGGTGTCTGCCGTCGGGTGGTCCGAGGGGACAGGGACCCTAAGGGGTCCGTTCTTGTGACCTCACCCAACGGTAAATGAAGAGGTTACGTACTTTCACTTTTCACTTTCATTTCAGCGAGTCAACACAGGCTGAGAAGCACTGGGGTACCTGACGTCGGGTGGTCCGAGGAGGCAGGTACCCTGAGAGGTCCGTTCTCATAATCTCACCCCACGGTAGCGGAAGAGACGGAACAAACGATTGTGACAGGATAAATATGTGACTAAATACATAAATAAAAACAATATATACTGGAGTTTAGAAAAACTTTTTCTTTTAAAAGAAGTCAGTAAGAATTCTTCATCTCTACTTCTACCAAGTACTTAAACATTCTTCAGTGGACCGTACGAATCTTGAGAAGTTAATTCCCGTTCCGGACAATCAGTGACCTCAGACAAATATTTAGGATGAAGTCCTCTTTTTCTTGTAAAGACTTTTATATTAAGAAACCATATTTTTTACACTTATTTTCCGTTAAATTCTCATTCGTCTTTAGTGATAAAAGAACCAATAAGTGATAATCTCTTATTTTACATATTTTGTTTTTTAGTATGGAACGTTTTGTATAGTTAATTTCGTCCATGGCGTAAGGAATTAAAGTATCAACGGTGTATGAGTTTATAAAAATCATTATAAAAGTCTCGCCCGACCTATTTTGTTTTTTTAATGTGAGTAAAAGTACAGAATAAAATCATATGAAATTCAAAGAGTTTAAACAAATACGACTTTTTGTGTTCACAAGAGATCCTTTATAAATTGTTTGTTTATGTTGACAATTTAATATGTATATTCTTTACATAGTCTCTTTAATTGAATTTTATAATCTTTTTTAATAAAAGTCCAATGAATGGTCGTAGAATTAGTAATACGTCTCCAAGTACTAGACTTTATGAAGAAAGTTATTTGTCACAAACTCATTTCTTAAATCTTCCAGTAAATTATGAACATTTAGTTTCACATATGGACCTTCTTTGAAAGACATCATAAGGTATTTGTACAAACGACTTTTACTACTTTATGTATCATTTCAGTAAACGATGAAAATTCTATAAGTAGAAAGGATTCAGTCTGTTAAAAAGATATAAATTTCTAGTTCATCGTAATTGAGTTAAAGAATTTTCCATGTGAAGGTCATAGTCCTTATAAACTACTTTTATGTAATTTCGTTTTCAATTTACCGTTGTTGTACAGTTGGTCCTACAATCCATGATGTAACCCTAGATTGACTCCACGATAGGTGTTTTTTATCCTGGTTTAACGGAGTATATAGTACCAAAGTTATACTTGAGACTCCCTCGGTGTGAGAGTCCTCCTGAAGTCTGTCACCGGACAAATTCTCACCTTCGTCTGATAAAACTGTATATGGGGAAGAAAGACAAAATCGGGGTAGTTGTACGACTGGGACCCCTATAGAAATAAGATCAAATACTATACTTGTAAGAGGATTTTTAATATGGTGACTAATTAGAGGTGACTTTTTCGTAAATTTTGAATAAAAACTATTTAATACATAGAACCGACACGACCCCGACCCAGAAGCAACGACGTGTCCGAAAAGAGATCAATGCCGTTCACCTCCAATGACAGATCAACACCACGCACCCGAAGAGTGACGTCACCGCAGAGAATAACACCTCGTGCCCAAGATCCATGACTCCGAAGTCGTCAACACTCTGTACCCGAGTCTTCGACGTCACGGACCCGAGATCTCGTGTCCGAGTTATCAAACCGAGTACGCGAATCGATGAGACACCGTACACCCTAGAAGGGTCTGGTGCCTAGGTTGGGCACAGAGAACGTAACCGTTCACCTAAGAAATGGTGACCCGGTAGTCCGTTCGAGACTTTTCAGTAAAGAATTACCTGAGAACGTAACGGAGTGTAAAATCGATGACACTTATTGCGACGATATTTATACCCACACGTTCATAGAAAGTTCTGGGACGACAGTTAAGAAGGCACATATATAGTCCTCTTCTTAACGACCTATATACCATTAAGATAAAAATTAAAAAACCCGTTGACAGTATGACAAAAAGACGTCATGACATGTTAAAATGTAAGGAAGGGCATCACGTACTCCCGAAATTAAAGAGGTGTAGGATTGTGAAAAAAGAAAAAAACTATCGTCAGTAAGATTACCCACACTCCACCATAGAGTTACATCAAAACTATATGTAAAGGGAATCCAGATCACTATAACTCGTAGTAAAATTTACGAATAACCGGTAAACAAATAGAAGAAACCTCTTTACAGAGAAGTTTATGAAACGGATAAAAACTTAGTCCAAAACAACAACAACTCAAATTCCCAAGAGGTATATAAGACCTATGATAAGAAAATAGTCTATATACTAAATGTTTATAAAAGAGGCTAAGACACCCAACGTCAAAGTAGAACGACTATGACAGAGAATTACGTGTTTTAAAAGCTTAAAAGTACTGCAAGTTAAATAGATAAAAAAAACAACGGAGACAGAAACCACAGTATAGGTTCTTTAGTAACGGTCTAGGTTGTAACACTACAAAAACAGGAGTACGAAAGAAGAGTCTCAAAATAACAACATCCAGAATGTAATTCCAGAAGTTAGGTAAAACTTGATTGAAAACATATGTCACAATCAATTCCCAAGTTAAAATGACAAAACTTAACACCCATAAATCAAAAGGGTCGTAATAAACGCCTTTTTTCGATAGATTGATAACGACCACTTACCAGATCGTAGGAAAAGTTTTTGGAAAACTAGTATATACACTCCCAAATACAGGTCCGAGAGATAAGATAAGGTAACTAAACATACAGACGGAAATACGATCGTGGTGTGAAAACCAATGATATCGAGACCTCGTTCAAAAGTTCAATCCTTCATACTCAGGAGGTCAAAAAAGTTCTAATAAAGTCCTGAAGAACTCTATGGTGTACTCAAAATCCTACCCAAAAAGATAAAGACGACTCAATGACCGTAAAACTATCTCTAATGTAACTTAGACGTCTAGAGAACCCTTCATTACTGTAAGATTATTATGACTCAGAGGGTTAGACTGTGCCCAACAAAAAGTCGACGAGTCAACACAGACTGAGAAACGCTTGGGTACCTACGTCGTGTGGTCCGAAGGGACAGGAAGTGAAGAAGGACCTCAAGCGAGTTTGAGTGCAGGTGACGTAACCACTACGGTAGGTTGTTAGAGTAGGACACAGTAGGGGAAGACAAGGACGGAAGATGAAAAGGGTCGTAGTTCCAGAAAAGGTTACTCGACCGAGAAACGTAGTCCACCGGTTTCATGACCTGAAAGTCGAAGTTGTAGTCAGGAAAGTGACATATAAGGCCCAACTAAAGGAAATCCTGACTGACGAAACTAGAGGAACGTCAGGTTCCCTGAAAGTTCTCAGAAGAGGTTGTGGTGTCAAGTTTTCGTAGTTAAGAAACTGTAAGTCGGAAGAAGTACCAGGTTGAGAGTGTAGGTTTGTACTGATGACCTTTTTGGCATCGAAACTGATATGTCTGGAAACGACCGTTTCGTTACAAAGACGAAAAGTTAAGAGGTAGATCCAAAACAGTATCAAAAAGAAGGTACCTCGGTTCACAGAAAATTAAAGTACCGACGTCAGTTGGTAGACGTCACTAAGACCTTGGCTTCTTTTATGTCAGACAGTCCCAAAGGTGTCAAAGGGGTATATATACGGTATTTCACTACCCTAGCCTACGGTACTAGAATCATTACTGTAAAATTATAATGCCTCAGAAGGTTAGACACTTGTACCCTACACACAGAAATTAAAGAGAAAGTCGTTACAACACATCTAAAGTAACATGTTCAGAAAGTGAAAGAACCAATTTAATCAAAAATTCATAAAATAAGAAAGTTCAATAACATTTACCTTAACAAAAACATTAAAGGAAAAGTCCCACGAGTTAAAGTCATATATCTTTACGTTTACTAAAAACGTACAACTGAACCAGTGAATAATTGGGATTGTCGAAAAGAGGAGAGTCTTAGAATTCATAAAAGATATATATTCCAGTATAGTAGACGTGTATCCGGTGACTGAAGAAGGAAAGACTTTACCTACGGAACAGAGTAACGAGACCGCTCTTGAAGGTAGACACAACTTGACTTCACCACTTTCGTCCGTAGGAACGGAACAAGAATTAGAATCCCCTTTCCGAAAGTCAAAAAACGGTGGCTCATACCATTTCATTATGAGTTTTAAGAGGTTCGGTCCGAAGTCGTTATGTACTTGGCACTTGAAGGTCTACAAGTTCGACCAAAGTCTTTTCCGTCTCCTTGGTCTCTAGTTTAACGGTTGTAGGCGACCTAGTACCTTTTCCGTTCTCTCAAGGTCTTTTTGTAGATAAAGACGAAATAACTGATACGGTTTCGGAAACTGACACACCTAGTGTTATTTGACACCTTTTAAGACTTTCTCTACCCTTATGGTCTGGTGGACTGGACGGAGAACTCTTTGGATGTACGTTCAGTCCTTCGTTGTCAATCTTCACCTGTACCTTGTTGTCTGACCAAGGTTTATCCTTTTCCTCATGCAGTTCCGACATATAACAGTGGGACGGATAAATTGAATATACGTCTCGTGTAGTACACTTTGTGACCTGACCTTCTTCGTGTTCGACCTTAGTTCTAACGGCCCTCTTTATAGTTATTGGAGGCTATACGTCTACTGTAGTGGGAATACCGTCTTTCACTTCTCCTTGAGTTTTCGGAGAACTACTTTCACTTTCTCCTCTCACTTTTTCAACCGAATTTCGAGTTGCAAGTCTTTTGCTTCTAGTACCGTAGACCAGGGTAGTGAAGTACCCTTTATCTACCCCTTTGTCACCTTTGTCACACTCTGAAATAAAACCCCCCGAGGTTTTCGTGACGCCTATCACTGACGTCGGTACTTTGATTTTCTACGAATGAGGTACCTTCCTTTCAATACTGGTTGGATCTATCGTATAAGTTTTCGTCTCTGTAATGAAACAGTTGTTTCCAGACAGTCAGTTCCGATACCAAAAAGGTCATCAGCACATACCTATACTCTCAACCTGACACTTCTTTCGACTCGCGACTTCTTAACTATGAAAACTTGACACTACAACCTCTTCTGAGAACTCTCAGGGAACCTGACGTTCCTCTGTGATGGTCAGGTAAGATTTCCTCTAGTCAGGACCCACAAGTGACCTTCCTGACTACAACTTCGGCTTTGAGGTTATGAAACCGGTGGAGTACGCTTGTCAACTGAGTAACCTTTTCTGAGACTACGACCCTCTCTAACCCCCGTCCTCCTCTTCCCTTGTTGTCTCCCACTCTACCGACCTACCGTAGTGGTTGAACTACCTGTACTCAAACTCACTTGAGACCCTCAACCACTACCTGTCCCTCCGGACCGCACGACGGAAAGTACCCCAGCGTTTCTCAGCCTGTGTTGACTCGATAACTTGACTTGACTTGAGTTGACTGATTACCACAAATGACACTCCAAAAAGTCTACACCGAAAAATTTACAACTCCATCAAAGGAAAATAAGGAACAGAGCAAAGAAAAAAAATTAGTTACTTTCCCATGACTTAAAACAGTTTACGAAAAAGACGTAGTTGACTCTACTAGTACACGAAAAAGGTGAGTAAGACAATTACACCAATGAACCTAACTAAAAATGTACAACTTGATGTGACATGAGATTCTTGTTTAAGGTGAACCAATACCAGACTAGGAAGGTTAAGTCCAACGTTCAAAAACAACTCCTTAAAATATAGTTACACAAGGGAGGAGAAGTTAAAGACCCTTTTCAGACTCTTAACTATAATCAAGAAATTTACAAACCATGTTAAGTTGTCACTTGTCAAGGAAGACCATATACGGTTTGTCGTCATCAAAATATGTTACCAAAATTAGTCTGTTGAAGACCGTTGTCCTAAAATACACCTTTAAGTTTATAGTTTGTCTATTTTTACTTGGATACCAATTTATCCCATTACCCCTCAGGGTGAAAGAGTCATGAAGGGGGAACACTTGAACAGTTAAACTGTTTATAATTTCGAACCAGGGAAGGAAAGCCCAGAGTGTTAATCATCCCCCTCTACCCTCGTCTCTTACCTTACTCCGACACCTCAGTCTATTCCCACATTACCTCCTCTATTAGGACAAAAGATACTGATCCAAAACTTTCTACTTATCCAGAAACGATACCCCTTCACCCTATTTTCTTTCCGTAGGACCCGTCTTCTCGTCACGGAAAAGATAATGTCGTCTCGAACCGGACAAATGGTAAACTCGATGGTCCTTTCGAAGGGACTATCGAGTCAACCATTTCTTAGGCAGACGTTTCGTCCTCTGGGACCAAGCTAAGGACCCATCCCTTCTAGACGACCTCTTCCGTGTCCGATGGATGAGGTCATAAGAACCGGAATGGAACACCGAGTCGACCATTTCTTAGGTGGACGTTACACCTTCTGGACCCAAGCTAGGGACCCAACCCTTTTAGGGGACCTCTTCCCTTTCCGATGGGTGAGGTCATAAGACCTGACCTCTTTAAGGTGCCTGACATGTTAGGTACCCCAGTATTTCTCAGTCTGTGCTGACTCGTTGAAAGTAAAACGGGACAAATCCCTTGACGTGTCTTACTAACTATACGTAGTCGATATTCGACGACGACGACGATTCAGTGAAGTCAGTACAGACTGAGATACGCTAGGGTGTCTGTCGTCGGGTGGTCCAAAGAGACAGGGACCCTAAGAGGTCCGTTCTTATGACCTCACCCAACGGTAAAGGAAGAGGTTACGTACGTACGTACGATTCAGTGAAGTCAGTACAGACTGAGACACGCTGGGATACCTGTCGTCGGGTGGTCCGAGAGACAGGTGTCCTAAGAGATCCGTTCTTATGAGCTCACCCAACGGTAAAGGAAGAGGAGTCGATGTTCCCTGTACACATTTTCCTACTTCTACATCCCTTCTAGGTCAAAGACTGTCTAGGGAAGTCTTTCTAAAGTTCGATTAATTGCTGTAGGAAAAAAGACAGAATATGGACATTTATTTTAAAGATGTAGTACTTTTATAATCATACATTCACTTAATGTTACAATGTACCTAATTTTAAATAATTGGTTTTACGATGTGAATCATAATTAGGAAAGATTCTAGTTGTCTTGATTAGATTTTGTGAGTCAAAAGTATGAGTTTTCATAATTTAAATGAAAATTTGGTACTCCTGTTTTCGTGTAACAAACTTTGTGAACGTAATTACTAAAATATCATTAGTAAGATGATAGAGTATGGACGTGCAACATCGTTTGTGTCGAGTAACTATGAATATATAAAGAATTTGTGTAGGTATGTTTGGACATCTTCAGTACTTTTTACATTTTAATGGAAAAGTATAAAGTGTTTTTGATATGTTTAAAGTCAGGATAGAAAAACGAATAAGATAAAAAAAATTCAGTTAAATTCCGTTACCTTATTTCTTCGACTACAATCCAATTGATTCTACCCTTTACGTATGACTTAAATAATGTTTTGGGAATTAGTCTCTTCGACAAGTCTCTTTCTCAGTTCCTTTGTTTCAGTTCTAATCGTTAGTTGACCTCTTCCCTCCCTAAGAAAATGACCATATGCCTTTTTGTGTAACTGGTTACTAATCTTTTATCTAGGATATTTCTCTGAGTGAGTATGTGTTAATCGTCTAAATACTGTGTCACTAGGACATTGTGTCACCCCCTTTCCTACCACAACCCAGTGGACCTCTAGGTGTACCCTTTTTTATACATAGATCTGGAAGAAGAGTGTAGGATTTGTTTTTAATTAAGATCTATCGAGTCTAAAGATTTACACTTTCTATTCTTTAAAAAATTTCCTTTTTGTATTTTCTGGTAGAAGTACTAGTACAACAACAAATAAACAATTCAACACAGACTGAGAAAACACTGGGGTACTTGACATCGGAAGGTCCGAACACAGGTGACCTAAGGGTTCGTTCTTATGACCTCATCCAATGGTAAAGGAAAAGGTCCCCTAGAAGGGTTGGGTCCCCGTCTTGGACACAGAGGACGTAACGTCCGTCTAAGAAGTGATGACTCGGTGGTCCCTTCGGGGAAGTACTAGAATCTTTTTAAAAAAAGTCATCACACATTTTTCAGAACTCAAACTCGTTCGAGGTCCTCAACCACTACCTATCCCTTCAGACCACACGACACCAAGAACCCCAGTGTTTCTCAGTCTGTACTGACTCACTGACTTGATTGACTACATTTTTCAGTTGTGGTATTTTCCTTTTTTTTTTATTTTTCCTATTCTGACCTGATATATTTCTAATTATTAAAATAAATGGTTTTCTGTGAAGATTTTCCCATTTTGCCGAACAACCACCCTTACATTTAACCATGTTAGTAATACCTCTTTTTATACCTCCAAGGAATTTTTTGATTTGGGTCTTGATGGTCTACGTTGGGTGAGGACCCGTATATAGATCTCTTTTGGTAGTGAGATTTTCTATGTACTTAGGGTTGTAAGTGACGTCGAAATAAATGTTATCGATTCTGTACCTTTGTTGGATTTACAGGTGGCTGTCTCCTGACCTATTTCTACACCATGTGTATATATTACCTTATAATGCGTCGGTATTTTCCTACCTTATTACAGTAGACGTCGTCCTCCGTACGTGATCTCTATTGCTAGAATGATTCACTTCATTAAGTCTGTGTCTTACTGTTTAGTATAGCGACCATACACCTTAGACTTTTTTACCATATGCACTTAAATAAATGTTTTGTCCTTCCCCTCCTCTAACCCTAACCGTATATAAGTGATTGTTCCTGGAGGACATATCGTGTCCCTGGAGATGAGTCATGAGACATTACTGGATATACACTTCTCTTAGATTTTTTTCTCACCAATATTTATATATAATAAATGAAAGGACATGTGGACTTTGATTGTGTTATAACGTTTAGTTGATATAAGGTTATTTTTAAATTTTTGATTTTCACACTTTTCCGTTGAACGTTTCATCTTTTTTGATGAACGTTATGTGTATAACTTGTTTCTCAAACATAGATCTTAAATCTTTAAAAAATTTTAAATATAAAATTTTAAATTTTTTTAAAATTTTCGTAATTTTTTAAAAATTTTTAAATTTTTATATTTCTTAAAAACTCTACCTATTCTTTTTCTGTAGGAGATCTTATGTCTACTTTATAAATCTATGAATGTCCTTCCCCTATAAGTTTATGGGTTGTTTGTAAGACTTTCTACGAGTTGAAGTAGTTAGTACTCCCTTTCGTAGTGACGGGTAGGTGATCTTACCGAATTTTACCGACTATTGTGGTTCTCGACCACTTTTACATTTCGTGGATCTTGAGAGTCTAATTTTTACATTAAACAATTTGGTGAAACCTTTAAATAGACCGTCACAGATTGATTTCAACTTGTATACGTTTGGGAAACTGTGTTATTAAGGTCAAAGTTCATATTGGGTATTCTTACCGATATATACAAGTGGTTTTCTGTACGTGTTGTGACTACCGTAATGATGACATAAATGGTTTAAATCTTCGGTAGGTAGTTTTCATCATAAATAGTTGTTTTATTTAAAAAGATATGAGATGTTACCTTATCAGTTGTAATATATCATTATTCTTTCTTTGTAGATGTTAATTCATTTTTTATGTCTACTTAGAGTTTGTACAACTCGTTTTCTTCGATCTTTGTTTTCGTATGTCTCACATACTAAGGTACATCTATTTCGAGTTTTAGTCCGTTTCGAGAATATAATCCTAAACTACGTTTAGACTTAATTTTGGTGTACTGACTTTACCAATAATTTTGTTAGAGATGAAGTTTCTGAATTGTATAAAATGGAAAAGTAGGGGAACGAGTCCGTGTACTCGTTTGAACGTGACACTAGCGAGTGTCGGTGCATAGTATAATTTTACTTTAAACGTCATAGACACCCCATAGCAGTTGGGATCACCGAAGACCTTGTGGATCTTTTAATCCGTTTAAGGGAAAGACATAATTAACATTTTGTGACGTTAGTTCACTCTTTCGTAAACTTTGTTAGTCTTTATTATACATAGGTTTTTTTCATAGTTCTATTTAACAAACGAGTGAACTAATTTTTTATTGAGGTTTGTTAAATATAATTTTTTTAATACTATATTAGTTAATTTCAATAAACAGACTTAAAGACGTTAAAGTAAATCACATTTTGAATATTAGGTGGTCAATGATAACAAAGTGACGTGTACCGAAATTTACAAAGATGAAAGGGAGGAACAGTACACGGACGGGAAAAATCGAAATATTTTTCAATGAAGATGAAAATGTATACGAATAAAGTCTACGTAAACAATCTTGACTTTTAAAGGAATCGAAGAGATTAATTGTCTTTTTTCCATTACTCACTTTCAATAAATGTTATTCGAAAAGGATAGTTGACGAAAAATAATTATCGAAAGAGGAAGTGGTATCTTTTGATAAGTAGGATAATAAAAGACAAAACCTATAAGGTAGGGAGGGGGCGAGGGTAATTGTCTTTTTTCCATTACTCACTTTCAATAAATGTTATTCGAAAAGGATAGTTGACGAAAAATAATTATCGAAAGAGGAAGTGGTATCTTTTGATAAGTAGGATAATAAAAGACAAAACCTATAAGGTAGGGAAGGGGCGAGGGGGTCGGAATTTGCAGAATATAACAAACACTTGTAGGAGATTTAACGATGAGTAAAAGACAGGGAAAAGTGATTTTAGTTATTTTACAGGTCTTGACGAATTTACTATTATTCCTTTATTTTGGTCTTTCGGGGTTTTATATACGAATATTCTAGTAGTAATAAAAAATTCATTGCATGAATGGGGATTTAAAAAAAGGGAGAATTTATAAAGTGTTTAAAGTCCTAAGACGTCGAAATCCTCTCTTACAAAGGGACCATTAGACTTTAGATCTTTACTAATTCTTACTGTAATGTAAGGTTATACAATATTGTACTGAAAGTATTTCACCTTGTCTGATGATGATAGACAAAATTATAAAGTGAAACCTGAAGAAAACAAGTTAAGTGTCCGACAACGATCACCATATCAAGACACTTTATATGTTATTAAGTGTGGAATCCACAAGGAATTCCTACAGATCTAGACTTAAATTGTAAAATTTAAGTAATATTCGATTTCTATGAAAGAATTTTCGGAGTGTATCGTCGTAACTCATGATATAAGTTTACTAGCAATTCAATTTGTTTATAATGTGTACTATTTGAAAAGCATCCCTACTTTTGATGACTATTTGGATCCACGATACCTGATTTAACACAGAGAAGGTTAAGTATGCAACTTCGGAATTGGGGGTTACACGGAAACACCTTCATTAATTTTAATTTACCCCAATATTTTTACTCCGACACTAGACTGTCTTAGTCACAGGAATGTCTCTGTAGTTCTCACTCGAAAGGAAGAGAGAAAGGTTCGTGTACGTGGTTCCTTTCCGGTACACTCCTGAATCACTTTTCCGACGGCAGACATTCGGTCCTTCTCTCGGTCTTTGACTTGGGATGGTCTTTGAACTAGAACCTGAAGATCGGAGGTCTTGACACACTTTACTCATAGACAACGAATTCGGTGGGTCAGACACCTTAAAACAATGCCGTCGGGTCCGACTGATGATATGGTCCGTAGTAATAAGGAATTACAATCAGAAAATTTTACTCTTAATACTGTAAATCTTTAATAAAAAAGAATTCTATTGTATCTTTACAAAAAATAGAATTCAGTAAAGTTAAAAATGAAACCGACGTAGGTCTATATTAAACCCTGTTCAACTTCAAAAACGACGTATCGAAACGTCCCGCAAAATGACACTGTGGACATTTCGAAAATTTTTGTACACTATTAGTACCCGAATGACGATGTCCTGTGTTTTCGTCCGTCGCACTCCCGTCTCTACCCTCCATACCTTCTCAATGCACACTCGATGTATGTGTTCTCCTAAAATGACAAAGATTTAATTAAGAAGTTAGATCGAATAAAACAAGTGTATGTAGTGATACTTAATAATTTTTACTGTGTTTCATATTTCATGTAAAATTTAAAGATTTTGTGATTTGATGTAATACTGATAAAATCCATATTTGACATTAGATGGACGTGACGGTGATGACACATTCATGTCTATAGGGTCTTCAACAAATTAGTTTTCATGATTGATTTCCATGTGTTTGGAAGATTAGAATTGTATAGGATACGAACGAAGGTAAAAGAAAAAAAAAGGAAGAAAAAAACCGGGGTGGGACGCCGAACGTCCTAGAATGAAGGGACTAGTCCCTATTTTGGACACGGGGGACGTCACCTTCGTGTCTCAGGATTGGTGACCTGGTAATCCCTCAAGGGAGTTAATAAAAGGAATTGGAAAAACAAAACCCACCTTTTTAGAGGACATAGTAAAGATATAGCAGTTTTCAGTTATCTTAAAATAATTCTTTTAACATGGTAAGTAGGTTCCTAAGTCATTACACAGAAGGACTACTCATGATTCTAAGTTTCCGCCGTTACCGTGACCATTCGTGTCTCCAAACCTCTGATCACGACGATTCACTGGAAGTGGTTGGTATTAGAGACATAAAAATCTTAGTGACAACACACTCGTCTTTTTGGTTTTAGTCTTGAATTTAAATAGGATTTTTGTAATTTCATTACTCTTAGTTTATTCATCTTTGTGTAGGATTACTATATATACAAGATATATGATACGATATATGATGATAATATATGATACTAAGAAGTCATAAAAGTTATCCAACAAGGACGGAATTGATCTTTTGGTTATGAAAAATTTACCGATCCCATACCCCTCTTCATCTCACCACCCCAACTTTGATCTCGTTTTATAAAAACTAGTGCGGTCGGTTTTCCAATCTCCTCCTTGATATAGTTACGGGTCTAGGTCTTTTCTGGTAAGTTACTAAGATCCCTGTCACGTTACTTTGTTTACTTAATGTACAATAAGAAGTCCTGTTCATATATATTATTTAAATATGTACATGAACTCTAGATGGAAACTCTTCTTCCATATTCTTTATACATCAAACTCCGAAGACTAAATTTGTCGAAACTAATATAAGATTAATCACTCTAGGATATATTGGTTAAATTTTTTGGTGAGATTAGAACTCCAGTGAATGGATCTTTTTATTCAATTCATTTCGTCCGCCTTCCCACGTTTCATGGAGTCTCGATTGTCTATATTTACGTAGATGAAAGAGTCTCTTTCTAAGTACAGGAATAAGTCTATGATTTTGTAAAATGAAATTCATGTTAAGATTATTCGGTATCCGCTCAGTTTTATCATTCTTCTCCCCTATTACGAATATTATCAACTTTGAATCTGCGTGACTACCTCAAATTAGTAAAGTGTGTTTTATTTTTAAAGACGAAGAGAGGGGTTGATCCCTATCGGGACTATAGACGGTAGTAGTATTGAGAGGAGGTTTATTTTGTTTTATTTGGTCCATTGTATTTTGTTTCTTTATACTTAATACCTTAAAATATCTACCTTTTCTAAAAGATCATTTGAAGAAAATAAAACTAATCTACTACTTTAGGTCCCATTCCACCATTGAACGGGTTATAGTGTAAGGACCAGGAATTCCGTCTCGGTTCCACTACTGTTTTGAGACGTCCGACGTTGATAAATCGAACATTTGTATTACAAAAAATATCCTTTTTTTCAATTGGAACAGTGTAAAAGAAAAATTCTAGAAGTTCGCCATTACTTAGTATGACACGGTTGGATTAAGAATTGATCCGAAAAGAATTGTATTTCCAAGAGTCTGAACTCGTACATAGTCCCAATCGACCACTAGAACAACTTTGTGTCTAACTACCCGGGATAAAGACCTCAAAGACTAAGTCATCCAGTCCCTACCCTTGTTCATTAAACGTAAAGATCGTTCAAGGGTGTTTTACGACGATGAGATTCCGAGTGTTGACCTTTTTGTGACAGAATTGTATTTTCTTGAACTTGTCTAAACAGTGGACTGGACTGACGCGGAACGGAGTATCGTTTCACCCTCACTCTCCACTTAGTTTACTAGAGGGTCCATGGGCGGTTAGGATTTAAACCATAGACATCATACAGGGTCACTCACATGACATCGAGAGTCATGATTAGTGACGTCTGTACCTTCTATGGGCGTTCGACGTTACGAGTAGACGAAAGTCGATAAGAATGGAAGTATTGTTAGTGTAGGTGTAGAAAAAGAAAGAAAATGACATAGTGGTAAGGAGTAAGGAAAGAGTTTTTCATTAAATACCGACTGTGTCAATCACTGTCGAAATTTCATTGAATATTATAGGAACTGAGACATATATGGACTGTACAATTTATTATGGGCGTATGACAAATACTGTATCGTCGGGTTGATGTATGTTCTCTCTTACTTTTTGTACGAGTTCTGTGTTTAATGTATCTACTGATAAAATTGTAATACATTAATTTTTAATACAATGTTTGGAAGACTTTTGAAGTCTTTATCAAAGAAAAAGAAGAGCTTATCGATGGAACAGACTTTTAGATGTGACACCTCTCTAATACCAATTTTTTTACATTCACTTATAGAGATGTAAGGTATAATCCGATGCTCCGAATGGTCTAGTCTTACATAATCTATAATTAATTTGTTGATCGAATACCGGTTCGGTCCTTCATTAAGATGAGATGTAAGAAATTTTGTGACTTGTGACTGAAGTTTTAAAGGTCACAAGTATTTTTGTATTTAGTTGTGTAAAAGGGATCAAAAACTATAGTGGAAATTAATACGTTTGATGGTAAAGATTAATAAAACTTGTTAATGTCGGTACAAAGGAAAATAAATCTTTCTTGTCGAAACTCACTAAAAATAAATGTCCACCATAAATACTTGTATTTACATAAAAAGTAATCCTTATAAATATAGATAAATTTTACAACCATATGAATTTCGAGAAATGTTAATGATAGAACCCTTGACACTAAGAGATTAATGCTCTTTCAATATGTACGAATTTATGATCCGAAAACTTTTTGTCTATGGTTTTATTTGGGGAGTTTAGTGAGTAGTAAACCCATCGGTCTCAATTGGTGAATTATAGAATGAAGCATAGAAAGATCAGAAAGATTTGAATATGTTCTTATAAAATATTATTGTCATGTGTAATATATGTGATAATATTGGAAATCCTTCTTGTGATATTTTTAGGTGACTCTTTGTACTTTATAATCCTATATTGTACAAGGACCTACTCTTACAATTTACATTTTTTACGATTAAGGGAGGTTTGAATAAATATGTAAATTTTTTAATGTTGTCTCAAATTTTCTTTTCTTTTAGTATATATAAAGAAAGAATCTTTTTTTCTTATATTCTTGTCGGTTTTTATAAAATGTAAATATTTTATAAGACCATAGAAAATTTCGTTCGGAAGGAATGACAAAAATAAAAAGTTCATTAACTGTCATACCTTAACCATGTCTAGACTCGTTAATTACTTTATTTTCTCTTCCTCAGTAAGATATGTATTTTTGACTTTTATAAATTCTACCGTGAACTTTAAACACTCCTTTACTAAGTTATTTATCATTGTCTTGTTGATTACCCATCAATCAACCTACCTTTTATTCGAACCGTGGTTAAGTGGTATAAGGTTTTATGTAAGTTATTTACAAATTTATATTTTTTATGACTTTCATAACTTTTATTTTCTACTCATCAATACATTAAACCTTCCATCTCTTTCGGATTCTATTGTGGTTTCCGTCTTTGGTACTTAATACCTAGTTATCCAGATTTATTGTTGTAAATTTCATAAAAGTATACGATTCTACTGTTTTAGTTGACAGTTTTATTCTTGTCTTTCCAATGTAACAAAGATGTAAGAAAGAAGGTTTTATTTTAAATCTAAATATAACTATTTAAATTTATATTATTTATTGTGGTTTTTTATGATCTTTTTCTATGTCCACTTTTTAAAATTGAGGTTTTGTCGCTTCAGAAAGAGATTTATGTTGAGTGTTGAGTTTATAGTATTTTATTTTGACTATGTAACCTGATTTATTTTTATTTTTCGAGGAAGTTCCATTTTTCAAGGATGTGATTCAACTTATGTTTACTTTTTATCCTTTTTGCTCCCGTTGTATACTGTCTCTTGGTTATACAAATTATATACTTTTCAAGAATGTTTATTTTTTTCTAGTTTTAGACTTTTCTTTTTACCCGTTTCCTGTATTTTTTCTTCAAGTGTCTTCTTTTACATTTACTGAAAATGTGTATGATTTTCTACGAATTGATCTGAGTATTCTCCTTTCGTTTACTTTTCAGTAAACATTTTTATGTGTCTACCTGTTTTTATTTTTTTTAAAATTATGACTCAACCACTCACATACCCCCTCTTTTGACAGTAAGGGTATGTTACAACTACCTTCGTATTTAGTTTCGTTAGAAATACATCCCGTTAGACTTTTAAGATGAAGATTCTTAGTTAGGTTTTTACGAACGTGTATACGTTTTACGGAATACGAGTTCCTACGTATTACGTTGTTACAATTTTATCGTTTTTTTACCCTTGTTTGGTTCACGGGTAGTTATCACCTTGAACAACTCGTCTCATATAGGTATATCACCTATTAATATATTAATATTTCTCTTTCGTAGGAATGTATA
Organism: Capra ibex; assembly: GCA_006410555.1. NCBI lineage: Eukaryota > Metazoa > Chordata > Mammalia > Artiodactyla > Bovidae > Capra > Capra ibex. Next base: position 13,084,200 of record SJYO01050590.1, on the reverse strand, counting down.
TACCTTTCCTTTGTGAGAGACAATATATCATTCAAATTTTTTCTATTTCTTACCATACGATAGCAAACATATTTTAATTTTTCTTATGTGTTATCCAGGTCAAGCTCTTTACCGTTCATAGAGAATGACCTGATTAGGAAGAAGTCCATTGTTGATATTTGGGATCTGTTCTATAATTTTTTTTTGACCTACGTCGGATCTACCCTAACCCCCTCTTACCTATGTACATATACATACCGACTCAGGGAATCGACAAGTGGACTTTGATGGTGTTGTAACAATTACCCGATATGGGGTTTTATTATATTTTTCAAATTGCAAACTTTGTTTTTTATTTTTCTTATGTGTTATCCAGGTCAAATTCTTTACCGTTCATTCATAGAGAATGACCCGATTAGGAAGAAATTCATTGTTGGTATTTGGGATCTGTTTTATGTTTTTGTTTGGTTGACGGACTTCTGTGGTCTCTCTATGCTTTTCGTCCGTGTCAGACCTCCCTTTCTCCCTTACTGTGGCCCATTGTCAGGACAAAAATACTGTGACCCATTGTCAGAACAAAAATACTTAAATAAGGATTTCCCTCTTGAGTCAACATTGGTGAACCTTCCGATTTTTAAACGGGAGGACTTACTTTGTTTCTTGGTCTTCTGTCTCAACTCCGTTTCAGTCTTTGACCCTACACTCCAACCCCTGGGACCTTTCCTCTCTCGGATTCTCTCCTTCAGGGATTTACACGAAATTTGAACCAGGTTTGGAGGTCGACTGGGAACTCGATATGGAAACATTCCGTCTGAGGTTTGTTGGGTCCACTGTGATTTTCTTGACTTCTTTGTAAAGTTGACGGATGATGGGGCCCTTTATTGGACCTCCTACTTGGGTGGTTTCAATGACTTCTTTGGATTCGTACGGTAATGGTCTCCCGGGTCGTTCACGTTTGGACCCACGAAGAAAGTTTTATGGTTTAATATCTCTGCCTTTTGTATAATTACCAACGATTCGAATGTCTACAATCCCCATCCCTCCCTCCACACTGCTTCTCCATCATAATCCTCCCAGAAACATTACTACATTAATAGTAGAACTGACGTGATGTCCGATGTTTTTTAGACGTGTGAACTATTTTATGTGTCTTGACATGTGGGAGTAATATGATTGTGGTTTAAAGACGAAGACTATGACCCGCAATTCTACTTTAGTACTCCCCTTTGATGAAAACGTTGAAAAACACTTAAATGTTAACAAAGGTTTATTTTTAATTCCTGTGGTCGCAAAACTGATAGACCCCGAGTTTTGATCTTAGTGATTCGTTAATGGTGGTATCAGTTGGATTTTTAATAACATATACCTAAGATTCATATTGACTATGTATTTTCATTCTTTTTTGTTCCGGATATCCACCTTTTCTGTCTTTATATATGTCTATATATTCTAGTTATTCCTTCGTAAAGATTTTTAAGTGTCTTTTGGTATGTATTTTCGTCTTTTTTACCGTCAGATCTGGATACGGGATATTTAGTTGAATAAATGGGAGACTTTAAGGTTTTACATTCCACGACCTATCAATTTTAAACAATTAAGGGTTTAGACCCCCGGTCTATAGAATTTCTGTTTATAATAACTGTCCCAGTACATAAAAGATTTCTCAACTATGAAACTTCAAATGGTACCATAATCTTCCTATTTTCATAGTAAAGAGAAGAGAATTTGTTTAGGTTTTTTATCGTAGTGAGATCCTTCGTCGATTTACAAAAGCACCTAATAAAAATTTTCTCGATTATAACTTTTGTCAGATGTAGAAATTTTATAAATCGCAATTCTTGAGTCACTTAAGACCGTTTGTAGAGAATTTTAGATAGGAACGTCTTCTCTTACGTAATTCAAAAGAGAGACGAAATTCATCTTGTCCTATGTTTGACAAATAAAAAATTACAAAATCTCGTTTCCAACCGTTCGTTATCGGACGTCCGACGGACAAAAACATTTATTTCTAAATAAACTTGCGTCGTTAACTGTAAACAAAAGTATGACAGATACCGAAGAAAGAGCAATATCGCTGTCTCAATTCATCGACACTGTTGTTGGTATCCCTAGTGTCTCGGTCTCTTCACAATGATAAATCAGAAAAGTTCATTTCCAAAAGACTGGGGACGATGTCTCAGTTCCCTGAGATGACACACTGGGACCTATTCTATGATTCAGAGTCACAAAAGTAGACACTTCCCTTTATTGTCATGTGTAAAGTACATGTCATTCCTCTAGGTTGGTCAGGTAAGACTTCCTCTAGTTGGGACCCTAAAGAAACCTTCTTTACTACGACTTCGACTTCGAGGTCATGAAACCGGTGGAGTACGCTTCTCAACTGAGTAACCTTTTCTGAGACTACGACCCTCCCTAACCCCCGTCTTCTTCCCCTGCTGTCTCCTACTCTACCGACCTACCGTAGTGACTGAGCTACCTGCACTCAGACTCACTTGAGGCCCTCAACCACTACCTGTCCCTCCGGACCACACGACGCTAAATACCCCAGCGTTTCTCAACCTGTGCTGACTCGCTGACTTGACTTGACTTCCATAATTGAGTCATTTAGACCCAACAGGTATACAATAGACAATTTCCGAACCAGGTACTGGACGGTACGGTCCACCGGTTTTGTTTGTTTTTGTGTATGTTCTTTGTCTTTGGATGTTAGTAAACATAATAATAAGAGATAGTCGGTGACGAGATCCACACTTTCAAGTAAATACTTGTTTTACCTGTTTTTAGAAACGGAAATACCTCAAAGTAAGATCGTCCTCCTCTGTCTCTATTTGTATTTATTCATTTACATTTCCTACAATATGATACTGTTCATGTTTTTTCCCCCTATACTTTACAACTGTCGTTCCTCTTATAACGTTAAAATCTGACGTACCGGTCCCCTCCAGAGAGACTCTTGTACTTTAGACTCATTTCTACACTTCCTTTATTCTTTCAGTCGATATATCAAAAAAAAAAAAAAAAGCCTCTATTTTACGGTTTTAGTTTCCGGGACTTCACCCTTTTTCGGACCAAACAAGGTTCTTGTCGTCCTCCGATTCCACCAGTCTCACGTTCTCGATTCCTCTCATCAGTCTAGTCTTTCCTTGGTTTCAATTCAACCCCTCCTCCTCCCCCCCTGTCTATTTCCCAGTTCATCCAGTATCATTCCTGACACCGAAACTCGGACTTACAATTTTCGGTGACCTCTTAAACTTCCCCTTCTTATTGTACCAGATTGGATACGACACAACTGTTATTTGATATTCTATTATTATAATCTTCGACCTCTTTACAATTCTCCGGGGACGTCATTAAGTCCGTCCTCTACTATGTCCGACCCGGACCCACACTACACCACACCCACCCTCACTTCTTTTCTCCTGTTAAAGGTCTGTAGTAGACTTCGACTCCGGTCGTCCTGAAAGAATGTCAGACGTATACCTCACTCTTTTTTTCTTTCTTTCCCTTTAGGTTCCAAAGTTCGGATTCACTAAATAGTTCCTACCCCAACGGTAATTATCATTTCCCCTTTTTACTGTCCTTTCCGACCATACACCGTCCCTTCCCCTGTATATTGTCCTCAAGTCAAACCTTGTGCAATTCAAACCCTTCGGGTTAACCTCTAGGGTCACCTTTTCAGTTGGTCCGTTGATCTATGTTTCGAGACGTCGAGTCTCTTCAAGTTCGACCTCTACACTTAAACTCTCAGAATCGTGTGTCCACCGTAAGTCACGTTACTCCCACGTACTCTAGTAGATTCCTCGTTTAGATCTGTCTTTTTTCTTGTCTAAGGACCAGATTCACGACCCAACGAGGTTGTGTATCTCCAGTCCCTCTAGTCCTCTGTGGTCATTTTGGTTGACCCTTCAACGTCTGTCTTTACTGTGGTCCGTCCAATATAAATAGGACTTTCAGTACACTTTTTTTACAAAGTTGTTTTGACGATTTATGATCACTGTCAAAGTCATTCTAATTCTGACTTGATACAGGTAATCTAAGTGGTTGCTCCTCAACCGACCCCTCACATTCTTCCCATCAAAACCACCTCTACTTCCGCTCATAGAAACCTTGACCTCCTTTTTCTGACCTCTACCACCCAGATTTGTTCGAAAACCTCTTTATCCTACTGACGACTTTTCCTTTTGTCTTGGAACTTTCACGAAAAAAACACCAAAACAAACTTCTACCCTCTTTTCTTATGACTACAGCTTGTCTTACTAGGTCATTACTTTCTTCTTAACGACGTCGCATAAAATTCTCTCTCTTCTCCACCTAAAATCGTGTGTCCACCTTCCTATCGGAACCGGACAAGTGGGTGATATTGTCCTTTTTGGCCTCAAAACCCTTGTCTACGTCCATCCACCAGATTGTATAACCACCCTTGAATTCAAGGAAAGGTTAATAAAGTTAAAACAACCACTTCGTCCTTTATTTCAGCGATCGACACTCGTGTTTAGTCCTCCTTATTCCTCTTTCTTCTTTGGTACTTTATCAACAACTCCACAGTTAATTTAATAAGTTGTCCAATTCTGTTAGTATGTGAAATAGACCGTCTATTGACTATGGGACAAAAGGGGTATAGTATGTGGTCACCACACAAAGTTGTAATTTAATCCAAAAATAAGTTAAGGATCCGGAAGACGTAGATACCAACTTATTGACTACGAACGTAAGTATCGTGAGTCCGTGACGCTATAAGATTTTAAAGTTTCTTATAGTTTACTATAAGTCATGAAACACAAATTACTCCGTCCTTCTATACATTGTTAAAACTTTCTAAGTATATCCAAACTCTTCTTGGAATTTTCGATTTATACATTAATTTGTCATGTGGGGTAAAAGAGTCTGTTCACTCTCAGACAATTATGACACGAATACGGTTCATGGTTTGATATATCAGGTACCGGTCTTACTACACTGAAAATAAGTTGTTTTTCCGTAATAGGAACAACACACTCGCATGCCGATTCTACTTGAAGATATAAATGGTGGTAGACCTGGTTCTTTATTCCTTTACGTTTTCTAAGAGATCATGGAAAAGCAGGTTCAGACTTGAAAAACAGACAAGTGAATCCGGAGGGCCAAAAAGTAAACTTCTTCAAAGTACTCATTGAAGAGGATTCCTTTACAAACGTAGAAACCTTAGTACAAAATAGAGTGAACGACTTTTCTTTATTATAAGTTGACATCTTTGAAATTTACCGTTTTATTGGTTCAGTAAATCTCTAACAAGATTTTCACTCAATCTTAAGTCTCTGAGAAAATTTCAGGTTACACTGTTTATACTTCATCGTAAAAGTCGTTTAATATGTAAATAAGGAGGGAGAGATAGTTTTATTGAGGTAATGTACCATATTTTTCTATACCGTCATTGTGTTTTAATTCTGTATTTCTATTTAAATTCTTAGAAAGAACTAGTACAGGTCAATAAAAGTTACATAAAAATTTTGGACTTTCAAAGACTTTAATTGAAAGGTTAATTTAATAAAGGACGTTTCTAAACCAATAAATTTGAATGCTAATTGACAATTAATATTTTTTATAATTTTGTCTGAGTAAATTTTATACTAATTCGAATTTATGTATAAAGCCAAAGTTTTATTCTGATGTTTTTAACGACTCAAGTTAATAGAAAATATCTATTTCGGATTGTTTCAATAAATAATTTATTAGTTTACCTTTTAAAGAGTTTTAGACTAGACGGTTGGTCCGTCAATTTGACTCTTTTTGACTGTTTCACACATGTTGTCCCAACTGTCTGAAACTTTACTTTTCGAAGGAAAAATTTATTTAAGTAAGACTGACACGGATTTATCTCTATGTTTTTGTGAAGTTACAATATGTAATACTTTTACAGTTCAAAATGGACGACTGTTCCTTCGTGTCTAGAGACTGAAGTGACTAGGCCCTAGGCCATGTCCGTCAAGAGATAGTGTTTCGTTTGTCTCGAATTTGTAATAGTGTATAAGAACGTCTTGATAGGTGAAGAGATTTGTAATATATTGTGATCGAAATCGTCGACCACTTGTAGTCGAGTTCAGGAGGTTCCAGTGTCATGATAAGTCCCTGTGTGTGGATTTAGTTAAGACTTAAACTAAGAGATTAGTGTAAGCGGTGTTACCAATCCTTCACGACGGTAAGTTTGAAACAATGAGTCTCTCTTGACTCTTGTATGTGGTTCGTAAACTTTGTAAAAAATTTCATAATGTGGTTACGATCTATTACTGATTGAGGATGAGAGTTCGTTCGTATACACACAGAATGACAGTTACATTTACCTACTCAAACTCTCGTCAAACTCAGAAAAAAAAAACCATCAGGGACTTCTGTTGGATTCTAAATTATCATTGTCGATACCGAATTGACAGCAATTCGGTTGGACCCAAGCTTATAACAAGACGGTGAATGATACAGTTAACACCGTTTTAATAATTTGAAGAAACTCAGATTGGTGTAAATATTTTACTCTTATGATGGGTGGGTACTCCAATGACACTCCTAATTTAGTGTATTTTACAAGAATTTCGGTTACCGTATCCGAGTTGTTTCCTTTTGATGTAAATGTCCTCGGTGAGTTTTTTACCGAATTATAATAAGGTGAAAATTTTTGAATTCTGTTTTTTATTTATTTTCATGTGGTTTGTGTTATATTATTTGTGGGTACTGGAGTGATAAATAAGGAAATTATTTACTCAAAATAATTTGAATAGGATGTCAAGATACTGACGCGTGACCAAGTCCCTATGAAGGATCGGTTCTTTCTTCTTTTGTGTTGTAAAATGTATGTGGTAAGAAACTTCCGAAACCTTTTGTACTTCATTAAAAGGGGGGTTGTATTTATGATCTTTGTCTTCAACAGTCTCCTCCATTGACGACCGGCTGGACACTCGACCTGGGTCCGTAGACCCTGAGGAGTAAGGAAGTACACAGGAACCTTACACACAAGACGAACGGAAGGGGTGTGACCTTCCACGGGGTCCTGTGACGGCACCCTACCATCCACGACAACTCTGGTAGACCTACGATATACACTGACTTGAGTCAATTCCAAAGATACATTAGAATTTTATAAGACCCCCCAGAAGGGACCACCGAGTCACCATTTCTTAGAGGACGGTTACGTCCTCCGTCCCCAAACTAGGGGTTAGGTCCTTCTAGGGTGTACAGCACGTCGTTAATTCGGATACGTGGTGTTGATAGCTCGGACGTGAGATTTCGAACTCTTGACGTTGATTACTCTGGTGCTCGGTGTTGATGACTTCGGCCACACGAGATGTCAGACACGAGGTGTTCTCTTCGGTGGTGATGTTCTTCGGGTGCGTGGTGCCGGTTACTTATCGGGGACGAGTAACGTTGATCTCTTTTCGGGCGTGTTCGTTGTTTCTGGGTCGTGTCAGGTCTCTTCTTTTCCAAGACCACCTGACCTCACTTCTAGACGAGTAGTACGTCGAAGGGTTCTGTTCGGAGCTTTCATTCAAGGAAACGAATAATTTGGACAATGGATATTTAGACCTCACTAAACAGAGAAGGAGACCAAAAGGAGACGGAACACACACACACACGCACGCACACACACAACACCCCTGTCAAAATCTAATGTGGATCTTTTGAGTACTCCGACGTTTAATATTCATATGTCAAATTTCTTTCCTTTTTATTTGACTGTTCTGTCTTTGTATATGTTTAGAGGGGGTGGGGTAGGACTGAGTACAGATAAATGATCTCATAGAGGTAAAGTCATAAAGTTTCCAGAGAAGTTGAGTTGTACAGATTTAAACTCGAGTATTGGTCGTGGCAAGGTGTCAGGACTGACAAGACTAGTCCCTTGACATTTACGGGAAGAAACTTTGTTCTCTTTGGTCCATAGTAGGGATTGAGGATGGAACCTGGAACGATGGTAAACTACTTATCTAGACGTGAAGGATTTTAGAGAGAATTTAGGTGGGGGTGGAGACCGACTTCAGTGGTACACGAAACTAGATCAATAATGTTGTCGAGGAACGGTTAAATAAAAGGTGTGGTTTCAATAATACTAAAAATTTGACATTTAGACTAGTTTAAAAGATGAATTCGTCATGAAGTCACTTAGGACCATACAAGAATCCTATTTCAAGTTTGAGTGGTACCTAAGATCAAATAGATCCTACTAAACACATACGGAGAATTGGACCACATAATTAATAATTATGGAGGGGTACAGGGAGAGTTTTAAAAACGTTGAGTTTTCCAGTTAAGATGACAGTAGGATAAATGTTTCGGGGTGTGTTGACTCGAAAGACGTATAAGACATCGAAGGAAAGGATGGTGGACTTGTGACAGTACCGTACAATAAAGACAGAGAGTCAACATTGTACGAGAAGGGACACCCGGACTGATATCTGAGAACGAAGGGAGAGTGAAAAGATGAGTGAAAAGAAACGGATAAGGGACGACGACGATTCAACGAAGTCAGCACAGGTTGAGACACGCTGGGGTATCTATCGTCGGGTACAAGTAGAATTTACAGTGCTCCTGGTCCTTCGGAAGTTGTAGAACATAAAAAGGACAGTATAAAATAACATAAACAAATTAGTAAACGTTGGGAACTGTCTGATTTGCGAGATACTTTTGTTCCAGGTATCCGTAGATCAACGAGAGACATGTGAGTCTGGGATTGTAGAAGGACCGGTCTGTACGACGACGATGACGATTCAGTGAAGTCAGCACAGGCTGAGACACACTGGGGTATCTGGCGTCGGGTGGTCCGAGGGGGCAGGGACCCTAAGAGATCCGTTCTTGTTACCTCACCCAACGGTAAAGGAAGAGGTTACGTACTTTCACTTTTCACTTTCCCTTCAGCGAGTCAGCACAGGCTGAGAAGGGCTGGGGTACCTGGCGTCGGATGGTCCGAGGAGACAGGTACCCTAAAAGGTCCGTTCTCATGACCTCACCCCAAGGTAGTCGGTCTGTACTCCCTCTGAGTCTACTTATAAGGACAAATCCTTGAAGGGTATATCCTGCTCCGTGTGATAGGACTCTATACCCGGTTCTCTTGATAACGTTGTTTAGGGATCTTATTGTAGAGTCTACACTAAATTTCCTGTTGTGACTTTTCTTTCGTTAAACGTCTATTTCTTTGTATACATTTTCCTAAGTTTATAGACTGTAACACCTTTGTCCCTCGACGGACGAGACGAGTAGAAAATAATCGGAGAGGAACGTGAAAGGGGGAGTTGTCGGGGTATCGACGGTTTCTCTCTTACCTACGTCTAGGTGGTTTCTCGGTATTTTTCGGTACGGTTCGTTAAATCTGAGACTGGAATCCACCGACTTTCGGTGACCTCGTAACAGTCGTCAGTGACCTTCTAGTTAAAGAGAAAGACTTTTAATGACTTGTCCTCCTATATGATTTTCTCGAGTCCTTCTAATTGATCCTCGATTAACATTATTATGTCTTTTTTATACTTATTTTATTATCGTCACTCTTAACTCTCTTTCCTTTTTGGTACTCTCTATAAATTCCATTTTCGTACTTTTTCTACTTGACTGAGTTATTTATTCTCTTAACTTCCTACAAAGTTTAATAGGACGTTCAATATAAGTGTTTCTCTATACCTAGGTCTGTTTATTCTCTAATGCGGAATTTTTTTTAGGTATGGGTTTTTCCATTTATCCATATCGTTCACATGACGAAATTATAGTTTCATAATGTTCTCATGAAAATTATGACGACCATATCAAGTATTCCCACTCTTTGAAAAGTGATACTTATTGATTGAATGTTCCTTCCATTCTAACGTGTACGGTCTGAACAATCTTCATTAAAACAAAGCTTAAACACTCTGTGTTTCTCTGTATTTTAAAATTTTAAATGGATCTCATCTTTTTTATGTTGACATTGGGGGTATTTATATAATGTTGAAACACAGTCACCTCGTTTCCTTCTTTTTCCTTTCCGTCCTCCTCTTTTCGTCTCTTCGTCTGAACCAACTCCGATGTCTTATGTCCCTTCGTTTTCTCTTCTAGACTCACTTTTCCTCTGAATCCCTTCGAAGACTTCTCGTTGTGTCTAATGTACTTCAAATAGGAGATTGTCTCGTAAAAAATTCCCTCACTACTTTAAATTACCCAAGGTTGGTCCTCAAAATTCATTTTGTCTTATTTTATTTTTATACTATGATGTGGTGAACATCATTCCTTTTATAATAAAAATATTTAGATCACAGAATGTATAAGTATTCATACATGGTCTAACATTACATTTTACATAGAAATCATACCCATTGACTGTTTTTCCAAACCTCTACTGTCGAGATCTTATTAATAATTGTCTTTTTTGAACTTTTGATAACGGGTTCTTTTTAAGTCTTACAATAACGAAGGAAAACTCCACGATTGATATCGACTTACGTCAGCTACAAGTGAATAAATATATAAGTGTATGACTAACACTTTTTCTGATGGGATTTGAATGACCCCGTTAATAAGACATCTATCATCACCGGTTTTCGTCTCTTTATGATGTTATAGGTTAAGTGACCCGGTCTCCAAGGGTTCGGACTACGGTACTACACGTTACGAGCCAAAGGACTGTAATGTTTATTATTGAGGTAGTTCTTGTTATGATAAATAAGATCGTTTTTGTTTGTTACCAAATACACCAGGTTTTCTGTTTTTTCATTTGTAGTCTTACTACGAAGAAATATGGACTATGATATTTCTCCTTCTACTCTACTCTCTCCTTTCCCCGGTTTTCTTTTGTTACAAACGACCGTCAGATATCTCATTACCTAAACTTCGGTGTCTTTCTCGGTTTTACGGTGAGAAGGTCGTACGACAAAAACCCCTCCCTTCTGTCTAAAACCTCGTCCACCCGGACCCAGGTCTAGAGTCGAGACTATGACTGACTCGACTCGCAAGAAACCTTTCAATCACTGAAACTGAGTCAAAATTTCTATCCCGGTCAAAGTTAGAGACTTACCAAGGTGAACGACTTTATTATATACATCGATCGTATCCTGTCTGTGCTTTACAGTCAAGAATGTTAATTCACATTTTAACACATGATCTTAATCTCACGGAGTCTGTGAGTCACTTTTCCCTCTTACCTGGTTCCTCTTGAAGAACTTTCTGTCCGGTTCCTCAGATATATGTTATGTACTCCCTCTCTTTGTCTTACTGGAAGTGAAAACGACCTTTGACCAAAAAGGAAAAAAAAAAAAAAAAAAGTCCTTAAACCGTACCATTTGGACCACTGTCTTCCGGTTAGGGAACCGCCCCTTTTTGATTAAAAGGTTCTAAGACCCCTTCATTCACCTCACCCAAAGAACTCTACTATATCAAATGGGTCCCATGTAAGTACGATCCGTACCCAGATTACCCTGAGATTGAAAAAGGGAAACAATTAGATTTAGTTAGGTTAACGATTCCTCGTCATGTTTGAAACCAAAAAGAGTTGGAAGAATAGACCCAAAGGGTCCACCATTTCTTAGGTGGACGGTTACGTCCTCTACATTCTCTACACCCAAGTTGACTCGTAGTTTGTATGTTCTCGTATGTGTTGGGAGAAAGGATTTGATTAATTTTCTACGAATGAGGAACCTTCCTTTCAATACTAGTTGGATCTATCGTATAAGTTTTCGTCTCTGTAATGAAACGACTGTTTCCAGGTAGATCAGTTTCGATACCAAAAAGGTCATCAGTACATACCTACATTCTCAACCTGATATTTCTTTCGACTCACGTCTTCTTAACTACGAAAACTTGACACTACAACCTCTTCTGAGAACTCTCAGGGAACCTGACGTTCCTCTGGGTTGGTCAGTCAAGACTTCCCTTAGTCAGGACTTATAAGTAACCTTCCTGACTACGACTTCGACTTTGAGGTTATAAAACNATGAAACGGCTGTTTCCAGGTAGATCAGTTTCGATACCAAAAAGGTCATCAGTACATACCTACATTCTCAACCTGATATTTCTTTCGACTCACGTCTTCTTAACTACGAAAACTTGACACTACAACCTCTTCTGAGAACTCTCAGGGAACCTGACGTTCCTCTGGGTTGGTCAGTCAAGACTTCCCTTAGTCAGGACTTATAAGTAACCTTCCTGACTACGACTTCGACTTTGAGGTTATAAAACCGGTGGACTTCGCTTCTCGACTGAGTAAACTTTTCTGGGACTATGACCCTTTCTAACTCCCTTCCTTCTCTTCCCCTGCTGTCTTCTACTCTACCAACTTACCGTGGTCACTGAGTTACCTGTACTCAAACCCATCCGAGACCCTCAATCACAACCTGTCCCTCCGGACCGTACGACGTCGAGTACCCCAGTGTTTCTCAGCCTACTGACTCACTGGCTTGACTTGACTCACAAGAATATGGAGTCAAATGTGTAAAAGTAAAGTTTGTGAAATCAAGGGTTAAGAGATCAATATATCAACAACGTATCAGTGATTAAGTGTAGACTGGGAAACACTAAAATACCTGACGTCGGGCGGTCCTAGGAGACAAGTACCCTAAAGGGTCCGTTCTTATGACCTCACTGAACGGTAAAGGAAGAGGTCCCCTAGAAGGACTGGGTACCTAGTTGAACATGGAGGACTTAACCGTCCGTCTAAGAAGTGATGACTCGGTGGTCCCTTCGGGGTCGATATACAATTATCATTAAGGGAACTTATAAACCGTCTAAAAATTTTAGAGTTACTAGGTAACATATTATAGTGAGTTGACTTTAAAATCATATATTAATTCAACACTGACTTCTATTACGACACAGGATCATGTCTAATTGTCGTAACTGATAATGTCTGTAAAAGTCTAGAGATTGATTTGAGTGTCCGATTGAGTTTTCAAAATGGTTAAAATGAGTAATAGGTAAAGATTCAAATAGTCAAGTTCAGAAATCCTTACTCAAGATTGTACGATTACGAAACTTTAAATTATACCTGAAGGTTGTGACACCTCTAGTTGTCACTTATTCATAAGATTGTATTGACTTTATGGAATGTTTAAGAGGAATGTTCCAGACTCTCATGAAGAGGGTTGGTAATTTAATTGAGTCCAAGTAGTTGGATAAAATGGTTCTTCTCTATCAGATCTCGAAGACTTTTAAAGGTCCGAATCGGTAGAAGTTAAAGATAAAGACATTTTGTCCTTGAGAAGTAAAAGACGGTAATCTCACCATAGTAGGCGTATAGTCTTCAACAACTACAAAGAGGGTAGTGAGATTACCGTCTTTCACTTCTCCTTAATTTTTCGGAGAACTACTCCCACTTCCTCTCACTTTCTCGACGAATTTTGATTTTATAATTTTTTTGATTCTAGTGTCGTAGACCGGGGTAAGTCAAGTCAAGTCAGTGAGTCAGCACAGGCTGAGAAACGCTGGGGTACCTGACGTTGTGCGGTCCGGAGGGACAGGTAGTGGTTGAAGGCCTCAAGTGAGTTTGAGTACAGGTAACTCAGTCACGGGGTAATGAAGTGTCGTTTATCTCCCCCTTTTCCATCTTCATCTGTCTCAAGGAGAATAACCCGAGATTTTAGTGACGTCTACCACTGACTTCGGTACTTTAGTCTTCTACGAACGAAGGACCGTCCTTTCGATACTGTTTGAATCTGTCACACGAATTTTCGTCTCTGCAATGACACGGCTGTTTCCAGACATATCAGTTTCGATACCAGGAGGGTCACCAGTATATACTAACACTCTAAACCTGACATTTTTTCTCACGTCTTCTTAACTACGGAAGTTTGATACCACAACCTCTTCTGAGGACTCTCAGGATACCTGTAGTTCCTCTAGGTTGGTCAGTTAGAATTCCCTTTAGTTGGGACTTATGAACAACCTTCCTGACTACGACTTCGACTTCGAGGTTGTGAAACCGGTGGACTACGCTTCTCGACTGAGATATCTTTTCTGGGACTACGACCCTTTCTGACTTCTGTCCTCCTCTCGCCCCTCTGTCTCCTATTCTACCGACCTACCGTAGTGACTACGTTACCTGTACTTGAACCTGTTTGAAGTCCTCTACCACTCCCTGTCTCTCCGGACCGCACGAGGTCGGGTACCCCAGTGTTTCTTAGCCTGTCCTGACCCTTTGTCTTGTCTTTGTTTTGTCTTTGAGTCTTAGATTGTCCATAGTTTGAGAATCGCAGTGTCTCACTCCTTTTTTCTTACATAATCAATCGTTGACCAACCATTTTCCCTCTCTCGACTGCAATCTTTAATATAAAATTCGAAGTAGATCAAGATCTTGTTAAGTAATTGTTAAAAGACATGTTGATAATCTGGGAGACCACTAGTCCGGAGGTAAAAAAGGACAATTTCAAATAAGATCGTGACACCTATTGACATTTTGACCATAAAGGTTACATCTTTTTCCTTTTATGATTTTATTGATGATTCCTTTAAAAGTTCAAATAAATTTTTAGGTTTGAAGTCTTCGTCTTTACTTTCTTTTTCTTCTCGATTATATTCATAGTAACCATAAAGACGGTACTTCCTTTTACTTCAATTTTATTGTCTTATTGATAGACTTCATTTAAACTATGACGTTTGGTTTTACCAAGGCGAACCCGTCCTTTTAGACTATGTATTAAACTATGTTATGTATTAGGATTTTGTCTTCCGTTCTTCACTTTTTTTTTTTCTTCCGTCAAATCTCTGTCCGTTACCTCTTAATCAAACCGGAGTCTCAAAAGGTGATATTGTGAGTTTCGGTCTTTCGACCCTACTTATTGATATATCAACACTCTTCTTTTTTATATTTGATTCTTAAAAAATGGGTTAAACAAGCCTCTGTTATCCGTGAGAATACGCGGGTTCTAGAATCCTTTGTGTCGTTATTTCTTGGTAACTTTTTTTAACGAGACTTTAGATCAGTTTATTCTTTACTTAGTCTTATCAGTTCTAATTTCCTCTCATTTTTCTTGACTACCATTTCTGACTTAGTTGAATTTATATCTTACTTCTCAGAAACCTTTAAGTCTAATAACTACTCTTACATTTGCCGTGTACGGAATTTTTCTTTTTTGTTTTTTAAAATTCTTTTTACATTCCCCGTTCTAACCCTCTTTTTCACTTATACAAGCAGAAAATAGTCCTTTCGTTTACAATGACTGACTTCAATCTTGTGTTAAAAATTTTCAGTGCTAATGTTTTGAGTTCGAAATTTTATTAGAAAGAATAATCGAACCCTGGCTGACAATCCTTGATTAAAGAACACCATTTCTCCAAAAACAAAGTCGTTAAGGAAATCAAAGTGAAGTCAGAGAGGAAGGGGTTCAATTCACGTTCATTTTAATCTACAAAAATGATTTTTCACCGTACTAGATTAAAAAGACTTTAATATAGGTGTATGTACGGATCTGTCTTAAGACCTTACTGCGTGTGTTTAAAATCATTAATTAAACAATAAAACCCACCACCCTAAGGGAGGGAAAATGTGAAGATAACATTACTTGTACACAGTAAAATTACGTTAGTCGGTAATAAGATTCTTTCCTTTTTTTTATATTTTTTTGTTTGAAATACGGGTGAAGTATTGTGAAGAGAGAAAGAGGGAAGTTAACGTCAAGTGACAGTTGTAGGACAATTGTCTACAAACGAAAACTTACGGTCTAAACGAGGTTAAAGAGAAACGTAAGGAGTTTCCTTCGTACCATCTTCTTCTCAATTTTCGTAGAAATTATTGATGGGAAATGACTCGAGAGTGATAAGTGGGTCACAGTTTGATTATGGACAGGGTAGGTAAGTGACTAAATTAAGAATGTCAGGACTCCGTTCATGGAGGGGAAGATTGTCTATTCCATTTTATTAAACGGATTTTCCAGTGTCTCGATAATTCCGTTCCTCTTCTGAGTCTTTGGATCCAATCCGATATTTCCAATTCAGGAACTGGTAATTAAAATTTCATTCTATCAAGTTCAAGTCTAAGACAATGATCACCACAGTTGGACCTGTTCACTTTTGAACAGTGGGAGTAAAAAAGGTGAAGTTTTACCTGTCTAATGGTAGGAGTAATGTACCAAAAATTTTGTCATCTATTAATAATAGTAGATTTCTATTATCTCGATAACAAAGAAGGAAACCCTATAATCTTTCATGAGATAACCCACTATCCAATGTTCAAGAACATTGTGATTCTTGTAGTTCTTCTTACATCATAGTGATTTAAATATTTATGGTCTCTTAAAATTCAGTACATGGTAACTTAGAATCACCTTACACAAAAGAATAAAACTGAGACAAGTGTTTTGTAAGATTATAAGTTCATAACATTGTATGTTTTTGTTTAATCTCGAAGTTTTAATACTTTGAATTATTTTATATTATAATTTATTTTAAGCCCGGTTAGTCTATCTAGTTCAAGGACTTGTACTTCCAATAATGAACCGAGATAAATTTCAACTAAGTCCGTTTGAGTGGGAGAAACCCCTGATTCGATAGTAAATTTTGGTAGAGGGATTTATATTTTGGTACTTTTTTTTAAAATTCGAAAAAGGGAGACTTTTAATCAAATTGAAAACTAAATGAAAATTCAAAATTAAGTTTATTTGAAAAGGTTCCGAAGAGACTGTTGACTTTTTATTTAAAAAATAGATTTTTCCTTCGGTGTCTTTTACACAATTATATATATATGTCGTGAAAAGAATTATTCATTGAACTAACTTTACTTTCATATAGACATATAAATGTTACTAATTTTTTGTACCTCTAGTTAAATTCACTGAAAACTTTCTTCGTTCGAGTCATTAAATTTTTCGGTGAAATATTTGGTGGTAAATTTTGAGGTTTGTCGACTAGACGAGGTAATATTAAAGTTTATATTATTAAAATAAAGTTCAGATTCAAAGTCCTATTACTGTGAAGGTCCAGAGTCGTTATTATGTGATATAATGTAAATTATTTGTTGACCCAACTTTTTTATTACCTCGCAGTTATACTAGTGACTTATTTAATCACTGTGGATTACTGGTCTTTCGCGAAAACTTTGGACGTTGTTATTAGACGTGGTTTTCCGTATAAACTTGTACGTATGGAGTTCAGTAGAGGACCAAGAAAAAAAAGACCTTCAAGGTACACGAACCTCAGACGGCTAACTACAAGAAGTCGTTGTAACCCGAGGACCGAATAGTACCCTTGGAGACTTCCTTTACTCTCAAGGGGAAGTGACCTCTGAGGTTTCTCCAGACCCAGTAGAACTTAATGTAGTTAATTCTCCTGTAGTAGAAGTATACGAAAGTCTTATAGACCTTTGGGGTGAAATTAAAGACTTTTCAAGAATCTGTAAAAAGATGGTGATTGAAGTCTCCTTTGACGAAACTTACCAAGAACAAGTAACCTTATCTTCCATCCTAAAAAGAGATATGTAGGTCCTAGTGTTCTTTTACATAATAAAAGTTGACACTCTCTTGGTCGACGGAATAATCTTTACTATACCGGACTACGTCTCTACACCGATCTACCAAATAATAATAATGGAACGAAATTTTTCGAACCTCGTTATTTTGTCCTTAAGAATGACGTCTTACTCAGTCTTGATCGAACGTGACCTTAATGTGATACGACATATGAGTTTCTAACTCCAGGACTTCAATGACACTGTCGTAAAAGAAATCAGGATGAGACGGAATGGAGACGAGGTCTATTTGACAGTTCTTCAAGATCCCCTGATATGTGAAGAGAGAGACTACTGAACCGTAATTAAAGAAAAGAAAAAAGACAAAACAAGAATTCATTTCCTTAAAATTTTAATCAGTCGGCAGGACACAAGTCATAGAATTGATCCAGACCTTGTTGGTCACGAACGAATCATTACGTACGAAAAGCTACTTATCAAAACGGACATCTCAATGAACGAAGGACCGGTAGGACCCTTCGGTGGTAGTTTAAGTCAAAACAATTTAAGGGAGATAGAAAAAAAAATGAAGGACAACTCAACACTCAGTGTAATCTGTTACCTCATAGAAGCCATTATAATCTTTGATGGAGACTACGTGAAGACGAATCAAGGAGACTGAAGTAAAAAAGTAGTAGTAACTGATATCCAAGGAAATATTGGTGACTTCATCCAAGGTGACATCTCTAACTTCCATTTGTTAAATTTAATCTTAGGTTAAAAAGATATGAACTTCTACGTGACAAACAAAGACAATGTATTGAAACATCGTAATCAAACCTCAGTCAATTCACTCAAACTAAGCAAACTACAGATTCTTTTAGTAGAACGGATCTTGAAACACCGTTCCTTCGAAAAAAGGTTGTGACCCGTCTATAAGATCGTGTACTTATTGTTCCGGTTCAAGAAAACGGTCAGTAACCATAACAAGACACTGTCGATATAAATCTAAGAAGTCGAAGTAAGAAGTTCGGAAGGGATCTTCTGGAGAAAAGTTATCCCTTCGTTAGTGATTCACTGAAGTGATTACTCAAAAAGTAACTGAATTTTATTAGAAGACCACCTAGGTACGACCATGTAGGATTTCCGACACTTTGTAAGAAACAAAGAAGAAAACTTTCAACGAGTTCCCGAAAGACTTTGTGTCGTAAACGTATTACAAGTCCTGAACAAAAAAAGGGACAAAGACCTTCTGAATTATTTCCTAGGTAACCACTGTCACATAATAATAAATGAAAAGAGTTTTGAAAGTTTCTTGAAAAAAATCGAAGATTTCAGAGACAAAGAAATGGAAGTCGTGGACAAACCAAAGGAACATTGTAGTCGAGTCTAAACAATGTGTATAATCTTTTGAAGTAGAGTTATTGGTAAGGTAAAGGAAAAAGTCTGTGGAAGTAGGAAAAAGACCTAAAAGAGGGTTATGACGAGAGGAGATAACTTACAAATAAAAAAAGTGAAACTTCCGTCCTTTTGTACGGTAATAAAAATGAATCCATACTTAGTAAAAGAAGTTCGTTATTAACTGAATGAGCGTAATTCAAAAGAAGTCAAACATTTTCGACTCCTTATAACGAACCTAGTCAGAATAGATATTCTGAGGATCCCAAAAGAAAGAAACTGAAACTCCTTAAAAGACCATGTACGTATGTAGGAGGTAGTCCAAATATACGTTCCAATAAAAGTAGTAATGTTAGGAACCTTACCCTTTCTGTTGACGTTAGTACATTAAAATTTCACCTTAATAAAAGATGAGGTCCACTGTTCGACAATGTTCTTATAAAGTCTCATAAGAACATGTCAAGTAGAACCTTAAGTTGGAATGATAAAACACATCGGAATAAAAGTCAGTAAAACTCTCGACCCGAAAGATTCGAAAATTTAAAAAAATAAGCTTAAGAAGAAAATTATGGAAGATGGTTGGAAAGGAATGGGTTTCTGACGTTCTTTCGGTATGAAACTTTAAGTGACGTAAGGTGACAACCCTTTCTAAGGCTTGACCAATTACTAAGGAAAGAATGGTCCAGTTAGGGACCGACACCTAGTAGTGAACTCCGAAGTCATTGAAAAGAAAAAAGGAACCGACTAGTTTTGTTGTTTTTTATGGTCTCTTCTAAAATATAACTCCCCCTTTTTCGTTATGTTTAATTTTTTTTTTTTCACTTCAGTAGGTAAAAATAAAGGGACTTATCGAGATCCTTTTGTGTCCAAACAAAAGTTTTAGTTTCTGGATTAAAGATAATTTCTTGATGTATGTTTGGACATATTTAAGATTCCGTCGACTTATTGGAGATCGTACTAGTGAGGTGTGATCGGTTTCACCGAGTGATCATCCTCAGGAAAAATATCACGACACGACACGAGACGAATCAACGAGTCGACATAGACTGAGAAACGCTGGGATGACTGACATCGGGCGGTCCGGGGAGACAGGTACCCCTAATAGATCCGTTCTTATGAACTCACCCAACGGTACGGGAAGAGGTCCCCTAGGAAGGTTGGGTTCAGAGGACATAACGTCCGCCTAAGAAATGACAGACTCGGTGGTCCGACGACGATTCAGCGAAGTCAGTAGAGGCTGAGACACGCTGGGGGGTATCTGCCGTCGGGTGGTCCGAGGGGGTAGGGACCCTAAAAGGTCCGTTCTTGTGACCTCACCCGACGGTAAAGGAAGAGGTTACGTACTTTCACTTCAGCGAGTCAGCACAGTCTGAGAATCGTTGGGGTACCTGACGTCGGATGGTCTGAGAAGGCAGGTACCCTAAAAGATCCGTTCTCATGACCTCACCCCACGGTAACGGAAGAGGTTTCGGTGGTCCCTTTGGGTTGTTAAGATCTCGCCCATCGGATAGGGAAGAGGTCCTCTAGAAGGGGTGGGTCCTTACCTTGACCCCAGAGCACATAACGTCCTCCTAAGAAATGGTCCCCTCGATGGTCCCTTCGGGAGGAAAATATCATGAAGACTGGTTCTGTGGGATTGCCTTATTTGTAGAAAATTTACTTAAGGACACAAAAAGGAGAAAGACCAGTTGACACGCGTAGTCATTTGGGGCACATCTAAGTTCACTTTTCGATGACTTTTTTGTGCGCACTTCCTCTTACCCACGTTTCCGATCTTTCCCTCACTGGGGATTCACGAGAGAATGACGCAGGAGGGCGAACGTTACCCTCGAGGCGGAGGAAGCGACGAAGATTTCACCCGGTCAGTCTACCCGGACTTTCCGGGGGTACAGGAGGATCGGGGAGGTGTGCGGCGGAGCGATTCATTCCGGAAGGGTCAGGGCCTACGGAGTGGACTGAACAGTGAAAGGTGGAGAAAGGGTCTGCGGACTCGGTGGTAGGAGGAGAAAACGGACGAAAGGAGCGCGGGGGAGCGGAGTCCCGGCGTCGGAGGGCGGAGCGGACCGGGACCGGCGGCCGAAGAGAAGGAGTCCGGAGGCTCGCAGCGGAAGTGCGGGACCCCGGCGGCACCCCGGGCTCCCACCTCCGGCGGTGTAGGCGGGCCCCGACGGTCAGAGGGGCGGCTCCGTTCGGCGCGGACGAGCGTCCTCGGGTGGTCGGCGGCCTTCCGACGAGGAAGGCGGTCCATGGACTCCGAGGCGGGGCGCAACGAGCGGCGGTTCTGGGGCCCTGGCCTTCGCCTTCACCCCGGGCGCGCCGGACCGGTACCGCTTACGCTGCTCCAAGTTGCCCGCCTCCCTGGCGCTCCGAGACACGGACACCGGAGACCTCAAGCGACGCGCTGGCACTTCAGAGGTGCAGCCAGCCCAGCTTGGAAGGTGATCCGACCTGAGAGGACCCTGGTAAGCCCCGGGGAGAGAGTGGACGGCGGAGAGAACGGACCAACGAAAGTTTCTGGCTCACCGAAGATTGAGATGGGGACTGGAGAACCCCAGGGCAAGGTAGACGGAAGGGCTGCAACACATCCGTGGAGTCGGAGGCCAATACGTTTTGACTTGAATAAAAAGGAGTGACTCAACGAGGAAAACATGACCACCTACGCGGTGACAGATGGGTCGACAGACTCATTCCTTGCACCTTCGACAGTCTTTATGGGAAGAAAGCTGGACTAGGGAGTGTAGGCGTAAGTCCTGTAAACGACCTAAGCTGAAAGACACAAACAGTCGGTGAGTGGAACCGAGGTCGAACGTCTGAGACTGACTGGATGAAGTAGTCGGATGACCTACAATGAGCACGAAGGTAGGAACACGAAAAAGTCAGTCGAAGGTGGACGGTGGTCCGGTACGGGAAGGTTACTTTCCCATAGAACCGTAAAGGGTGGAACGGGAAAGGACTTGGAGGAAACGAGTTTCTGACTTCGATTGTCTTTCACACAATAAACGAGAAAGTACATACCGGGGACTTATAAACTAAAAACAAAGAGTGACGGTGACACCCCCTCTTCCACATGAAGTAACCTTTAGATACGGGTCCTCAATGGAAAGACGTAATGGACTAAGATTAAGACACCCTCGATAAAATGTTGACATTCAACATTTACTCACCATCGTCACGTTTTACTACTAGACGACGACGACGACGACGACGACGATGATTCAGCGAAGTCAACACAGACTGAGACACGCTGGGGTATCTGCCGTCGTTTGTGTTTAAGAGACGATGACTTCAAGTTAGCTGAAAACGTGAGGGACACTTTCTTCTGCCAAAACGGAGGTAAATAAAGTTATAAAGACCAGATATTACGTAGATAAGAAACCAGAACAGGAAACTCGTCTACCAATATTTTAGACGGACTATACTCTTTGTTTTAGAAATTGTGCAAGTAAAAATATAGATATACTGTCAGTATTAAAACTTTGACTCGTCCTGAGTCTCTCAAACCCAGAAAACTCGTACTTGACGGTTATGAGGAATAAACCACGGGACGTCTATTAATGACACGGAAGGAAGTGTTGACCACTATCATTTAACAGAAAGAACACGACACCCGTTTTCCTGAGTTCAAGTCAACCCATTCTTAAAATAGAAAAACCCCCCACCTCCCACCGACAAACAATTGTGGTGTCTATGGGAACGGACGTAAATGGAATGCAACCCGATGACGACTTCAAGGGATCTAAGGTACACTAGGTCGTACGACTATCTTTATCTCATGCCGTCAATGTGTTTATTAAAATCTTTAGGGTGATCCCCTAATACAGATCTCTTAATTGAAACCCTCTGGTAACATGTAATTACTAACGAGTTCTTTCCTTAGTCTTGTAGTACTTTGTTTTGTCCGGACGAATTGTTACATGAGTACGTTATTTTCGTGTTCTATAGGAGGTCCAGTAATCCATTTTTTTACTCTGGACAGACGGAGTACGACCGACTCCAGTCGTTCTATTACTAGGAATTCTGTTCCTGGAGACGTGTGGTTCATGTCCTGTATCCCGTTTCTACTGTAAGGTTTCATCTCTGGGAGTTTGACTTTAGACTCTACTAAATTGTATCACATACAATGGTGAAGAGACGACTAAACTTATCATGATACCGACCTTCTTCGTGTTCGACCTTAGTGCTAACGGCCCTCTTTATAGCTATTGGAGTCTATACGTCTACTGTGATGGGAATACCGTCTTTTACTTCTCCTTGACTTTTCCGAGAACTACTTTCACTTTCACCTCTCACTTTTTCAACCGAATTTCGAGTTGTAAGTCTTTTGCTTCTAGTACCGTAGACCAGGGTAGTGAAGTACCTTTTATCTATCCCTTTGTCACCTTCGTCACAGTCTGAAAGAAAACCCCCCGAGGTTTTAGTGACGTCTACCACTGACGTCGGTACTTTAATTTTCTGTGAATGAGGAACCTTCCTTTCAATACTGGTTGGATCTATCGTGTAACTTTTCGTCTCTGTAATGAAACGGTTGTTTCCAGGCAGATCCGATACCAAAAAGGACACCAGTACATACCTACACTCTCAACCTGACACTTCTTTCGACTCGTGGCTTCTTAACTACGAAAACTTGACACCACAACCTCTTCTGAGAACTCTCAGGGAACCTGACGTTCCTCTAGGTTGGTCAGGTAAGATTTCCTTTAGTCGGGACCCTAAAGAAACCTTCCTTACTACGATTTCGACTTTGAGGTCATGAAACCGGTGGAGTACGTTTCTCAACTGAGTAACCTTTTCTGAGACTACGACCCTCCCTAATCCCCGTCCTCCTCTTCCCCTGCTGTCTCCTACTCTACCGACCTACCGTAGGGACTGAGCTACCTGCACTCAGACACTTGAGGCCCTCAACCACTACCTGTCCCTCCGGACCACACGACGCCAAGTACCCCAGTGTTTCTTAACCTGTGCTGAATCGCTGACTTGACTTGACTTGACTACTGTAAGGATCAAATTGGTATATCCCAGTTATTGGACGGTACTTCCTCCTCGATTACTATATTCGGATGAGATGAGTTTTTTACTCCTCCTTCCGCCAGAAGAGGAGGAGGGGTGAAAAGGTAATTGATTGTTTTTACTTCGGGAAAATCAAGAGTCCCTTCTCGATAGAACTGACGGGAGAATATAGGAAGTGTTCGTAGGATATGATTATTTCGGTGAAAAATGAATGGTGAAACAGGGAGTTACTTAAGGAAGACACGACTCTGTGTTTCTTGGACTCGAAGCAATTAAGGACTCTTTCAACAAGTTATGGACACGACCAAGTTATATACGACCAGGACCTTTAAGAAAACGAACAGACGAACTACTTCATGTTTAAAGGGAAGTTCTAAGTCATTCCTAGTGGGGAGTTCCTACGAAGGGTCTATGGAAAGAGGAATATGAACCTCCTCACTCTACAAGGACGGACAGTTGTGTAGTAAAAGTCGACAAATGACCATGTTATTCAGGGGATGCATGTTTGGAAGTTCAACACTTGAAAGTTTCTATTCTCATGTACAAACGGACAGGTAAATCCATCATTCAATCAAGTGTACAGACCACATGTAACAGTGCACGCACGTAGGAGATGTCCACCAACACGAAAACACATGAAATGACATATCGTGATAAAAAAAAATACATAATAAACACACTTTTCATATTTTGACATCTCACGATACATGATTAGTCGATGTATGTCATGATACATCGACTAACACAATCAACCCATAGATCCGATTGAAACTATCTGAATATTTGTTTGACCCCAATACTTATACGAGAATCTTACCTTGAATAAGTATACATCCCCTCAAGGACATACGGGGGGAGACCCGTCCATGAAAGAAAAAAATTTTAATTAAAACATCATATCAATTAAATGTTACAACACAAAGACGACATGTTGTTTCACCTAGTCGATATGTAACCGTACATAGGTGAGAACAAATCTAAGAAAAGGTCCATAGAAGAAAAATAGAAACGTACAAACAAACAAAATAGAAACATACAATTTTCTCCTCTAACTAAAACTTGTGTTACATATAATGTGTAATTTTTTATCATCCAAACCACATCTCATGACACCGTAAAACCTACTCACTTTATAGGAATCCTCGAAGATCTTTTATCTTGAATCCATTTCCTCCACATTTCCTGGATCTTTAAAAAAAAAAGGACGAACCTTTATAGGGGTCATTTTCCTTTTGGTCAACTTCTTATCGTCTTAAATCTTTTTCATTAAAATTCCTAAAGTCCGATGTACGAATAAGGTTCAAGTGAAACACGTGGTCAAAGGAATAGACACTTTACTTTATTCTCGTGTAGGACTTCCTTTGGTCTTAGACAGTAGGGTTTTATACAGAGAAACTGTATTTGTAAAAAAACTCGACTTCCGTTAATTTGTCGTCCTTTACATCCCTTTTGAGAGATGGGAGGGGGTAAAGACGGATCTCCGTTCTATATTTAAGAGGAAATGACCTCTACTGAGAGTTGAGAGACGTCCGCTCTTTACCATGATCTCCTTAGACGTTTATTTTAAAGGAGTTAATCACAGAAGGGTATATAAGTGGAAGGACGTCAGACGGTGAGAATCTTTGGATTTCTATGAAAGGGAACAGGACATTAAAGACACACCCAAATAACAAGGAACAACTTCCACGATCTCTTCCACTTAAGATTTCTCAAGAGTACTCTTACTTTAAACGATTATAAACATTTTGCGAATCTTGCTACGGATCGTTTAACATTTGTGATCCTAGACAAGTTATTTTTGGAGATATAACTTTCTATTTAGGATAAATTAAGATTATAAATGATGGAAGTTTTATTTGTAACGATGGTTCTAGAATAATTTTATTTCTATTTTTAAGTTCTTAGGTCGAAGGAACCAGACTTATTTTTGTCTACCAGAATTTGAGCCGATATCCGGGTCCTTAAATTTCTGCATACGAGTATTGACAACTTTACGTACTTTCTCTTTACCCTTCTCGAATCATCGTATCCTTTAACGTTTTAGTTCGAGTGACTTGTAAGACGTAATTTTTTTTTAAATATTAGAAATAATGTCCAAAATTTAAGGAGTATGGTTTGACGAAAATACCTTTTGAACTCCTCTAATCCATACAAATATGTTCAAAAGAAGACAAGAGAAGACACTTTACTAATAGTATTAGGATGATAACACGAAACGTCATAAACCTTTCCCGTCCGTGTCAACAAATGGTCTCTTGAGTTAAAAAGACCACCGTCTAGAGTGTATGAACCATCAAGTCTTCTAACTCGTCTTACAAATGGGTTATAAATGGGAATGGATAACTTGGTGTAGAGCCAGGTGTCTGAGTCGGGAAACACCCATGGACCCCCCAAGAAGAGAAGATCAAGAAAACACCTTAGACCTCAGCGTTTTGTATGGAACCTCCTGGGAATTCTGTCACCTCATGTCAAATAATACGGTCGCCTAGGTTCCCCTTAGTCAAGGGTTGTTCTTGGGACTACAAAGACTCTCCGGGTCAGTGATACACTGACCAATGTACAATTGTTGTAGAAACACCATATACTAACTCAAAATGTTGTTCATCTACGTTCCTCTTATTTGTTAATTCCAATTTCCACCCCTTGTTACTAATATGTAGTTCCCCCCTACAGAGGTACCAATTAGATTGTCCCCGTCGGACTGGAGTTGATGTTAGAGACAAACAGTAGACATCCCTCCCTTCAGAGGTCCTCTGGACCAAAAGTGATCGTTACCAAAGGAGTGAGAACCCGTCCCAAGTCCGGGTCAAACGTAGGACAGAAATTCTACCTATTGTCCGAAGTTCTACCTCAGAGAGGACGAAAGGAGTGCAACCGGGGTTGTCAAGGGGAGGGGTGAAAAATAAAAGATGTGAAAGGGGGAACAGAGACTTAGAACTACCTGTGATGACGAATCGGGAACCTCAGTTGAAACCCCAGTGACGAAGTGGGTACAGGAAACACGTACCGTTCAGGATCCAAATACGACCTTTCTACTGTCGTTTCAATGTAAGAGACATAAGAGGTTGATTTCAACATCTACTGATTACGTGTCCTGACCGATGTGTTAAACACCCCGAGTCATGTTTTACTTTTACATGAAAAACCTCTGGAAAACTACTTCTAATTCCTAAAACTCTGTGTCGTCTCGTAATTTGGTTCACACCCCGGGACACATTGGTGTGTCTAACACACGGGCACTTTGACCGGGATATCTTTGTACCAGATTGGGAAATTTATAATTTTTTTTTTTTTCAGTTACTTGGATAATATAGAGATCCCTCTTTTTTTTTAGTTTCTAAAGTTTTAACCGGACACCAGGGTTTATAGAACGAAGGTTATAATCTCAGGTCTGAACCTTTGAGTTCATTGAAAATTTTTTTTAAATTTAATTAAATAAAATTAACCTCCGATTAATGAAATGTTATAACATCACCAAAAACGGTAGGTAACTGTACTTAGTCGGTACCCACATGTACACAGGGGGTAGGACTTAGGGGGAGGGTGGGGGGAGGGGTAGGGTAGGGAGTCCCAGTAGGGTCACGTGGTCGGGACTCGCGGGACAGAGTACGTAACTTGGACATGATCGTTAGATAAAGTGTATACCATTATATGTACAAAATTACGATAAGAGGGTTTAGTAGGGTGGGAGTGGAAGAGGGTGTCTCAGATTTTCAGACGAGAAATGTAGACGCAGAGAAAGTGACAGAGTGTATATCCCAGTAGCAATGGTAGAAAGATTTAAGGTATATATACGCAATTATATGAATAACCACAAAAAGAAAGACTGAATGAAGCGAGATCAAAGTAGGTGGAGTAATCTTGACTAAGTTTACGTAAGAAAGATTATCGACTCATTACAAGGTAACACATATACATGGTATCGAAAGAATAGGTAAGCAGACGGCTACCTGTAGATCCAACGAAGGTACAGGATCGATAACATTTGTCACGACGCTACTTGTGGCCCCAGGTACACAGAGAAAGTTAAGCTTTGAACTAATTGAAAAATAGATGATCCCCCGGGATCTAGGTCTCGTAGGTTCCTACTCCGTGGTAAGAAAATAGACCGAAATCCTTGAGAGACGAGAAATTGGATTCTCGGAAACTAACACAGTACCTTAGTCTACTTCGGATAATGAGTTACATTATTCAAGTTTTACTTCGTGTTACCCTAAAACAGTCGTCTTGTCCTGGAGTCTTTAGTAGGTCAGATTGCAGAAGTAAAATGATGACACACCGTGTTCTTCGATTCATTAAATTTTCACGACACTTAGTCAGTAAAGGACAAAGGAGGTAAACGACGACTTAACGGGTGTGAAGGTTCATCGGTAAGCAGTCCTCTGTTAGTGGAGACCAGACTCTCTCTCTCACTTCGTTCGTGTTTAAATAAGACGAAGACCTACACCGACGTGTGGACAGATTCCTACAGACACCACGTATATGGGTACAAGACCGTAGAGACATTTCCTGGAACATAAATACGGAGAGATTAAAAGGTCAACTTAATCGTGGTCGTAACAACAGATAATATAGGAACCACCTCCTCCCTCAAGGGAAAAGTGAAAGGTAACACCCTTTTAGAGTCTCTCATCCCCCGATACGGACACGATACCACAGTTCTAGTTCAAATGGTTACCTATCTCACCCATCAACAGATTTACCAAACTAAACTTCACAATCTCCCTTTTAAAGGAAGATAAATCAGAAAAATGGGTGAGTTCTCTTGCACAATACAAACATATACGTGACTACTGAAACATAGAGGTCGGGTCACAGGACGAAACATCAGGGAACAAGTACGGAACCTAGGTTTACCGACCCTATTTGTCAAGGAACTTCTGAACCTGAGTAAATCGTCTCTCGTCAGTGGTTCTCAAAACGAAAGGCCGAAGCTCCTAAGGAGGTCACGGGGTTCGTCTGTAGACCGAAGTAGGTCCCTCACCCGTCGATCTATCACGTCACAACAATCGTACGGACCTCTTTGGGAGTTGGTCGTCCCCATCCCTCGATCACCTATTTAGGAGGACGGAGGACAGAAAGTCTGTCTGTTAGGACCTCCGGAAACCATATAAAAGAATCCGCAGAGACTTATAAAGTCGGGAGTAACGAGTACCGTCGTTAGAAGAATTATAGTGCGAAATAAAAAGTCTAATTAAAAACAACCGTATATCCACTGAATGTTACGACACAATCACAGACTACATACATATCGTTTCACTTAGTTAATATGTATATGTACATAGGTGAGACGAAGTCTAATAAAAGGGTATATCCAGTAATGTCTCATAACTCATCACAAAGAACACGAGATGTCATCTAAGAATAAGTAATAGATAAAATACATATCATCACCTATCGTGTCTCTTCCGTTACCGTGGGGTGATATCATGAGAACGGACCTTTTAGGGAACCTACCTCCTCGGACCATCCGACGTCAGGTACCCCAACTACTCCCAACCTGTGCTGACTCGTTGAAGTGTAAGGGAAAAGTGAAAAGTGAAAGTACGTAACCTCTTCCGTTACCGTTGGGTGAGGTCACAAGAACGGACCTCCTAGGGTCCCTACCCCCTCGGACCACCCGACGGCAGATACCTCAGTGTGTCTCAGTCTGTGCTGACTTCACTGAATCGTCGTCATCGTCGTCTTCACCTATCGTATGGAAAAATAACCAGAGTGACAGGGGTAGGAATGGTGACCGGGGAGATTCAATGAATGTGTAACCACGAACGGAACCCGAGACAGGGTCGACTCTATCATAGATAAACTGTAAAATTTAAGGGTACGGGGTTTATACTGACAACTAAAGGGGTAAATAGGGTATCGAAGTCGTCGAGTTGAGTCATTTGTTATTGAGATATTAAGATCAATGAATCTAAGTAAGACCTTAGGAGAGAGAGTGATCGGGTGTAGAGACGGGGGTAGGTTAGTAGTCATTTGAACCGGACGAAAGGAATATTTGTAGGGTTTACAGGAGTAAAGAATAGTAGAGGTGGTGAATGCAGGTAATCAGTCCGATGGTAGAAAGAATAGTTTGATGAGTAAGGAGATAAAGATTAAAACAGGGTGATAAGAAATGGACTATCAGTTCAACTCAGTCATTTTAGGTTCAACAGGGACAGAGACTTGGGAGGTCACCCATGGGTGGGATAAATTTTATTTTAGGGTTCCGGAAGACTTCAAAGTGTCCGAGATGTATTACTACAGAGACCGAAGGGAAACGGGATTAATCTAGTGTAAGAAGAAGGAACACCCCAAAATTGGGTCATCAGAAGAGTAATAGTGAACTTATACGATTCACACAAGAGAAGAACCCCGAAAACGTAAACGAGGAGGGGACAGATCTTACAGAGAAGAGTAGTCGTAGATAATCATATACGAGGTACGGGACTGAAGGGAGTTCAGACACGACTTTTCAAAGACATCTTTCTCTGAGAGGGACTGGTTCGGTTTCTTTTTTGTTGAGACCTTGATCGTTCCCCTCTGAAGACAAGTTTTCCTAATAACGTTCCCCCACCCCCACCCTTCTGTTGACGTCCCCTCTTTTGTGAAACTGGTATTGTAGATGTTCACGGAGGTCTCAATCCGTTTTTCAAAAAAAAATTCAAATAAAAAATTCTAAATTCATATCTTCCGTTTCCGAGTATCAAAACGGTTTTCTTGTGTGACTAATATCGTTTGTGTGAGAAGGTTTTTGTGTTCTCTTTTGAGATGTGTACCTATAGTGGTCTACCAGTTGTGGTTTTAGTCTGACTAATATAAGAAACGTCGGTTTCTACCTCTTCGAGGTATGTCAGTCGTTTTTGTTCTGGTCCTCGACTGACACCGAGTCTAGTGCTTGAGAAATAACGGTTTAAGTCTAAATTTAACTTCTTTCATCCCTTTTGGTTATCTGACACCGAGTCTTGTATTTGAGGAATAACGGTTTAAGTCTGAATTTAACTTCTTTCATCCCTTTTGGTTATCTGGTAAGTCCATACTGGATTTAGTTTAGGGAATCTAATATGTCACCTTCACCCTTTATCTAAATTCCCTGATCTAGACTCTCTCATGGACTACTTGATACCTACCTCCAAACACTGTAACATGTCCTCTGTCCCTAGTTTGGTAGGGGTTCTTTTTCTTTACATCTTTTCGTTTTACCGACAGACTCCTCCGGAATGTTTACCGACACTTTTCTTCTCTTCGGTTTTCGTTTCCTCTTTTCATTTCTATTTGAGTAGACTTACGTCTCAAGGTTTCTTGTCGTTCCTCTCTATTCTTTCGGAAGGAGTCACTAGTCACGTTTCTTTATCTCCTTTTGTTGTCTTACCCTTTCTGATCTCTAGAGCAGTTCTTTTAATCTCTATGGTTCCCTTGTAAAGTACATTTCTACCCGAGTTATTTCCTGTCTTTAACAGACCTGGATTGTCTTCGTCTTCTGTAATTCTCCTCCACCGTTCTTATGTGTATTCTTGACATGTTTTTTCTTGACATGTGTTGGGTTTATTAGTACTACCACACTAGTGAGTAGATCTCGGTCTGTAGGACCTTACACTTCAGTTCACCCGAAATCCTTCGTAGTGACACTTGTTTCGATCACCTCCACTACCTTAAGGTCAACTCGATAAAGTTTAGGATTTTCTACTACGATACTTTCGCGACGTGAGTTATACGGTCGTTTAAACCTTTTGAGTCGTCACCGGTGTCCTGATCTTTTCCAGTCAAAAGTAAGGTTAGGGTTTCTTTCCGTTACGGTTTCTTACGAATTTGGTAGTGTTAACGTGAGTAGAGTGTGCGATCATTTCATTACGAGTTTTAAGAGGTTCGGTCCGAAGTTCTCATGCACTTGGCACCTGAAGGTCTACAAGTTCGACCAAAATCTTTTCCGTCTCCTTGGTCTCTAGTTTAACGGTTGTAGGCGACCTAGTGCTTTATTCGTTCTCTCGAGGTCTTTTTATAGAGAAAGACGAAATAACTGATACGGTTTCGGAAACTGACACACCTAGTGTTATTTGACACCTTTTAAGACTTTCTCTA
This sequence comes from Capra ibex, assembly GCA_006410555.1. Taxonomy (NCBI): domain Eukaryota; kingdom Metazoa; phylum Chordata; class Mammalia; order Artiodactyla; family Bovidae; genus Capra; species Capra ibex. The sequence continues at coordinate 13,052,402 of SJYO01050590.1, read as the reverse complement.
CCCTTATGGTCTGGTGGACTGGACGGAGAACTCTTTAGACATACGTCCAGTCCTTCGTTGTCAATCTTGACCTATACCTTGTTGTATGACCAAGGTTTATCCTTTTCCTAATGTAGTTCCGACATATAACAGTGGGACGAATAAATTGAAGATACGTCTCATGTAGTACTCTTTGTGACCCGACCTACTTCGTGTTCGACCTTAGAACTAACGGCCCTCTTTATAGTTATTGGAGTCTATACGTCTACTGTGGTGGGAATACCGTCTTGCACTTCTTCTTAATTTCTCGGAGAACTACTTTCACTTTCACGTCTCACTTTTTCAACCGAATTTCGAGTTGTAAGTCTTTTGCTTCTAGTACCGTAGACCAGGGTAGTGAAGTACCCTTTATCTACTCGTTTGTCACCTTTGTCACCGTCTGAAATAAAAACCCCCGAGGTTTTAGAGACGTCTACCACTGACGTCGATACTTTAATTTTCTGCGAACAAGGAACCTTCCTTTCAATACTGGTTGGATCTATCGTATAAGTTTTCGTCTCTGTAATGAAACGATTGTTTCCAGGCTGATCAGTTCCGATACCAAAAAGGTCATCAGTACATACCTACACTCTCAACCTGATACTTCTTTCGACTCACGACTTCTTAACTACGAAAACTTACCACCATAACCTCTTCTGAGAACTCTCAGGGAACCTGACGTTCCTCTAGGTTGGTCAGGTAAGACTTCCTCTAGTCGGGACCCTAAAGAAACCTTCCTTACTACGATTTCGACTTTGAGATCATGAAACCGGTGGAGTACACTTCTCAACTGAGTAACCTTTTCTGAGACTACGACCCAACCTAACCCCCGTCCTCTTCTCCTGCTGTCTCCTACTCTACCGACCTACCGTAGTGGCTGAGTTACCTACACCCAAACTCACTTGAGGTCCTCAACTACTACCTGACCCTCCGGACCGCACGACACTAAGTACCCCAGCGTCTCAGCCTGTGCTGACTCACTGACTTGACTTGACTTGACTATCAATTATCATAACAATAAGACAGTTGATGTTTAACCGTGAATGTTTCCCGTTACGGTTGCTGACTTGTTGTTTCCGTAAACGGTAGACGGAGATACCTCTGACTTGGGACACGACGATATTGACAACTGGAAGTTGTTGAAGACTCCCTCAAGTCCCACCTTACTCGTGAGATACGAGGTCCCTTAGAAATGTGTCAACCTACAAAATATCCTTGTCTAAAATACTAGAGTTAAGAACATAGAGGAGTATAGATCTCTTCGTCATTTAGGGAAGTACCACTGTAGTCTAGGAGTACTGATTGTTTTTCGGAAAACATTTTACTCACGAATTACCATAACTTGAGGGGGAAGTGGTTTTGGAATATATAACTGGAAGGGGGTGACGGTGAAACCTCGTCAGACAGTCTCGATAGACTCTACGACGGAAGACTCGACGTCAGGAGTAAAACGGGGTTTATTTTGAATTGAACGTCGAGAGTTCAACACGTAGAAAAAATCAGTTGTAGAGGCAAAGTGTCTACTCTTTTATTATGATTTTCGGCTACTTACGGTTTTGTGTCAATTGTAGTTTCCCTCTCCTTTGGTGTCATAAATGTTACATATACGTGTCATGGTAATAAGTATATGTGTCAAGTTTCTACTTAATAGACTTAGTGGTTTTTACAAATTATACCCGTCTACGATACGTCATACAAATTTATAAAGTTAGATTTACTGGAGAGTAAGTTATAAATTTCCTTATTTTAAGTCAAAAAGATTTTTTACGAGAACAGAGTTTTTACATGAAGACCGGTGTACATTGAGAACTTGTCAACTTTCTATTCCACATGTTGACTCTTTTACTTGAAAATTAAAATAAATAAAATTAATATCAAATGATAAAAAAATAACTTCATGTCAACCAAATGTTACGACACAGTCAAAATCCACTTGTCGTTTCACTAAGTCAATATATAAATAGATATATAAGAAAAAGTCCAAGAAAAGGTTAATCTAATAATGTTTTATAACTTATATCAAGGTACACGATACATAATACTGTAACAACTAATAGATTAAATATAAATAATCCCACATATACAAATAGGGTTTGAGGATTAAATGGGGAGGAGAGAAAGGGGAAACCATTGGTATTCAAACAAAAGATACAGATATCTTGAAAACCAAAAGATACAGATAAAACTTGAAAACCAAAGTATAATAGAAGTAATTATATTAAATTTAAAATTTTGGCCTTTGACAGAAACATCCTGTGACAGAGTGAAATTACAAACACATCTTATTTCATCCTCATATCAAGTGTTTGACCGTTTCATGTAGAAAAGTCGATATGTGTATTTGTGTAGTGACTAGATCAACCACAATTACCCAACTAAGTCTCTTAAATAAATATTTCTTCTCATATATTTCGATCTTCCTTTATAACTCATCACCTTACTGTCACACCGTAACTATCATCTAGTTTTCTACACACTGGGACTCCGGTCGGACAAAAGACCTCCACCCTCATACCATACGACCGAGTCCCACTAAACTTCCATCCGGTTTCAAGTCCTTGGACCTCCCTCCTCTCTTCGAATTGGTTTCAGACTATTTGTTCGTAAAAAAAGGTCAACTAGTCACCCCTGTTTGAAGCCGATTAGTAAATGTTCCGTTTCTTTCCCTTAAAACTCCCATCTATCAGAATAGACTCAATACCCTCTTTTCCATCGAGAAACGTCATCGTCAACAGATCTTGTGTTTCCTATCGCCCCCACCCCCGCACCCTACCCCCTACCCCCTCACCTCTCCCCCTGTAAGGAATTGGAAGGGACAAAACGTCCTAGTGTCCTGGGTCCATCGAAATTGTACCTGTGGTGACCTTCTACACTATTAGGAGGTGACGTGAAAGGACCAGAACAATCCCCTTCGTTTGGTGGGTGGGACCGGTCCGTGGTATCATTGGTATACGTACTCAACAAAGTAGTGTCCTCCAGGACCATTCTTTGTACCTTGATTATTCGGCGGTGGTTGGTCTTCTCAAGCCCTTTCCAGTTTTCCTCTGTGGTGTACAGGCTGGTGAAGGGTCTTAGGAAGAGCGACCGTAAGTAGAGCCGACTTGTTCCGTACGTGGTGGTCCTTCCTGAGACTCAGTCTTACTAACCGATTTCTGTTAGACCTTTGGTTAGGGTAGTGGTATTTTGGGACTCTGATACTCGGTGTACCGTCTCGTCAAGAGGACCCAAGGGAATAGGATGACGAGAGGTGGACCCGTGGAAAAGGGTTATTTTAGAGAACGAAACAGTCGTGTACATAGAGGAGTCTGTTAAGTAAAGGTTCACAATCTGTTGTCGGGTGAAAGTCCGGGACCTTCCCCAGGGGGAAGGACGTTGTCAGAACAAAAGGAGGAACACGAAGACGGTACACGGTATACCACGTGAACAAGGAACACTCAGACGGGGTCGGGGGTCGACCTCGTCTCAGAAAGAGATACGAAACTACATAGGGAGGAAGACTCTTGTCAGGGACTGGGTCTCATGTACAAACAACCTACGGACCTCGGACTTTAGAAGAAAAACTCGTCAACCATCTTAGAATCCTGACAGTCTCAGTTCTGTATTTGAAAGGTTAGTCCTTCCGACTAACCTTTCCCGACTCGTCCTTCCTTCCTCCGTCGGTTGGTCTCCTGGGAGAGGTATCAGTCTCACTTTGTGATCTTTTCGTTAACCGTTCAAATTCTCTGGGACTCCTTCTTATTAAGGGGAAACTCTTGGTTCTGTCATAGAAAAAGTAGAGAGAAGAGGGTCGTGGGTCGTAATACGGACCGGTACCCAGTTAGGAATCTGCATTGTCAGTCAATTGTAAGTACCATCTAGGTACCTATAGGTTCCCTCTCTCGACGGTGAGACGAGTTGGGAAAAGGAAACGCTCTTCGTCTACAAAAGACCGTTTTCGGATCGTTCCCACCGAAGGTCCTTTGGTGAACCTCTCAAATTAAACCTGAGGTAGGTCAAACCTTGGGGTCTTGACCCTGGACCGGGTTCGAAGTGTTTGGATTCCACTTGATGTTTACCTCGGACTACGGGACGATGGGGTCTTTTACGTCTCACCCGTTCTCGACTGAGACGGAACAATCACCTCGGTCGTCCGACCGGTCGACCCCTACCCCGACGTGAGGACCTGAGTAGACCTGTCCTCTGACCTGTCGCAGGTGGTACGTGGGTTCCATCTGGTATCACCCCTCTCGACTATACTTCCTCAGAGGCAGTACAGAACATCCCGTTTGAGCACCCTACCCCACAGTAATCCTTCTCCTCCGACCCACGGGTCTCCGATTCTCAAAGTTCCTGGTGGACCTTTTACCTACATGGACGAGTCCAATTCCCTACTCTCCTCAGAGACACTCGGGTACTCTCTTTTGATACTGATCACGAAGAGGGACTCTGTTCATTCCATCCTGTTGTTTCATGTCCTGTCCTTTTTGTCACTCGACCTTTTCTCCCCGTTCTTCTTTTCTCTGGGGATAAGGGTGATCTCTGAAGGGACACCCTCGTCCTCAGTCGACTCTCCCCTCTGTGACGGTTCGGTTGGCTGTTAGTGTCAACAGTTGGTTCTGGTGACGTACCCCGATCTGTGAACTTAAAGACAATGACTCTGATAGATACCGATTTCCGTTACCTCCTGAGAGACACTCACTAGTCTTCTAAGAGTAGGACGGGTACAGAAGTAGGTCCGAGTCCTCTTATAATAAATGATGAGTGACATCTTTCACTTCCCTATCTCCTTCTGTTTTCATTTCAAATCAACACTAAGGTGTTGATTTACGAACAAGTTACATGTCCAGTATGCAAACAACTTTTTTTTTTTTCACTTTCAGCGAGTTAGTACAGGTTGAGAAAACCTGGGGTACCTGATATGTCAAGTACCTTAAGAAGTCCGGTCTTAGACCTCACTCATCGGTAAGGGAAAAGGTCCCGTAGAAAGGTTGGGTCCCTAACTTGGGTCCAGAGGACGTAACGTCTACCTAAGAAATGGTCGACTCGGTGGTCCCTTCGTGTTAAACCGTTGAAAGGACCACTACGTCACCGATTCTGCGGTACGGGGATCACGTCCCCGACTCTAAACTAGGGATCAACCCTTTGATCTAGGACACACGACGTTGAGTCTTGTCTGACTTCTCTTATTTCTTAGTACTAAACTTCAAGTACCCCAAGAGTTCCGTTTTTATGACTTCACCATACGGTAAGGGAAGAGGTCACCTGGTGCAAAACAGTCTTCAAAGGTGGTACTAGGCAGACAGAACCTACCGGGATGTACCGTACCGAGAATCAAAGTGACTCAATCTGTTCCTACACTAGGTACACTAGTTAAATCAATCAAAAGACACTACACCAAAAGTAAGACAGACGGACCTATTCCTGTCCGAACACCTTCGAAGACTACCCTCTCTGACTGACACGGTCTTAGACCCAGAACAGGACTACCCGCCCCGTACGAGTCATTTAGAAATTAGGTCAAAAGATAACTACCCGTCCCGACATAAGGGACTCCGGTTTGAATAACATCCCTATTACGACCATTACCACTCGAGGAAGTTTTCCTGAATACGAACGTGACAACATAAATCGCGGGGACTGGGGTGTCGTCCAGTGACAGCTGGGTGTGGAGACGGCCTCTGAGGACCTGTGAGTGTCCGTTCAGACCGAGTCAAAGAACACTCCTGTGACGAGGAAAGAGGATCGAGGACCACGCGTGTTCTAAAACACGGGAGGCTCTCAGACAAAGGGGTCAGGACACATTCAAGACGTCAGCTTAGGGTGACCGAAGGTTTCAGTTTAAGGGACCCTCAAGATACAGGGAAGTGACCTAGGGGTCCAACCCTTTAGACGACACCCAGGATCTCGAAAGAATTGTCACACTCTTAAAGGATTGTCACGTTCTTTCAAGGTCTTTTTGTAGATGAAGACGAAATAACTGATGTGGTTTCGGAAACTAACACACCTAGTGTTGTTTGACACCTTTTAAGAAGTTCTCTACCCTTAATGGTCTGGTGGAATGGACGAAGGACTCTTTAGACATATATCCAGTTCTTCGTTGTCAATCTTGACCTGTACTTTGTTACCTGACTAAAGTTTAACCCTTTCCTCTCATGTAGTTCCGATATGTAACGGTGAGACGAATAAATTGAATATACATCTCATGTAGTACGTTTTACGACCCGACCTAATTCGTGTTCGACCTTAGTTCTAACGGTCCCCTTTATAGTTATCGAAGTAAATAAGTCTACTGTGGTGGGAATACCGTCTTTCATTTCTTCTTGATTTCTCGGAGAACTACTATCACTTTCTCCTCTCACCTTTTCATCCGAATTTTGAGTTGAAAGTTTTTTACTTCTAGTACCATAGACGAGGGTAGTGAACTACCGTTTATCTACCCCTTTGTTACCTTTGTCACTGTCTGATAAAAGAACCCGAGGTCTTAGTGACGTCTACCACTGACGTCGGTACTTTAATTTTCGTGAAAGAGAAACCTTCCTTTCGATACTGATTAGATCTGTCGTATAATTTTTCGTCTCTGTAATGAAACGGTTGTTTCCAGACAGATTAGTTTCGATACCAAAAAGGTCATCAGTACATACCTACACTCTCAACCTGATATTTCTTTCAACTTACGACTTCTTAACTACGAAAACTTGACACCACAACCTCTTCTGAGAACTCTCAGGGAACCTGACGTTCCTCTAGTTTGGTCAGTTAGGATTTCCTTTAATCAGGACTTATAAGAAACCTTCATGACTACGACTTCGACTTTCAGGTTATGAAACCGGTGGACTACACTTCTCGGTCGAATAACCTTTTATGGGACAACGACCCTTTCTAACTTCCGTCCTCCTCTTACCCTACTGTCTCCTATTCTACCAACCTACCGTAGTGACTAGACTACGTGTACTCAAACTCGTTTGAGACCCTCGACCACCACCTGTCTCCTCGGACCGCTCGATGTCAGGAACCCCAGTGTCTCTCAGTCTGTGTTGACTCCCTGACTTGACTTGACTTGATACACCCTGTACCGTAAATTCTAGGGGGATGGTCGGGAGTTCCTTCCCGACCAACGGTGACGTCCCAGAAACTAGTCCGTCACTCCGAGCCTCCACACAGGAGAGGGACCCAACCTCGTCCCGTCTCGAAGTGCGGACGTAACGAGTCATTTAAATAGTAACTTAGTGTTTCGGAGGGAACTTACATAAAGAGATCACGAAGGACCCCGACTTTGGTTGTCGTTGTAAAATAGAAATACCAGTACGGTACTTCACCCAGTCATCCACCACTGTCCGGATCAAAGTGTTATCCCTTTATTAAACCTCTCGTAGTCCGAACGAGGCACTGGTCCAACACCTAAGAACGAGAGACGATCCGGAAGACGTAGAGAGTTCCTACGGAAAGTCTCTGATTGAAACGACATGGAAGTTTCAATCCGGAACTCTTTTAAAATATAAGTGAACTTGAAAAAATTTTTAACCCTTTACGTCGTGTGTGTGTCTTTTTATAAATCTTTACGTTGTATACTTTGACAGAACCACCAGGTCACCAATATTCTGACAGAAAGTTTCGTCCCTTGCATCTAAACTAAGGACCAACTCTTTGATTTCAGGATGTACGGTACCCTATACCGGTTTTTAATTTCTTTTAAAATTAATATATTTGAACGTTAATTAATATAAAGAGTTTTTCTGAGTAGTGATCAAAAATGTGTGTACCTTTAGTCGTCTGAGATGTTTAGTCCCAAAAGGAAGGTTTCTCGACTGAGAATTTTGTAAATCGTCGGGAGTGACCTACACATAGGAGTTTGAATAGTTTATTAAGGTTTGATAAAAGTTTCGTCAACATGGTCAAATGTAAGGGTAGCCGTTGAAGTCTCAGGGACATGTAGAGACGGTCGTGAATTTTATATAAGACCACCCGTACGTCGTCATAGATTAACCACATTAAACATAAGGTGAAATCGTTAAAACGAATAACCGATAAACCTAAAAGAGAAAGACACTTCACGAAGAAGTTCAGAAGATGATTAAAAAGATAATACAACTGACAGAAAAAGGATGGTCTTCAGAAAAAGAGACTGTTTACTATACTTGTGGTAACCAGTGTACATAGAGAAAGAGGGTGATGAAAAAAAAAAAAAAACATTTTGTCCTCGTCTTTTGGGTGTATTTTATATTGAAGTATTTAATATTTTGTTTATTGGAACGTTGGTAATGGGTCCAGTTCTTTATCTGGAGACGGTAGATAAAACCGTCGTGGAATCACAGGACACGTTAGTGTCAAGAAGGAACGAAAAGAAATGTCCAAAAAAACAAAAAAAAAAAACCGGTGTACCTCGTCGTACGTCCTAGAATCAAGGGGTTGGTCTCTAACATGGGCACAGAGGACGAAACCCTCGTGTCACAGGGTTTGTAACCTGTGGGGGGAGGGGAGTGGGTTGGTTCCTTTAGAGAAGAAATACAAAAATTGGGGGTTTACACGTAGGAATATACGTTATTAAACCGAAACGAAGATTTTTTTATTTACCGAAACTTTAGAAAATAGATGTCAAAAGGGGGTAGAGGGAAAAAAGCAAACGTATTATCAAACTTCTTTAACTTAATAAACAGAAGATTTGAAAGGGTATCTAACCTAAAACCACTAACGTAGGAACATTACATTGACTTGACTTGACTTACATTGAACAGTGAAAGAAGACAGGAGACTTAAAACTCTGAACTAGGATAAGTCTAAAGAAAAAAAGGTTCTATTAAAGTATCCACCGTCACACAAAAACGTAACCCTTCGTGTGTTACAGACCAGTAAAGAGGAAGATACCATAATAATCGGAAGTTACGATGAATGTAATTAAATGACCTCTAACATTTTACCATTGTAAGATTTATATAAAGAAAGTACATAATAGACCCATCGATGGAGGTATCTCTCTTTTAAGAAGTGTAGTTAAACAACCAATGGATCACTAAGACAGATATATCTCTTTCGTCCGTTTATAAACCAAGTTAACTAATGAAAAATTTTTCTCAAACAAGAGATAGTACGAGGTCTCCACTGAAAAAAGGAAAATCATTATAAAGTATCACCTAAATGACTATTGAATGTATAAACTTATAAAAATAATGGTAATATAAGAAAATAATGGTACATTTAAGAGAACACAGACCGAAAACGGAGTAGGAATCTTTGTGTCAAGATAATTTAAAACTATCGAAACTATCGAAGGAATTGTAAGACTGTACCGTTCTACAACGTCCGAGCAGATCACGTAAAAGATATGACAGAGACCTCAGTAGGTAAAGAAATTCTTCGGGACCAAAGAAACTTGTCTTTTTCCGCACAAAGTTCCGGTATCAGATCCACAATCCCCACAAGTAACGATAGTCCGACCAGTACTAAAGATCTAGAGGAGTCGTCTTAATTCTTCGATTTACTTTTATGGGACTCAAGTACGATTATGAAAATAAAGTTTACTGACACCCTAATTTTTTTTTGAAGATTAAAATATAAACTATAAAATATAGTTTATAAAATATAAACTAATTATTACACTATCAAAGTCTACCTGTCGTTTCACCAAGTTAATATATATATATATATATGTACATGGATAAGAAAAAGTTTAAGAAAAGAGTAAATGAACCAATATCTTATAACTCGTCGTAAGGGACACGATGTGTCTTCCAGGAAGAATCAATAGGTAAAATTTATACCATCACATATGTACAACTAGGGTTTGAGGGATTGATAGGGAAGAAGGGTGGGAATGGGGGACCATTGTGATTCAAGGCAGAGTTTCAGATACTCAGACAAAGACAAAATATTTATTTATAGTAAAGAAAAATCTAATACGTATATTCACTATAGTATACTATAAAGAGGAAGAGACTGAAATGAGCCATAATGTCAGAGACCCAGGTACGTACGGCGACGTTTCCGTAATAAAATAAGAAACATTGCCAACCCATTATAAGGTAAGATAAACACGTGGTGAGAAGAAGTAGGGAAGGAGACGACCAACTACAAATCTTCCAACGAAGGAACAGTGCCGACAATATTTGTCACGACGTCACAAAGGAAAGTCTGGTACAAAAAGAGTATATACGGGTCATCACCCTAAAGTCCTAGTATACTATCGAGACAAAAGTCGAAAATTTCCTTAGAGGCACGACAAGAGATATCGCCGATATGGGTAAATGTAAGGGTGGTGTCACCTCTTTCCCAAGGGAAGAGAAATGTGGGAAAGGTCGTAAGTAACAAACACCTAAAAACTACTATCGGTAAAACTGACCACACTCCACTATAGAGTAACATCAAAACTAAACGTAAACAGATTATTAATCACTACAACTTGTAGAAAAGTACACGGAGAACCGGCAGACATACAGAAGAAACCTCTTTACACATTGACACCCTAAAAAAGAATTGAAGGAAGTATAATAGAGACAGTAGAGGAAAGAAGATGTATCTCTTAGGACCAAGAGTTCCCATGTCTTCTGCTATCTAATTTTATAAAGTATTCATGTGTAAACGAGAGGACGTAGTGTGTACGATATTGAGAGTCTCGATGTTTTGGTTACGACGATGGTGGTGGTTTCACTTACGACTTCTGTCGATTTAAAAGGAACACGAAAGAGGTAAGAGAGATGAAAATTACCAAACGAGGTAGATATGAGGGTCTCGTTTATCCATAATGTAAAAATATAAAAGAGGGAATATTGGGATTAAGGGGTATTCGTCCTCAAATGGGTCCTTATAAATCCGATTTTGACTGTGAAGTCGTAGAGGATACATGTTCTTGAAACACATAAATTTTCTCGTCTAAAGTTTTTTTTTCCTCCACGTGAGTTGGTTTCAGTATACAAATGTCTCCATAGAAGTAGAAACACTTGTACATGTGAGAAGGGAGGGAACTGGACTGTAGAACCCAATACTCTAGGATTATTAGAGTGGACTACCACACAATCGTATTTCCTAAATTTAATTCCAGTGTCAGTATCGATGAAGGACCAAGAATTCGTTTCTTTATTGTCTTTTAAGGATCTCAAACCTCCTAATGTTTTCCTTCCCGTTAAGAATCTCCTTCATGAGCTTCAAAATAATAGTTTCAAACATAGACACAGAGGAAACCCCCTTTTTTTTGGGAGTGTACGGAAAACAATTCGTAAGGTTGTTATATCTTTATATAAAAATCTTTTAATAAGTTTGAGTGTAGTGGGTCTCCCTGAGGATTTCAACCTTAAGGTATAACAGTTAATTTTGAAGTCAAGCCTAAGACAATGAAAAAGAGTATTGAAGGTGGTCTTGAAGGTTGTAAGAGTTTCAGTGAAGTCTATTTCTCTTCTTTGTTTGTTCGATATGAACCTTAGTACTTTTACGTTGAGTCTACAGAACTATTTCTATCATCATGTCAAGGTATTCGCCTTCGACAGTCCTATAATGACCATATAACATTCAACCTGTTACACCAGTAGTTTACGTTCGAGATGGACATCTTTTCGTTTCATCGTTAAATTATGGACGTTGTTACATGAACCACTACGTCCACATTCATTGTCCTTTTGTCCGTTAGTCAAAGTCCTTTACTTTAGCTAATTAGTGCGTTTTGAAGGGATAAATAGATTCAACAAAAACCGAGACACCACGACGGTACACGTGCAGTGAGGACAGTAATAGGGTAGTCTGTTTCATTTGTCGTCGAGCCACTAAGAGTAAACATGTGTGAAAGGTCTCGGAAACTATGGACAACACTGAAAGAGTTTTTGGCAAATGGGTTTTCCAACCGTGAAGGCCAACCTTCAATTGTCGTCTGAAGACTGAAGTCCTTCCATGTTCGGGTTGAAAGTAAATAAAATAAGTGTTACGTCCTGTGTGTCAAAATAGAGTTTCTCGATCCAGAACTTTAACTTTAGGAAACGAGAAGTACTTTAGTCACCGAAGTCGGTTACATTGGTGGAAACATATATGATTTTAAATCCTTCTGTCATAAACGAACGTCAAGATGAATTCAGTGATGAATTCAATTCACTAATGAATTGATGACGGGTAAGGATACGTGTTATAAAAACAGTCACTCTTTATAGGAATTGGTTGTCGGAGTGGACTCCTGAACGATCTTTATGTCCAAGGACCCTCGATGGGACCTGACGGACTCAGTCTTTGAGTTCGGACCCTGGGACTTTACGCACAAAATTGTTTGGGGTGTCCCCTAAGAGTACGTACAAGTACATACTCTTGACGGTAGATTCTAATCCCACTCTTCAGTGAAGGATGTACGGAACACTCTGATTTACTCCATGCTAAGATATCCTACGAACCCAATTTATACAAGGTCTTCCCAAAAAGGGGGCTCATCTTAAGTCTGAAATTTTTAAGACGGACAGTGACACCATTCGGTGCAAGTGTAAAATACCCAAAAAGGGACTCGAATCAAACCAGGGGGTCAATGACGACGGATGAACGGGGAACTAAATGGAACTTAAGTTAAACCCCCCTTAGAACCGGGGGAGTTAATAACGGTCTCTCCGGTCACCTCGTCCTTTTTTCCCCGTGATCCGGAATTACGAGAAGTTCGGGGCAAGTCACTCGACGTAATCTATGATGACAGGTACTCGAGCGGTCCCCAAGGAAGAAGGACTGGTCAAAAAAGAAAACCCAGGGAAATTCACCCTTCGTCTCGGTTGTTCTTTTCATTAACGTTGCCCGACAGTATTTTACGTAGGAGGACAGAGGTCGTTAAGGACACACCAATAGAGGACTTCAATGAAAATATCAGGGTGCCTAGAAGGATTACTCTCTTACCATCCTTAAACCCTCTCCGTCTCTGTCTCCGTCAACCCTTCATCACTGTACTTGTGTGGTCCGAAATTCGTACACAAGGATATTCAGTTGTAGTCGAAGATACAGGGTCGGAAAGACGGATAGGGACGAGAAACAGGAAACGAACCTCAAGACGGAAGAGGATTAGTGGACCAAATAATCTTGGAAGTTTCCTCACTCCTCAACCCCATGTTTGACCTTATTGAAACTCTACGATGTAACAAACATAGAGGGGAAGTAGAATCTTTCGGACTCTCCACACCGAAAAGACCTGTCTAAAACGACTCATCGTCTGAATTGTCGACCGAACTCCCTCCTCAGAATCAAATGTCAGAGGTGGACCGTCTAACTAAGGAGGGGAGGAATGGTGAGGTGGGACGGTGGGGTCCAGGGTTTGTCGAGGTAAGAGTTCAATTGGAGGTTAAGTCGTATCGAATCTGTCAACCTATAAAGTCTGTCGTTGAAACAAAGGAAGAAACACCTTTAGGGTTTGGTTCTATCTGTAGAGAAGTCTTAGAGGAAAAGAGAGAGTCTTTTTTCTCCCTATTTTTCTCGAGACCGGAGACTAAGAAAAACTCGTCCTTAAATACTTCCTGTTGAAAGACCTTTCTTTCTAAAAAATATTTACACCGTTCAGAACGAAAGTTTTCAAACTACTCCGAGATCTTAAGGGCATTAAGGGAGGGCTGGAGTAAGACATAGTGAAGACTCACACACCGGCGAACGTCGGACAAGTACTAGACCACGACCCCCTTAAGACTCGAGTAGAAAGAAGACGAAAGAGGAAGGAAATCACAACTCTGGGTATTTTAACTTAACACAAGTGATCAAATTATGACTTTAAGAGTATTTCCATCTTCCTGACTAAAAGTGAACAATGTTTGATAAAGCACAATTATGGATTTTTGCTTAGAATGGTTTATCAAATCCTGTCTTTCCTCTAGATTTAGACATAAAAATTTTTCACAATTTTAATACGAAAATTAACACTCGATATCGTAAGTAGTTACTTATAAAATTGGGTATTAACATTTCACGTGTGGACAGACTGGTGGTAAACCCCGGTTGTTTCCCTTGTAAAGGGTTAATACCCTTCGATGGAGGTGAGGTTAAGAAAGCACGGAGAACACCATTGGTGAAGAACAAAGACAATATCAAAATTAGGGATGCATGGACGAGAAAATTTTTTTTTCATATCAACTAAATGCTAAAGTCTCTAATTCTGTACCGGAAAAAGTTTTTCCTAAAAATTTTTTTTAAATTAAATATTTTTATAAATAAAATGACTGTAAATCAACTAAATGTTACAACACGGTTAGAGACTACGTGTCGTTTCACTGAGTCAATATATGTATATATATAATAAAAAAATTTTTCGTAAAAAAGGGTGACACCAAATAGTGTCCTATGACCCATATCAAGGGATACGATATGTCGTCCTGGACCAAATAGGTAAGATTTACACTAACAAACGTAGATGGTTGGAGTTTGAGGGTCAGACAGGGAAAGGGAGGGACGGTGGAACCGTTGGGGCAGATAAGGTACACACATGGATTCGTAGCCAAGAGTTCACTGCGACCAAAAACCGAGGTAGACTTGTCCGGCAGGAGACGGACTGCCAGAGTGGCGACCGGTGAAACGACGGTATAAGTGTGATCAGAGTCACAAGTATCCGAAGGTCCACTGGAAGGAAGACACTAAAGTGAAAAGAGAAAGAATGAGAAAAAAAAAAAATTTACGACTGACTTATAAGAGGGAGGAGGAAGACGGATATAATAAAGTCGAGCTACAATGTCCAAGACGAGTTTACGGTTGGAAAGAACTCCTGTAGAGGGTGACCCTTAAAAGACTGGAAGGTTTAGAGAGCACATCCATCGAGGAAGTGAGACAGAACATAAAACAACAAACGAACCTACAACCAGAGAGAGAGGGGGAGGAATCTGACGTCAAAGGAACATCCACAGAAAAGTAAACAAAATCATTGATGACGCAGTAGATCGTGACAGTAGCCGAAAGTTTCGTAGGGCAGTTATGACCAACTTATTTACTTCAATCAGTATTTCTTTAAACTTTTCAGAGAAATAAAATTGCCTCTACCTTTAATGTTATCTTTTAAGATAAGTATCATAATGACAGCTATAAAAAATTGGAACACTAATCGTTTTTTCCGTATAAGATAAAGATTGAACTTGAAACAACTCATAATAACTCCAAGTTGTATAAAGTACATAAATAATGATAACAAAGAGGACACTTAAACACAAAGACAGGAAACGGTCAAACCACCAAAACAATAAAAAAAAAAAGATACCTAAACACCTCGGAGACTTAATATCTATACTAATGAAAGGACCAATAAATATAATGGTCATAAAAAAAGTGTACCCATCGAACAGAATTAAGACAGACGTCATAGAAAACCATTTGTTTCGTAAACCTAAAAAACAAAGTTAGACAGTTACAAAAGGAAAGGTGTCAACCAAAATTATTCTTCTCTCTATACCTCCATCTCCGGGGGAAAGACTCCCTATAAATAAAATACCGATTATTTCTCTAAAAATTCATCCTACCACTACTTAGAAGGGTATATAAGTTAAAATCCCCAGGTTTAAGAGTATACGTACGATATCTGTGTATTATCATACAGTCCTAATTATAAAAAATATAAAGGAATAAAAGGAAGTAGTAATCGACTGTAATCATAAGTAGTGAACCAAAACACTAAGTGACTTACAAAATTTACCAATTTATAAAGACCCACTTAGTCATTCTTTAAGAAGTCTTCATTGGGGAACTCCCATGGATAACACAGCTTAAGGGAGACTAGGAGACTGAAGATTAGATTGGTTTCGATTAGTCATAAATGTCCTCTTATAACGGATAAAAATCTTAGATTTCAGGTCCTAAGTACTGATATGAGACCATCCTCCCCACAGGTTGTGACTGAACTCGAAATCATACCTGATCACAATAAGAAAAGAAAGAAAAAAAATTTTGTCAGTCTTTAGTAATAAGGGTCCTGAGTGACCCTTTCTAAGACCACCACTCTTTCTAACTCCCGTCCTCCTCTTCCCCTACTGTCTCCAACTCTAGCAACCTACCTTAGTGGCTGAGTTCCCTGTGCTCAAACTCGTTTCAGGCCCTTTATCTCTTCCTGTCCCTTCGGACCGTACGACGTCAAGTACCCCAACGTCTCACCCTGTACTGAATCGCTGACTCGTTTGTTTCAGTCGAATCATAGTGCTTCTAAATTTTTTTTTTATCATAACGAAAGTTCATATACGAAAGTCGAAAGAGGGACCACCATCTGGTCCAGTCTTACTCACGCCGCCATGAACGAGAATGTCAAGATCTAGAATACCGGAACGTAGTTCCGCTACAAGTAGAATTGGTGACACTCTGACACCGGGACTTTTCACGTTTACCCTTTTTGCTGTCAGTAGCTCGTTCAGAGTTCACACTACTCAACAAAACAGTGTTGACATCGTGAGGGAGCCACAACGATTGTTTGAATGACGGGACAACACTGCCCATGTTTAACATAAACGAGAGGAAACTTCCGTGCGTAGCAAACACACAAAGACTTTAGACTGGAACTTACCAAGGATGATCAAAAGGAAGTACAAATTGAGCTAATTTACAAATTTGACTATATTTAAGACCCGAAATTTGAGTCCTACCTATAGGACCCTAAGAAGAGGTCGTCACTCCAGACAGAATGGAACCGGACTCTCACCTGGATCAAACATGGACTAATAGTAACCTCTAGAAAAAAAAAAAAAAAAAGTGAAATCGTCGTCGGACCTCCTCACTCCTTATGACTAGTATTCTGGTAGTCATTATAAAAATATAAAACTTGGATTATTATTATGGTTTGTAAATGTGTCACGAATGATAAATGATCAGAGACAAGTAAATTAGAAGTGTTGTTGAGATATCTCAACCATGATGACAATAGAGGTAAATCGTCTACCACTCTGACTCCGAGTCTCTCTAATATCTCTTTACTGTCTTAGTCCAAATTTTACGTCTACTAGACGAGGTCTTAGTTGAAGAATTGGTGACTTAATACAACGAATTAAATAAATACATCTTTTTAATCTCGGTCCTATTCTTCTTTGGGTATTTAACCACCAGTTATGTAACCTCGTTTAGGGTGGTTTTAAACAAGTTTCCCTTTAACCCTTACATGTCACTTTGTCGTTTGTGATATTATTCTCCTTTCATCCTTGATGTATAAAAAGATTTCAAGAAATATACATAATTAAGTAAACCATGAGTGTTGTTGAAATACCCTTCCAATGATGGCAAAACGATGAAATGTTTACCTATTTGCTCCGGGTCCCTTCATTTTATTAATTTGACTACTGTGTATTGAAGTTGACAAAATGATATCTGAGGGACCAATAAAGATAGGTTAGTAATCAAGAGATATTTGGTAGTTCCAAAAAAGTGTACACAGTTAAGTAAAATAAGAGTTTTATTATGGTTCGACAGGTGAAAAGAAATCACCAATTTCGCACAAAAGACAATACAGTAATCCTGTATTACTTCCTAAGAATTTGTGAGTTTCATTTTGAGGTCTAGTAACAACAACTTTACCTTAGTACCAAGAGTCAACAAGCGTTCTTAGTATTAGGTCCCAACGTCCCGATCCTCCTCTGTCTACCTCGAGAGTCTACCAGTGATGTCTGAGTCCTTCATCTATTTTCTCAAAGTTTAGGTTGGTCGACCTTCCGACTCCAAAGTGTGGGTAAGACAAGGACCGAGACCGGAAGAAAACACACGGTACGTAAAGTTCCCTTAACAAACCTCCTAAATCCACTCAACCCGGTACACTTTATGCCTTATTACTCACTTTTACTTCTTATTATTGACAAACTAACAACTGTGTTTCTTCCCAGTTTCCGTGTCCAGTCGTCATGAGAGGGTGAGATCTTTCGTGTGTCAGACGCTACCTCAAGGGGAACCCGTACTAACGACGTATGACGATTCATAATTATAATTATGAAACACTTCACATGTTGGACGGGCTGGTAAGGGTCACCGGGACGAACATACGTTACGTGAACCTTCTTATAGAATGACGCATCCAGATTAACAGTTGTTTAAGTGGGTTTTTCTAAAAACTTTATATCTTGTTGAAACAAGGGAATCTGAAAAATCAAAATAATTACCCAAATCAATAATTACCCAAAATTTTTTTATTGTCGAAATAAAATTACAATTACTACAATTAAACGTGTGGTGTGTTAATTGGGTAATTTTTGTGTCTCAACAAAAACTCGTATAAGTCTGACTACGTGGTAGTGGTGTCAACTAAAATCTTGTAAAGTAATACGGGGTTTCTTCGGGGTTACAGTAATCCTCAATAAGGGGTAAAGAAAGTTGGTAGCGTCGGGAACCGTTGGTGGTTAGATGAAAGACAGAGATGCCTATACGGATAAAACCTGTAAAGTAATTTTACCTTAACATGTTATACACTAGAAAACACAGACCGAAGAAAGTAAATCGTACAGAAGTTCTAAGTAGGCACAGTATGTCATGTAATCATGGAATAAGGAAAAATAACGACTTATTATCAGATAACATACCGATATGGTGTAAAACAAACAACTATCTGTAAACCAACCCAGGTAAGAACCGATACTACGTATTACGACGAAACTTGTAAACACGTGTTCAAAGACACATGTGTATACAAAAGTACAGTGGTCCCATATATCGATCCTCACTCCAACTACCCGATATACCATTGGAATATAAATTGGAAAACTCCTTGACGGTCTGACAAAATGTTCCGTCGATTTAGTAAAACTTAAAGGTGGTCGTCACACACTCCCGAGGTCAAAAAG
Source organism: Capra ibex (assembly GCA_006410555.1). NCBI lineage: Eukaryota > Metazoa > Chordata > Mammalia > Artiodactyla > Bovidae > Capra > Capra ibex. Next base: position 13,033,689 of record SJYO01050590.1, on the reverse strand, counting down.
GTGTGGGAACGGTAGTAAAGAGACGGAAAAACTAAGATTAGTATGATCTCCCATACTACATTATAGAGTAACACTAAACTAAAGGAAAGGGATTACTGATTAGTGCGACTTGTAAATAAGTACACTGACAACAGGTAAACGTATAAAAATTTCCTAAAAAAATACACCTGGTGAAATTTTCAGAAATAACTTAACAATGTTATAACAAAAACAAAACATAAAACACAGAAAACCGACACTCCGTATACCCTAGAATCGAGAGGTTAGTCCCTAGTTTGGGTATGGGCGACGTAACCTTCCGTTGGTGGACCTCTTCAGGGACGTATAGAAGAAACCTATTTACACATAGTATATGAAAGGGGAAAAGACAAGTCTATAACCCAACTGGTTTTACAAGTCCAAAAGGTATTGTAGAATGTCTTTTTTGACTTGCTTACACAATCGGTCGGATCATGAAATTACCGAAGTCACATTTACCCTCGGAGAATGTACACCATAGAGAAACGACACGTACGGGAACACACCGTCGAGACTAAATCTCCCTGAATCTTACCGTAGACCAGGGTAATGAAGGACCGTTTATCTACCCTTATTACCTTTGTCACCGACTGAAATAAGACCCCCGAGGTCTTAGTGACGTCTACCACTAACGTCGGTACTTTAATTTTCTGTGAACGAGGAACCTTCCTTTAAATACTGGTTGGATCTGTCGCATAATTTTCGTCTCTATAATGAAACGGTTGTTTCCAGACAGATCAGTTCCGATGCCAAAAAGGTCATTAGTACATACTAACACTCTTAACCTGATATTTCTTTCGACTCGCGGCTTCTTAACTACGAAAACTTGACACCACAACCTCTTCCGAGAACTCCCAGGGAACCTGACGTTCCTCTACGTTGGTCAGGTAGGATTTCCTCTAGTCAGGACTCCCAAGTAATCTTCCTGACTACAACTTCGACTTTGAGGTTATGAAACCGGTGGACTACACTTCTCGACTGATTAAACTTTTCTGGGACTACGACCCTTTCTAACTCCCGTCCTCCTCTTCCCCTACTGTCTCCTATTCTACCAACCTACCGTAGTGACTGAGTTACCTGTACTCAAACCCATTGGAGACCCTCGACTACTACCTCTCCCTCCGGACCGTACGACATCAGGTACCCTAGCGTCTAAACCTGTCCTGACTCGTCGACTTGACTTGACTTTACTTCGTAATTTAGTCTAGACAGTTATGAATCCCACACGAAAGATTACAAGTTCCGTGACGTGAACGGAGATCCGTAGTCCCGTTCTAAATACTCTACACACTTCCATGTCGGTAATTAAAGTGGTTGACCAATGATGACGTACCTTCCGAGAGGACCCCGTTGATTTTCTTCATCGTGCGTTCGAAACAGGAGTTACTCGAATCTTAGAGTGTGATCTAAGATCTCAGTGTTCGATGGGTTTCTATTGGACACATCATTCGAGGTCCACACTGGGTACTTCCTACACCGGACTCTTGGTGGATGAATTGGGGACGAACGTTCACGACAACTCGTCATCAAAGAGGGGTCCATACATTCTGAGATCCATTACCGGAACATAAAGTGCTTTTCATATCGGTGGGCTTCAAAAGAATTCTTGGGAGGATCGTATAAAAAACATCAGTTTCTTCATTTTGTTACGTAACAACGAGTTTACTTCGGAGGGATCGCTCCACTCCCCGTTCCCTCACCTTAATACCCACGGGGAGGGAGATTCCAAAGGAGCTCGTCGTTTAGGTCGGGTCGAAGAAAGACCCGTCGACGTCGGAGACGGAAGTACCCACCACCCCCTTAGGTCGGACGCCGGATCTCAGGTAAAACTTTTAATAACAACTACGCTCGAAATACCGGAGGTCTTCCATTCAGACCCTACTTGTTTACCCAAACGTCCTTTTCGACACAGAGGTTCTCACTTCTCATCGAATCCAGTAAAGACACTGAGGGACAGAGGCCTCTCTTCTTAACGTGACACGAAAATTAGACGAGGGACCTCATGCCGGAGGTTGGTATCGGGGTAGGTAGGTTTGAACGAGACTTCGTCGTAAAAAAAAAAAAGGTACATCAACCCTTCCCCTTGTCTTCCCAGGATTCGGTCAATAAAACAAAAAACCCCCACAGACTTCTCGGGGTGGACTCCCTGACCATTAAATGTTAACGAAGTCCTCTCATTCAAAACTAAAGTTTGACAAAAAAACATAAAATCTAAGTCCCGAAAAGATTTTAATGATTCTCCAACTTAACATCGAAAGAAAACTTCAGGATTCATCTCCCTTTCGGACGTAGGTTGTAATCCCAGAAGGGATCTTCCCACATCCTACACTTCAATAAATTCGGCACGTCGGAGACGGGTCTTATTACCCTGGGCTTCCCTCCAACACGATAATACCCGAAAGCTCCGAAACCAATCTTTGTCTTCAACTTTAACTTAAAGTCACCAGTCTTTTTTCTTCAGTTCACGTCCTGGTACACCCGGAGTACCTCTGGATGAACCAGATAGGTTCCCTGTCAGGTCAGACGACGACCACTGTCGACTTAGTGGTACCTTTGTGGTGGGTCAACGAAATTAAAACCAACACCGATACTTCTCCGGTCTACCTACGATAAAACCAACTATCATTTAGTGATTCAAACAAAAGTTGAGTCAAGTCCACAACCCGGAACTAAGATAAAGTACCGACATTACATAGACCTCTATTCGGTCCCAACTTAGAACAGTTCCGACTCACAATAATCCATCTTCTATCACGAAGGAACCCACAGACGTGACCAAGTAATCGGGAACAAAATTCAGTGGATAATTGGATGTTATGGAGAGAGGAACCGGTGGGTCGGACCCAGTCGTTGCGTCGGACGGGGTTGTGGGTTTGGTCTTACTGTGGCACGGAACACTTTCGGGACGGAGTGTCGAGACAGACAAGTAGTTCTGGAGCACACAACAAAGAGTAAGGGAGGGTACCATCCGGTGACGACTTCTTTTACAAGTCACTCTGAACCTTGGGTTTCTATAAGAGCAGAAAGAAGGGGTCGAAACCCAACCGAATCCTCTGATATGAGTTTAATCTTTTTTCACTTTCCCACGCCCCCACCCCACCCCCACCCCTAACTTCGTCGGTTCCTTGGACCGAAAAGAGTACAGACAAACCCTATACCTAGTTTTCACAAATCACGAAAAACTAAAAACTATTTCCTTTAAGAAAAAAGGATCACAAATTCGGTGTCGATTAAGGAACGGAAGTCTACCGGTTTGTGTAACTGTCATCCCTTGTCCAGCATGTAAGGGTACTGAACGTGACTTTATTGAGACACGAATCTCACTTTTTCGATGAGTTTCACAACCAATTGTACTCTATGTCCAAGAGACCGGGAACTGCCAGAAGTCTTTTAAGGTCCGTCCGAACACTCTCCTGGGAGTAACGACTACTCATGACGTCGTTTGTGTGACGAGTACTATGACCGACTTTCCCTCGATTTTTATCTGGATTCCCTGGTCCACGAAACGATGACCCCTTTAACTTGACTTTCCCCAAACCACTACTAGATCAGATAGACGGGGAGAATACGAAAGTGTTTTACTGTGCTTGTGAGAAAAGGGGAAGGTCTGAGACGGTAACTTTGGGTCTACAGTCCGAAAAGGTATTGATCCGTCACCATCCCATCATGACCCCCTAGACCGGACTATGACTGGTAATAACAGGTAGGGAAGAGTAGGTGAAAAGAAACCGTCTCTCTCTATACCACTCAAGTGGTGTGACAACCCGAATAGATTCACGACGGAAGGAAGTCTTCTTCCAACGGTCGAACGTGACCTCCTTGTAAAGAAAAACCTAAAATAAAGGTCAAGAATCGCGGACACCAGGATCCGAGAAATTATCAGTGTCTATCTCGACCCTCCCCCGTGTTGACCAACTAAATAAAGAGGTGTACCAGTCGAAGGGAAAGTCTCCCTCAGGAAAGGAAAGCCGGTGGGAAGTCGACACCGAGGTAGAGAGAGAACAGAGATGGACCGTGTCCAAGTCTTTTGGGATTTTCTTAGGAAGCACTAGGATTTCCGACACAACCAGCTCCTCGGGTCGAACCAGACGAGAAGGTACAACTAATTTAATAGTAACGAAAACCGCCTTTCGTAAGTTGATGTGAGAACCGTAACCAGGGGTTCTCGGTCAACCGTGTGAATTTCGGTCTCGAAACTCACCGTGGAGACACCCCTCGAAGTTAGATGGAGGTAGTGGAAAATTAATATTAGAATACTTATTACGTAGGTACCTCTACCGTTTGCGATACACACTCTACATGTTCAAAAGAGGTAACTCAAGAGATATTGTCTTGTCGATTACTGTCCTAGTAATGAGAAGTAAAATAATAACCAAACTAAAGGACCATAAAAAAAGATCTGCAAACTTCCGGTAAGACTTATCGTCCTATTCTTCCGACTACGTCATACCTTCCCTCCAGGAACAAATCATGGACAAGAGAAGGTCTTGACGATCTGATCTATACAAAAAATTTGGATAATGTTGAGACGGACTTTACAGAAGAGTTAATTCCGATCACCTCCAACTTTAGTAGGACTCAGAAAAGTAACGTAGGGAGACCCTTGTCACAAAACCTTTAACAAAATATATGTATATTCTGTGTGTGTATACATATATATCAGATGTGTGTAAATAATGTAAAGATTTCGACCAATACCCTTTCACAGTATAATAATATTATCGTGTATTTTATCTTTGGTTTGGTAAATAAAGGAAAGAGAAATAAGTTATTCATACAACAATCCCAACGACCAAAATTTCAACGTAAATGATCTCTGGTCTGGTGATTCTCAACCTGAACCTTGTAAAACGATATCGAATACAAGTAGAACTTCACGTCAAAGTCCTAGAGACGAAGTACTTCTAGTTCTAACATTTACCTCACTTGAAACTCAGAAGAGTTGACCACTTCTGATCTTAGGAGGTAGATCCGTCAATCGATCCTAAACATCGGTTGATAACTCAACGACTACATTAAGAAATCCGTGACCAACCGTGGATATAAGTTCGTGTATGACTCGTACATAAAACGTCGTCGCAAACCTCGAATTTTACTTCTCGTAGAACCGGGATTCCGAAGGTTTCGGACTACCCTCTACGTAAACATTGGTTCGTGTGGTCTCACCAAAAGGATAAGTGGAGAAGGGAAGGAAACAAGAGGTAGGAGGGAGGGATGACAAAGAAGGAGAAGCCGGTTATCGTGGGTGTGGTAAATAAACCATGGGACCATTTACGGGTCGTATTTCTTTGAACGACACGCCTTCATCAGTGTATGGCTGCCAGTGACGTAGAACCTCCTTTGTCAGTCACCTTAGTCTTTCGACAACGGTCCTGTGTCCTTGAGTGTGAAGAAGATGGGTACGCCACCTGTCTGTCTCTCAATGTCGATCGGTCGGTAGGGCAGTGGAAAAGTCGTCAAACGGATACTAAAGGAACTTAGAATAAGTTACAAAATCTTTTACTTTGAGCTAAAAACCTCTTAGGTTTTCTATAAACCCTTATATAGTCACTGACTTTAAAATGAAGTTTCTGTTAGTCTAACAAGGACACATGAACCCTAAACCCCTAGTAGAATTACAAGAATTTCGTTTTATACTTAGTGAAGAAGTCCTTTATCCTACACACATATCTATAAATAAAGGACGTAAGATTGGTACATCCGGAAGTCAAAGAGGTTTTTATATCTCTGATTGGATTCCGATAATGTTATCAGACGAACATAGAATAGTGGAAAGAGACGAGTTAAGATAAATTTTAGGATTCTCTTCTTGAGACCCCAGTACCACCCTACTACTCCTAGAGTAAAGAGATCTAATTTTTAGTATAAAAGTGATGGAACCACTTTGTTACCACGAATAAAAAGGAGTCAAGAACGATTTCGGAAAATAAGGACTATGACGAATCAACAGATATCCTCAATTTGAGTACTGTTCACACCCTTCCTCTGGACGGGAGTCTTATTCACGTACCTCGTACAGGAATAACTAGGACACCGATTCTGACGTACGAGGATCACGTCCCGTGGGTCAAAGCTAGGGGACAGTCCCACGATCTAGGGTGTACGGTGTTGATTCTGGGTCGTATCGGTTTATGTACGTTTGTATGTATTTATAAAATTTTTGTTCTTATACTAAGGACACTTTAGGTTTACATTTGGTTCCCCCGTCGACCCGAGAGTTCTATTTAGGTAGGATCTCCTCGTTCTTTCTTCTCATCGTAGATCCTTGAATGTTTTGTCTGGTCTAGTATATAGAGGTTTTAATGACTTGAAACATTTGACGTGGTTCACTGTAGGGATTTTAGTGTCACTCGGTACGTGTCGAAAACTTAAACCTGCTCCATAACATACTAGGTTGTTCGTTGGTACCGGGTCCTCACTGACCTCTACCCACCCCTTTCGGGACACCAACGGTCACCCGATGTCGAGACCAGTGGAATGAGTCTATCAAGAAATCATCTTCGACACCAAAAGTCCGTCTATGCCCACCGGTCCGGACGACCGTTCGGACCCGTCGACAAGTGAAATAACAAATTTTAAGATTTAATAGACTGTCTACCGACCCCAGAATTACAGTCACATAAAGCATTTGGAAAGTAGGAGGCGTAACTCGATAGTGTGACGGGTTCCCGTCAGAACTTCGTGTAAAAGGACCAACTCTCCTTCCTCTCCCTTGTAAAAGGGGGAGGTGGGGGAAACACTGGGGGAACGAAGACCTCTAACTCGAGTTTTCACCCGACCTCCCCCCTTTTACGAGGGAGTAGACAAAGGTCTAGTGGAAGATATTCCTCCGTCACAATTTGAACCCCAAGTACCTTTATTCGAAACCCCTAGTCACTTGATGGGTGATTGTGTGTTTCAGTTGACATTCTACAACACACACCCGAAAAAAACCACTCGGTCTTTGTAACCTAAGGGTCTCCGCAAAAATTTTGGTTTTTACAGATTTTAGTAAGAAGACAAACCCCTACGACCTTTCTCATCGTCAGGACCCTAAGTGGACCACCAGGTCACCGACTCCGAGGTACGAAGATTACGTCCCCCGGACCCAAGCTAGGGATCAGTCCCTTACACTAAGGTGTATGACATTGATTTTTCTAGGACGTACATACGACGTTGATTCTGGACCGTGTCGGTTTTGGTTTTATTTTGTTTGGACATTACTAGGACTTTTAGTTCCTTTCTTATCTTCGAAAAAAGTAGATGGAAGACGAGAACGAGGTACCTTCATGACGACGGAGGTTGTCACAAGAATCGGTGGACACAAACACCTACCAACACCCTCCCGGTGGACTGTTCGGATCTAACGAACCAACTCACTCGAGATTACGTACCACTCAACTCAAAAAGTCACATCCTTGTAGTAACCGAGATTGTGACCAACGACCGTTTCTGTAGACTCACGAATAAAATACGGTCTGTACCTGTCCTCGTGACGTACATACCCGTGAAAATCGGAGGGTTGTTTGAACCCCTATTTACGATAATAGGAGTGGACTCTACTACTTTTCACCCTTCTAAGTAAGTTTACTCCCTTCAGACGTGACGGTAGTCACCTCCCAGGGGGGAAGTTCCTCCCCGATCTTACGTTTCTTTTATCCAAGGGTCCTACGTATTTGAGTGGAAGGAGGGGAGGTTCCTCAAACTTCTTTTTCCTTTATTTCTCGAAATTCAGGAAGACCTGTGGTGATCTACCACGACACGGTTTCCGATAAAGGATGGACCTACGATCCGTGGTCAAAACGAGACCGTAAATGTTCAGAATTGTCAAGCTTTTTTTTCAAAATCCTCCCTCGATCCTTAGAAAGGATTGGACAAGGGACAGGGGTAGGTGAAACAGGGTCTTGTTAAGTTTCCCTTCTAAAGTGCAAAACCGAATTTATCACGAGGGACGGACGGAGACGGGACACCGGATTAAGACCCAAAAGTAGACGTCTGGCAAACGGTACCCACAACTAGTTGGTGACACAGGAGTCGTTCAACGTTCCCAAAGAAAGTGTCCATTCCGTAAAATAGAAGTGTAGAAATGTTTCAAGGGTACCACGTGTCTACGACTACGTAACTTCAGAACTCTAAGCGACGTCACGTCTCGGTCGTTCACACACAACTTTGTAAAATAACGGTTTCAGTCATTACTAGGTTTTTGTAATACTGCTAGAAAAGGGCCTAGTAAGTAAAACAGGAGAATGTACTTTAGGACCACACTCGTGACGCCAGAGTAAGTTAATAGTCAAAAAGAAATTCATCAGCATGTTGAAATTACCGACAACGAAAAAGGTGCCCCAGAATTCACATAAAAATGTCGTGGGAAAGGTCGTCGATCTGTGTTTCTACTCAGAGAACAGATTTTCGGAGTAGATTTTAATATGTATTAAGTTCCTAATTTACCGGTTTGACCATAACACGGAGAAAAGAGAATGTACCCTTGAATTTTGTCCTCCTAATAATTCCCCAACCTAGAAGAGTGCGTGCGGTGAACTTTTACAGGACAGAACTCGTCAAACAAAAGTCTTCTCCTAATTTCCGGTCGACACTTAGTGACGTACACCACACACAAGACCCAAGAAACGTCAAGGAAATGTCTAGGTCTCTTCTCCAAAACCAATTCACCTTCTACCAGAGTTAGGATTGTTATGACAAGACTCCACGGGGAATTACCATGGACCCAATAGTATAATGACAACGATTGTTTCAAAAAAACCTTTTCGTATCTATTCGTGATAATACTGCATACTCAAAAACGTAGATGGTCTTTTATGTGTGTAAAACATTTACACTGTTACTTATAGTTTCGCGAAAGGAACTCATATAAAGTAAACAACAAAGACGTTTTTGCCTGACACGGTAATAATTTGTTAGTGACAATAACAAATTATTATCTTTGTGTAAAAATTTGTCTGGTGATAATTTGTTAGGAATTGTAAAAATTTGTTAGGTACTGAAACGAGTGGTGTATGTTGAAGAAAAATTTTAAAAATAAAATAATTAAAAACATAACTTCATATCAACTAAATGTTGCAAAATCTATGTGTCGTTTCGCTAACTCAATATACATACACACAAACACAAACAAAAGAAAAGGTAATGTCCAATAACAATCCATAACTTACATCAAGGGATAAGTATAGCGGAGAATTATATTCGTACATGAAAGTGTGAGGGGTAGAGGTTAGACAACAAAAAAACACAACCGAGGAACGTCACCGACTCAACTCATAGCAAAGTACCAATGAACAAGAGGGGGAACAAGGATTTTAGGTGGGGGTAAGGTGGGATCGGAAAGATTACGTAAATTATTATACAAGGATATATACACACTGAAAAAGTTGTATGTCACCTTACATAAGGTTTCATGCATTCACCCCGGTGTAACATCTAGAGTCAGAAAGGTGAGTCATGAACAAATTCTACCTACGCGTCGACGCACCTATATAGAATAAGGACCGTATATTGACGTCGGACCACAAGATCTCATAAAAGAACAGACTAGGGGTTCACTAAGAGTGACATAATCAATTGCATTATACTTAATTACCTGGTTTGTGCTACTTAAATAATAATCATTACTTTTAAGGAGGACGCTCGTCCGTGGAGAGAGGATTCCGTCCCGAGATTCCTAGGTCCGTTGCTAGAAACATCGAGACAATAGAAGTCTGGTTCCAATGGTTCCAAAGACCATTACTCCTTCCCCTCTCTCCTGATTCCTAAGGTGACCCTCCTAATAGAGTCAGTACGGATCTCGTCACGTCAGTGGAGACAATTCGAGTAATCGGTTCAAACCAGTTTCTGGTATAGATTACGGTTCCTTCAACCTTTCGACAACATTTATCATGGCAACAAATGTAAATCAAGAAGTAAATTATACATCTATATGCTAATTAGACAAAGTTACAACTGAAATATAAAACACTGGATTGATTTAAATGAACAAGATCATTAACCTTTAAAAGATGTATCAGAAGAAACTTTTCTTTTATAAACTAGAAAAAGAATACTAGTACTACCGAAAAGGAACACAAAACTCATGGTACAACTTACCTTTACCATTCTCACCTATAGGAACGAGACAGTGACTGATATCCCTCCTTTGTAAGTCGTAAAGTAAGGACTCACACTACAACCGATATCCATAATACAACTACGTAAAAACCTGTCTCCTTTAAGGGACGATGAGGATCATACGACTCACAAACGAAGAAGTACTTAACTACATCCTAAAATAATTTAAAAAAACACATATAAATTTATTAGTACACTAAAAGGGAAACAATACATTTATACCGTATAAAATAACTTACCAAAGGTTAGAATTCGGTTGAAACGTAAGATCCGTATTTGAGGTAAATAAGTACTATATAACTAAATAATTATAAAACGATTCCTATAAACGTACATACAAGTAATCTCTATGACCAGATATCTTGGAAAGGGACATAATAGAAACAAATCATAACCATAACCTCTTTACAACCGAGGTATTTTATTCAACTTTATAAAGATGAGGTAAAAGACTTTCTCTAACACATTCTGACGACAAAAAAAAAAAGAATTTACAAACTATCTTATACGATTATTTTGGTAGACCTAGACCTCTGAACAAAAACTCTTTGAAATTATCAATTAAAGAAAATATCTATAACCGTAAGTGTAAAGTATAAAGAAGAACATAGTCGAAATTATTCAATATAATAAATATCTGAACCAAGTAATATAGATTTAACAAATTAAATAGTATTTCAAATACAATAAATATCTGAACTAAGTATTATAGATTTAATAAATTAAATAGTATTTCAAGTATCATAAACGAATAGGAAAATTACAAAAAGTAAGAACTATAACCATTCAACAAAAATAAAAGAATAATCATATCGATCCTCAAATAGTTAAAAATTTAGAAAATAATAATCTTGGTTCAAAAGTAGAAGTATAAGAAAAACATAAAAGAGATAATCAGAAGTAATTAAAGAAGTTAAAGTATTTTAATAAGAGAATATCAGATGAACGAAACCCAACTGAAACAAGAAATTATCGATAAAATTACCTTGAAAGATTCCATTTGTAAATATCGATATTAAACGGAAACTCGGTGATTTGACAAAATCCACGTAGTATGTACAAAATTATACGAACTGACTAATTAACCGGAGGGACCACAAAGTCACCATTTCTTACGTAGACGTTACGTCTCCTACATCCAAACTAGGGACCCAGTCCTTCTGAGGCACCTCTTCCTTTACCGTTGGGTAAGGTCATAAGAACGCACCTTTTAGGGTACCTATCCCCTCGGACCACCCGATGTCAGGTACTCCAGAGTTCCTCAATCTGTACTGACTCACTGATTTATTGTTGTTCTTTTAACTAACTGACCATTTCCAAAGTATTCGTTCCCCTGAATGAATACTCAGATAGAACCCGTCGACGTTTTACGTATCTAGAAGTGTAGACGGAATGTCTCGGAATTTTCAAATATATCTTCTAAATTGACCCAAGTCAGTACACATGACAAGTCTACTAGGTTTGTTGTGTAATGAAGGAGTTCCGATACAGAAGGAACCCGTCGAAGATCGAACCCCTTACGTTCACCTTACACTTCAGGTTCCTGTCCCCTCACCCAACCTCCGAGGGTAAACGAACCCAGGTCAAGTCCCCAGTCTCAAGTACAGAAGAGTATTGGAGGAAGTCACGAAATTCTTAGTACAATCACAAAGTGTGTGAGTTTTCATTAATTAATTTTTCTAAGTTCATAACTATCAAACTCATTTTTGGGTCGGCGTCCACTCAAAATAATTCTTTTACCCCCAGGAACTATGGATTAGACGAAATAAAATAAGTGAAGTTTTATAAAGTATTAAAGGAACAAAGAAGAAACTGAGCAAACGACGACGACGACGATTCAGTGAAGTCAGCACAGGTTGAGACACGCTGGGGTGTCTGCCGTCGGGTGGTCCGAGGGGGTAGGGACCCTAGGAGGTCCGTTCTTATGACCTCACCCGACGGTAAAGGAAGAGGTTATGTACTTTCATTTTTCAGTTTCACTTCAGAGAGTCAGCACAGGTTGAGAATCGCTGGAGTACCCGACGTCGGATGGTCCGAGGAGGCAGGTACCCTAAAAGGTCCGTTCTCATGATCTCACCCCACGGTAACGGAAGAGGAAACTGAGCAAATCTGCATACGATAAATCGAAGGTCTAAAAAAAAGGAAGATCCATAAAAATTAAGGTATACCCGTCTCTGTATTCTATATACATACTAAAAGTAGAAAACTTAAATGACTCTGAGTCAAATACCAGGTCGGGTACTAGTCACAACTAGTGACATATAGTACATAAGACGTCGACAACCATTAGAAGATGTGAAACCAGTTTAACCGGTTATCTTTAAAAGTTTAGATATAGGAATGACTGAAAACAAAAAACAGATCAAAAGGATAGTGACTGACTACCTCATAACCCTTTTTTTTAGGTTGAGACTAATACCTGAATACAAAGAGTATATCAAAATAGATGAGAACGAAGTACATGTCCGTATGGAACCTCTATGACGTCCAAACCAGGTCTTGTGACGTTATTTCACTCAGTATACTTATAAAACCAAAGGGTCACCTATATTTTCAATACAAATATGATATAACATCAGACAATTCATAAGTCAAGTCAACGAGTCATACAGGTCGAGAAACACTGGGGTACCTGACGTCGTGCGGTCTGGAAGGACAGATAGTGGTTGAGGTTCTCAAATGAGTTTGAGTACAGGTAACTCAACCACTACGGTAGGTTGGTAGAGTAGGAGACAGTAGCGGAAGAGGAGGGTGGAAGTTAGAAAGGGTCTTAGTCCCAGAAAAGTTTACTCAGTCAAGAAACGTAGTCCACCGGTTTCATGACCTCAAAGTCGAAATCGTAGTAAGGAAGGTTTCTTTAGGGTCCCGACTAGAGGAAGTCTTACCTGACCAACCTAGAGGAACGTCAGGTTCCCTGAGAGTTCTAAGAAGAGGTTGTGGTGTCAAGTTTTCGTAGTTAAGAAGCCACGAGTCGAAAGAAGTCTCAGGTTGAGCGTGTAGGTATGTACTGGTGTCCTTTTTGGTATCGAAACTGATCGGTCTAGAATCAGCCCTTTCATGACAGAGACGAAAAATTATATAATAGATCCAACCAGTATTGAAAAGAAGGTTCCTCATTCGCAGAAAATTAAAGTACCGACGTCAGTGGTAGACGTCACTAAAACCTCGGGGGGTTTCATTTCAGACTGTGACGAAGGTGACAAAGGGGTAGATAAAGGGTACTTCACTACCCTGGTCTACGGTACTAAGAGCAAAAGACTTACAACTCAAAATTCGGTTGAAAAAGTGAGAGGAGAAAGCGAAAGTAGTTCTCCAAGAAAACAAGAAGTGAAAGACGGTATTCCCACCACGGTAGACGTATAGACTCCAATAACTATAAAGACGTTAGAACTAAGGTCGAACACGAAGTAACTCGATTATAGTATGGTAGAGTGGATTTGACACGGAACATCAGTACATGAAGGTAAATGGATGGAATAGAAAATATACTATCAACACACACATATATACGTGTGCGTACATACGGACGTGTATATACACACACATATGAACACACACATATATACATGTGTGTATGTACGTGTATACAGTACAGGTGTACAAAATGTCCGGGGTCAAGTCACATTGTGACGACGAAATATGCATAACAGCATACATAAAAAAAAATTCATTCCGTTTTATGACAAAGTACAAACGGGTATATAAAAGATAAAAACCACAAGAAAAAAGGAAGAACTTCTAGGTACAAGGGTAGACCATAATAAAAAGAAGTCATACTTCTTGTAATAAATTGTAAAGGACACCTTGTCCAGACGCCCATTACTTAAACTTAAAAAAAGTAAAACAAATAAATTTTTACAGAAATAAAACGGAAATAAGAATTTACCAAATAAAACTGACCTATATCTTAAGACCCAAACTGGTAAAAGAAACTGAAAACCGGAGGTAATAAAAACTACTCTGTATTTGGTATTAAAAATTAAAACGAAAAGACACACATTTTATAGGAAAAACAGTCCGAATAAAGTTTTAAAGGAATAAGAAACCAAAAGTCGTCACGGATCACGATATCCAGATCACACCAAACAAACATGAATAGGGTGAATCTTGATTGATTTGAAGAAGTTAGACATTTAAGTGTAAAGAATAGTTCAACCTTTAAACCTCAAAATAAAGAAGTTTATAAAACACGGAAGACAGAAGAGAGAAAGACCCTGAGATTAATGTGGGTACAATCTGTAAAACTCAATCACTACCAGTCCCTCCGGACCACACGACGTCAGGTGCCCTGACGTGTCTCATGACTTGACTCTGTAAAACTAAAAATGGTGTCCGGTATAAGAGAAAAGACCCAGTAAAGTTTATACGATAATTCGGGTGGGTCATTTTAAGATTTGGGAAGACTATCGGTCTAGTGGACGTTTGTACTAAGAGCGACACAGTAAGAAAATTTTTGATGTGATACGTAAAATATACATTTAATATGGAGTACTTTCATTATGATGTGACAAAGGGATAACGGTTGATTTACGTCTGGTTCATACAACAGAACCGTAAGTTTCGAAAGATCTTATCAATACATGTACCGATACATGCGTTTTTTAACGAGACACTATACTCTGACTAGTAATACTAAAGGAGATCCTTACCCTTGACTCACCAACACTTTGTCCACACTCTCCCCTTGAAAAGTCGGAAATGACATTTTTGGACTTGGTTAAATCTTACATAAATAAGGTTGTTATGGTATTTCATATGGTAGGCCATATATCAAACACTAGTTAATAAAGAGGGCAAGGACCTGTCGTGTGGACGGAGAAAAATAAATAGGTGAACAAATAAAAATTTTATTAAAAATTATCTCGTATCAACGAAATGTGTGGACGGAGAAACCAGACTAGTAACAAGGAGAAGCACAGGGGAGTACGAGGAAAAAGAATTATACGTAGGTCCCGGAATTGGGAGGTATGGGTTGAACATAATTATATAGGCAAATACTTCGTAAGACATTTCAAGGTCGGAAAAGGGTTCTTCTCCACCCCACACCCACTACGACTAGATTCCCACTGATCTGACTCTCTGAACTACAGTAACCATAAGGGGACGAAAGCATAGGTGGAGAAAAACGGACGACTAAAAAAAAGAGGGTCCGAAGGACACGAATCCTTTTGTCTTGGTTTCGAAATCCGTCAAGGTCTGTCTAAAAAGTATCGGTAGACTAGTCTCTCCCTTTTCTCGTAAAGGAACTGTTTAAGTCATTCATCTTAGGGTCCTTACCTGAGTCTAACCGGACTTAAATCTGTCCCGTCCCTGTTCACTGTTTGGTGGCTAGTCGAGTCAGATCCTAACCGTCCGGCTGACTTAGGACACAGACCTCCCCAAACCCCTTCGTTAGAAGATTTTCCTCCCCTCTCTCCACAATGAGAGGTACTATTTTGTAGCCATGTGTAAGTAAAAAGGAAGGGGCCGTTGACGACACGGGTGACTACACAAAGGGTATCGTGAGAAAAAAAAAAATTCCCCCTCAACGAAATGTCACAACATAACAAAGATGACATATCGTTTCACTTAGTCGATATACATATGTATAGGAAGGGGACGGGAGGGGTGGGGTCGGTAGATCCAGTGGTGTCTCGTGGTTAGACTCGAGGGACGTCGAAGGGTGATCGATAGCCAAGATGTGTGTCATCACATATGTGCAGTTAGGGTTACCGGGTTAAGTAAGGTGAGGGAAAAGAAGGTTTGGGACACAGGTGTACACAGACAAGAGTAGACACAGAGATAAGACGGGACGTTTAACTAAGTACACATGGTAAAAAGATCTAAAGTGTATCGTGAGAAAATATAGTATACAACCAGACAATGTGTGTCGTACGGGTACAAGAAATTTCAGTCTGTTCCCTATTGGAAAAAAGAGGGTTTAACAATAACAAGTCAACAAGTCAGTACAGACTGAGAAACACTGGGGTACCCGAGGTCGTGTGGTCCGAAGGAACGAGTAGTGGTTGAGGACCTCGAACGAGTTTAAGTACAAGTAACTCAATCACTACGGTAGGTTGGTAGAGTAGGAGAGAACAGGGGAAGAAGAGGACGGAAGTTAGAAAGGGTCGTAGTCCCAGAAAAGATTACTCAGTCAAGAAACGTAGTCCACCGGGTTCATAACCTCGAAGTCGTAGTCAGGAAGGTCACTTATAAGTCCCAACTAAAGGAAAACCTACCTGACTAAACTAGAGGAACGACGAGTTCCCTGAGTTTTCAGAAGATGTCGTGGTACTAAGTTTTCGTAGTTAAGAAGCCGATGAGACTCTTTTGTTTCAATATTCGCAAATCTGTGGTCATATATGACCGTGTTCACACTTGAACCTCGAAACAACTGTGTAGTCACGATGTCAGACTACGTTCTACGAAACTACACAAATCACACTGAAGCACTTCTCGACAGAGACCCGTTTTCTTATTAACCATCCCGGTCCACTCAAGTCCCATTGGTGATACCCGTCAAAGACTGAACTCGTGATCTAAGTCAGTCCAGTCAGTGAGTCAACACAGACTGACAAACACTGGGGTACCTGACGTCGTGTGGTCCGTGATCTAATCCGACGACGAAGGGACTCACTCGTGGTGATGAACAGTCACTGTCAAGTCGGACATAATTCTGGTGGAACATTGAAGATACACCCCCCATCTAGATACTGTGTCTGCAATGTTAGATGATCGATGGTATAAATTGCACGTCTAGACACACACGATAAACTTAGTGAGAGGAACATCCTTCTTTTAACATTGTCGAGTGGAAGTGAATTACCTGAACTCGTTTTGACCAATTGACTCACTCGAACAACATCTACATGCCTCTCCAAAAAACGACTGTGTGTTTTCACAAGTCACTGACACAGTCATAACACTATAGTGATCCTTACTTCTTACTTTAATTATATATGAACAAATATTCTTTTCTCGCATGTTTGGAGTTCGAGAAAGAAAGCAAATATTAAGATATGAAACGATTCCCATTATTTAAGTCTCTCTACTAATGTATTGATACCAGGTTCCAGTGTTAACGGGGAGGAACGGGAGTCTGAAACAAAATAATAATGAAAGTACGACCGTTAAAACTATTTCCCGAAAGGGATCCTCTTCTACTCTGTTGAGAGTTTAGATCGACATTTTTTTGAATTCCGTTTGTCAAGACTATTAACCCTTTTAAACTTTGTATTGTTCTCGAAGTTCAATAGTCACCTTATAATCGTACCTCAGAATCGATGACCTGAAGGTCCCTTCACGGTCCGTCGATAGGAAGAATTGTCTGTACGTGTACCATATTGGACTTTACGTACCTCACGGTACTCTCTTCGTCACCTCCCTATCATCTATAGAACGAGCGGAGTGTAGGGTGACCCCCCGGAGACTAAGGTCGGTGACGACCACACAAGTCAAGGGTCCTCAGTCGTGGAAGATGACCGTCCCGGTACGGATGTGACCCCGACGAGGGTGTCGGACCCCCCGGACACCCTCGGGTGTAGGACACCGGTATACACGTTGGGTCACACGTCCCCAATCCAGGGTCGCCCCGTGGGGACGGGTGCCACACTGGTCAGTAACTACTCCTGTGTAGACCCCTACCGAAAAGTAGGAGGAGAGGAGTGTGAAGGGAAGGGGAGTGACGGGTAGGGATCCTCGGAACAGTTAACGTGTCGGTCGTCCGTTCAAGATAGAGGCGAGACGAAGTCCCTCGTCGCGAGTCCGTCCCCTAGTGGGCTCCGTGGACTACGTCTTTCACGAAATACACCACCCTTTTACCGAGAAGACCTGGTAAGAAATATAACATAATTAATCGTGATCCCGGAGAGGGAGGTGGAAAGTCGATCGGGGAGTCCTGGTAGCTAGAAGACAGAGACGATCTCGTGGGGTACATCCATACACGGGGCGGGAACTCTGTCACCAGTACCGACCTTGACTTTCTTGGTACGTGGTTCGTCCCTAGGGTTCGGTGACCTTTACCTCCCAAGGGAGGTCCCCCTTTCCCACGGAGTTCGGTCAAAGACAGACCCCTCTGTAACCTCAGAAAAAGAAGACATCATTGAAGAGAAGGAAACAGAAAGAGAAGTACCAGTAACTTTCCGTCCCAAACTCAAGAAGCCAAACGTACATGACTAAGACCGATTGGAGTCGTCTTTTATTTCATTAAACGTCCTTCCTGCTTTTCAGTCTAAACCTCCGAAGTGTCGGTCCTCGTTATGGGGGTTTATCGTAGTGTCTTGACCAGGGGCTTTCTCAGTGTTCACCGTTGCATCCGTCATGACGTGGTCTGGGACTTTGAATGTCGTCGAATTTGGTGACGGCACAACGGTAGTGTCCGTGGTCTCGTAGAAACTGACCCAGGGGTACCAGTAGAGGGGTACCACGAAAACGACCTGGACCTCTGACATGAACAGAATCTCTATATCGTGTGGGATATTAACTTACAGTAAGATTTTTTTTTATTCTGTAGTCGGACCCGTTGTCTCGGTTCCCCTAGGTAAACCGTGTAAATTTCTATGGTAGACTACAGTGACATACCAAAGATTGCGCCAAACCACCCTGAGACCTACGGTATCGGGGAGTAAATTAGTTTTAAAGGTGAGTGTCGATAAGATATGTAACCCTAAGAATATTAAAACCGACCTCTTAGCCGAATCTTTGGTGATAGAACACCCTTATCCGTAGAAGTTACAGTTCTCCGGAACCCAACTATTGGATGTTCTCCGAGGATTTTAAAAGGACGATTCACACACCAGACTGGTACTTCCTCCCTCCTCCTTGGAGACCTTTTCGGTCTCCATAATTATGTAATAATATTAATATTATATTAATATTTAATATAATAAATATAGATAATCATTCATTATGTAATAATTACTTTTACTCCGAGACCGTCGTACTGATTCGGAGTGGTTGGTTCACGGTCGAGGGTGAGAGACTTCATGAACGTTGAAACTTACCCGATGTCCGTAGTGTAATCCCCTGACTTCCTTTATCTACTCGACAATATCTCTTAGTTTTAAGGTTTCGGAGTGTTGGGATCCGAATGAGATCCCTGTACTTTAGATAAATAAGAGTTCGTGTTCGGTCTTTAATTAAAAAAACGTCCGAAAACCCTTTATTCACCTTATTCCAAGACTGTTCCGGTTATATATTCAGTATCTAATCTACGTTGCCCTTCCACTACCGGGGATACAGGGATGGGCGTCCACAAGTCTAGGTAGTCCCCCGGTCCTCTTCTGGACAGAGGTGTGGTGGAGACCACCGACAGAACCAACCGAAAGAGAGTATGGGAGGGACCGGGTGGGTTTGGAGAAGGAGAAGGAGATCATCTCTTCGTCTTCGAGGATGGACGGTCACCCGTGTTTGTCTCTAACTACGTTCTTCAAAACGTAACGGACAGTCCAGTTGAGTCGGGTCCATTTGTGGGTCACTACTTTCCAGTGACCAGTGACTGGAACTAGAAAGAATTGTGAATTGTTTCTGTCGAGTAGTACTTAACGGGAACGAGACTAAGGTGTCGAGTGGAAGTCATGAAGAGTCGAACGATCGAAGGTCTATTCCCGAATTTTGAGTCAGGAAACACTCACCTGCGGAACAGTGTTCCAACGTTTCTTCTTGGCAGCCTCACTTCTACTTCCCCTCTCCTTCGGGACACAATTAAACCTCCTCAGGGAAATTCAAAACCCCAGGTTTCACTCAAACAACTCCCAACATACGAAAAGATCACCTTTGTCGACACCACCAAAACCGGCGTAGGGTACTAAATCCCTCCAGTGACCGTCACAAGACCTTTATAGGTGGACACTCTACAGAGGGTTCTGTCTTCCCATGGGGACCCGTGACCTCCTATGACTTTCCCTCCGGTACCTTCTAGAGAGATCTCTCCCAACCCAAGGTCCAAAGGGTGGAGTTGGAGAGAGAATCCAGGATCCCCGAAGTATCTGACACCTCTTGTCTACACTCCGTACAGTCCTCTACTTCACGACTCAATTCGGAAGTCACTAGTGTCGACTACTAGTAAAGACTACATAGTAACTTCATTCATATCTCGTCATATCTCGATTCCCTAATTACCGATGAAATTTTTAGTTCACGGTATTAGAAGTTTAGGGTTACTGTACTCCCGTCTACGATTCCGAGATCCGTTAACCTTTTTTTTTTTTTTGTCGTTTACAAGGGGAAGACACAATTTTTTTTTTTTTTACTCACCCTCCTTTCTTCACTG
This sequence comes from Capra ibex, assembly GCA_006410555.1. Taxonomy (NCBI): domain Eukaryota; kingdom Metazoa; phylum Chordata; class Mammalia; order Artiodactyla; family Bovidae; genus Capra; species Capra ibex. The sequence goes on along the minus strand of SJYO01050590.1, from coordinate 13,013,324 downwards.
ATCGTTTCTAAAAGACGAGAACTTTTAGTCAGAAATGGAATTTAGTGGGTCACACCACACTCAAGGACACACCGGGTCGAACACCCCGAAAGAAACCGACTTTCGACCGGACCCTTGGGAACCAAGGAGTTGACCACATTCGGTACTTCCGTGTGAAGGAAGAAGACTGTGTGACTGGTTTAGGACATGTCGTTGACCTTGTGGGACCCCGTGGTTCGTGTCTCGTACCGAGCCGTAGGGGGAGATAGACGGCGTAGGTGAAGAGAGAGGACTTGGTCGAAGAGACCGTTTCCTAAATACCGTGGAAGACCCGTCTTTTTTTCGTTGTAAAGACACGAACAACACCCGGTTAGTAGATTAAGTGACCCAAGTCGTGGGTCAAATAACTGACTCCAACCCGATTTATACAATAGATGAGAACACAATGTTTAGTGGGGGTCTGAATTGTTCAATTTTGCGGTTTGTAAATAACAGAGTGTCAACGGTTTTTTTCTTTTTAATATATATATATATAAATCTACACAGACCAGAATCAACCCCGCGTGTCCTTGAAGAAACGCTGTGAGCCTTAGAAAGTAACAAACGACGGCGTGTCCGAATGACCCGCAGAGAGTATGAACGCTACGTCCGAGAAATCGACACCGAATCAACGGGACTCCGTACACCCTAGAATCAAGGGTCTGGTCTCTAACTTGGGTACAGGGGACGTGACTTTCCACTTAAGAATTGGAGACCTGGTGGTCCCTTCAGGGATAGAGCGTCAACAATTCCCAGTCATTAGACCCTCGTCGAATCGATCCCCTAAGACCGAGATCTCAGAGGTCTCAGTTCTATGGGGAACCCCGACGTCAGTTCACTTAGACGTCAGTTCACTTAGACGTCACTTAGACGGAGGTTCAAGTGAGTGTACCAGTCCCCGTCGGGATCAATGAACGTCAGAAAACCTAACTCCCGGAGTCAAGAAATGATCGATAACAGGCCCCCGAAGATGAGAAATGTTGAACCCGGAGAGGATCTTGACAAGTGTCACACCGTCGAAGGAAGAGGGTATGTCTCACTATGGCCCCCCTCCTCTCTCTCTCTCTCGCCCCCCACCCCCTAGGGTTCCGTCTCGGTGTCAGAAAAATATTGGATTAGGGTCGTCACCATGTAGGAGAGAAGACGGTATACGAGAACCAGAGTTCCTCTGGTCACGACCATCTCAACACTCCCCTGGTGAGACCGACACTTAGGGTGTCACCGCCCACCCCACTCCTAGTAATCCTCGGTAGGATTCTCTGACGGATGGGAACTTGTAGCCGTCTCCTCGACCTGAGTTCAAGTCATTGACGAAGTCTGGAGAGGTAGAAATGGAAATCCGGGAGACATTCCTCTGACCATACTGAGATAGGTGTTTAGGTCCACATACTTTTATTTGAAAATAAAACTCGGAGGTAAAAGGACTCAAAATCTTTGAAATTGGAGTGTAAAAGAGTCATCTCAGTTTCACTACCCTCCTTAAGAGGGACCAATACGTCGTAGAAGGACCTCGAGAGGTGACGAAGGGACGGAAAGGGAGAGCCGACTCAGGGACATCGTCCCTGAGGACCCGTCAGTACATCTTAGAGTACACGAAACTACATGATGTACATACGTACGATTTAGTGAAGTCAGTACAGACTGAGAAACACTGGGACACCTGACATCGGACGGTCCGAGGAGACAGGTACCTTAAGAGGTCCGTTCTTATGACCTCACCCAACGGTACGAGAGGGGGTCCCCTAGAAAGACTGGGTCCCTAACTTGAGCGCAGAGAATGTAACGGACGTAACCGTCCACCCAAGAAATGGTGATCACGGTGGATTCTTCGGGGACTACATGATGTAAGGAAAGGAAAGATCTTAGACCGACGAAGGGTTCACCAGGAAGGATGACATAATGTTTATCGGAGACGTTCCCTTAGGGACCTGTGGAGACGGAAAAAAGTAGGGTGTCGGGTCCCTCTCGAGTAAGATCCGATAAGAGAAAACCAGACTTATGGAAAGAACTCTCAAGATAGGATCTAGGTTCTACAAGTCTGAAACCTTTACCCTTGACACCTCAGAGTTCAACGAACACTGAAGACGGAGCTCCGTTCCTGAAATCCCGACAGATATGAAAATTTTTATAAAAAACCGACGTGGTGAACCGTACGTCCTAGGGTCAAGGGGTTGGTCCTTAGTTTGGGCCCGAGGGACGTCACCTTTACGTCTCAGGGTTGGTGAACTGGTGGTCCCTCCAGGGCCCGACGCATATAAAAACTTCCACCTTTGTGTCCTCCCTTTTCCTTTCTACCTTATGGGACTACGGGGTCGGGGAGAGACCCGAGAATCAACCGGTCTGGCGTAACAGGTAGATTGGAGGTCGGTCGTTGTAATTAAAACGAACGACACGACTTCAAACCGTCTAAATAATATATTACGTGTGGACGGACGGTGAGGAGGACTCGGTACAAGAGGTCAGATTCTGAACAGAGGAAAGACTATGGAAAGGACTGGAGTCCGAACCCTCAGTAGTGAGAAGTAAAACGTGAATATCTCGACGGAAGTAGAGAAAACAAAAAGGAACATTGGAAGAGACACAGTTAAGTCTCTGGTGTATACCCGTCAGAAAACCGACTAAGACAGGGTTTCTACATCAAACCGGGTAAAACAAAAATTAAACTTACTCAAGTCAAGTCAAGTCAACGAGTCAGTACAGGCTGAGAAACACTGGGGTATTTAGCGTCGTGTGGTCCGGAGGGACAGGTAGTGGTTGAGGGTCTCAAGTGAGTCTGAGTGCCGGTAGCTCAGTCACTACGGTAGGTCGGTAGAGTAGGAGACAACAGGGGAAGAGGAGGACGGCGGTTAGGGAGGGTCGTAGTCTCAGAAAAGGTCACTCAGTTGAGAAACGTACTCCACCGGTTTCATGACCTCAAAGTCGAAATCGTAGTAAGGAAGGTTTCTTTAGGGTCCCGACTAGAGGAAGTCTTACCTGACCAACCTAGAGGAACGTCAGGTTCCCTGAGAGTTCTCAGAAGAGGTTGTGGTGTCAAGTTTTCGTAGTTAAGAAACCACGAGTCGACAGAAGTGTCAGGTTGAGAGTGTAGGTATGTACTGATGACCTTTTTGGTATCGGAACTGATCTGCCTGGAATCAGTCGTTTCATTACAGAGACTAAAACTTATACGATAGATCCAACCAGTATTGAAAAAAGGGTTCCTCATTCGTAGAAAATCAAAGTACCGACGTCAGTGGTAGACGTCACTAAAACCTCGGGGGGTTTTAATTCAGACTGTGACAAAGGTGACAATGGGGTAGATAAACGGTACTTCACTACCCTGGCCTACGGTACTAGAAGCAAAAGACTTACAACTCGAAATTCGGTTGTAATAGTGAGGGAAGAAAGTGAAAGTAGTTATCCGAAAAATCGAGGAGAAGTGAAAGACGGTATTCCCACCATAGTAGACGTATAGACTCCAATAACTATAAAGAGGGTCGTTAGAACTAAGGTCGAGCACAAAGAAGGTCAGGTCGCAAGGAGTACTATATGAGACGTATATTCAATTTATTCGTCCCACTGTTATATGTCGGAACTACTTGAAGAAAAGGATAAACCTTGGTCAGACAACAAGGTACAGGTCAAGAGTGACAACGAAGGACTGGACGTATGTCTAAAGAGTTCTCCGTCCAGTCCACCAGACCATAAGGGTAGAGAGAGTCTTAAAAGGTCAAATAACACTAGGTGTGTCAGTTTGCGAAACCGTATCAGTTATTTCGTCTTTCTCTACAAAAAGACCTTAAGAGAACGAAAAAGGTACTAGGTCACCTACAACCGTTAAACTAGAGACGAAGGAGACGGAAAAGATTTTGGTCGAACTTGTAGTCCTTCAAGTACCAAGTGCATAACGACTTCGGACCGAACCTCTTAAAACTCGCAATGAAATGATCGTACACTCTACTCACGTTGACACACCATCAAACTCGTAAGAAACGGTAACGGAAAGAAACCTTAACCTTACTTTTGACTGGAAAAGGTCAGGACACCGGTGACGACTCAAAAGGTCTAAACGACCGTATAACTCACGTCGTGAAAGTGTCGTAGTAGAAAGTCCTAAACTTTATCGAGTTGACCTTAAGGTAGTGGAGGTGATCGAAACAAGCATCACTACGTACTCAATGGTCGTAAATTTTTACTTTCCCCTAAAGGGACCACCAGGTCACCAATTCTGACGTACGAGGGTCACGTCCCCCGTACCCAAGTTAGGGACCAACCTCTTGATCCTAGGGCGTACGGTGTGTCGTACCGGATTTTTTTTTTTTTTTTTCTCTCTCTCTCTTTCCTAAAGTGTCTTTAAACCGAAGACCGAACGTAACTCTTCAGTATAGGTCATCGGGGACTGAGTGAAAGGGTACCCAATTATTAATCACGACGTATAGTCGTGACAGGTAAATCCACCCTGTCGAAGGAGGATAGCCGAAGACGGGAGAAGGGAAAACGATCTGGAGAAGGGAGTGGACGATCTGGAGACACTAAGGACGAAACCAAAGACTACATCAATGGAGTGGAGAGTGTCCGACTAGCAAGACCTACGAGGAAAAAAAAACGTAAATTACTAACGGGTCGTGTAGTCCGACTCGACCCACAGTCACCTTCTTTCAAGTTTGGTACAGTAGATACTTGACTTTTAAACCTTCTCGTGACGATACCTTACCCAAAAGAACCACCGAGTCTGTCATTTCTTAGACGGACGTTACGTCCTCTGGACCCAAGCTAGGGACCCAGTCCTTCTAGGGGACCTCTTCCCTCACCGATGGGTAAGGTCAGTAAGAACGGACCTCTTGAGGTACCTGTTTCCTCGGACCGTCCGATCCTGACACCCCAACGTTTCTCAACCTGTATTGACTCACTGATTGTGAACGTGATACGACACCTTATCCGTGACAGTCGATTAAAGTGGGTCTTAGGTTCCCGACGACTTATCCGTTTCACAAGACCCACTATTTGTTAAGGGTTAAGCATTAAATAAATATCGATTATTAGGGTCCGCCGTTAAGGGAATAACTATATAGAGGAACACAACTGAAACATTAAAAAAACGTCATCCAGACTTCTCTAGAAATCATCTATCTTTGCAAATAAGAGAGATGGTCTTCAAGTCAAATGAGTTATACCTGAATTAGATGCCTTCAGTCACGGTTCCGGGACCCCGTTCTCACACCCTCACCCCGTTTCATTCACTTCCTCCCCTCATCATCCTCTACTCCGGTCTTCAAAGTACATTCCTCCCACACACCGGCGTCCACCATCGTCTGCCAGTCCAAAGACCCAAACGGTTTCTTGACCGTAAACGTAAACTAAGGTAAAGTTACTCCAGGGGTCAGGTAGAAGGTACAACCCCGACTTGTCCCGAGTTTCGAGAGGAAACTCTTGTGAGGGTCCTCTACTTTTTATTAGAAACTAAAGGACAGTGGGAACACGTCTCAGACCCTAGATTCCGAAGTCCTTCGAGTCGTGGAGCGGGTTCCAGTATAAGTCGGTCCCGGGTGAGACTGGGAATCGTAGATTTTACGTCTTGAAGATCCTGAAGGGACCACCAGGTCACCCCCTTGATTCTAGGTCCTACGACACACAGTACCGGTTTTATTATTATTATTATTTACGTTTTCCGGGAAAAACGTGTGTATGATCCTATCCTGGAAACATGTATCCGGAAGGAAAAGTATTCGGTTTATTTAAGAAGAATTTTCTACCTCTTGAAGACCTGAGAGAACCCTACTAGAAACGGGACCTTAAACGGGGTCTCGTAACAATCTCTTCACAACCTGGAGACCCTCACTCCCCCAGGAAGGGAGAGGAAACGACCGAAAACCTTCGCTCAACAGTATGCACGTTTCAGAGAAGTCAGCACAGGTTGAGTAAAACTGGGATACCTGACATCGGACGGTCCGAGGAGACAAGGACCTTAAGAGGTCTGTTCTTACGACCTCACCCATCGGTAAAGGACTAGGTCGCTAACTTAAACGTAAAGGAGACCGAGGACGTAACGTCCACCTAAGAAATGGAGAATAACACATTAACGGTCGCTCGATCGTTAATATGTTATTGGGTAAAAAACCTAAGGAAGAAGGACCAAGAAAGACTCGGAAGACCGAAGACGAACACTGTAGAGAGACTGAGCTTACCGAGATCGTGTCTTCGCCAAACTCAAATCTCCGACAAAACGTTTTAATTCTCCGACGAAACTGTGCCGAAATTCCTTGTGTGGCACTCAAAGGCGGCGTCGCCAACGGAGTAAGTTGGGACCCTCTGTTGTTTACGAGGTTTAGCCCGGTGCGTGCGGGTCACAGTGTGTCGGTGGGTCGTTCACCGGTAAATTAGAGTTAGTGAGGGGTGTCGCACCCGGTTAATTTCTCCTTCGGTCGTCCCGTTCCTCGTGACCGTTTAGAAAACTCCCCTCCTCTGGGGTCCCGACGGAACGGTTTCGAGAGGGTGAGGTAACTGTGTGACACGTTCTTACACTTGGTACCCCGACACTCACCCGACCTCCCGACGGGGTCTTTGCCCTCGGCTCTACGTCATGTCTACCGTCGTTCTCACCGCCACTGTGTCTTATCATAGGGACCCGAGCTTTGAAGGTTTTACTCTAAATGTCAAGACAGGGCGGGAGAAAACCCTCCCTTGTGGACGAGGTCGTCGAAACCTTTACCGGAGACTAATAGTCGAAGACACGTCCCTAGTCTAAAAACGTCGAGTGATCACGGACCACACTTTATTTTCGATAAAACTCCACCCTCCTCAAGAGTTGGAAAAGGAGTTACGTAAGACACAGGATAAATTGAAGAGAGTTTGGGAAATAAAGACTCAGAGAAAAGAAGGTGTAAAGGAGGAAGAAATGGATGGAAGATGACACGAGAGGAGAGATTTACAAACGTTGGAGACGTACTCTCTGGTTCGGTCCCAAATGGCGAGTAAAGGTCGGGGTGGAAGGGTAGTCCTAGTGGACCCTGAGGTTTATAACCCAACCGGTTTTTTTAAGTAAACCGAAAAAAAGGTATACTACCAAACCTTTTTGTGTTCGATTGAAAAATATCGGGTCACCAATACGAACCCAATGAAAGGTTTGGTGACTATAGTCTTAGAGAGAGTCGTACCACGGGACCGTATCTGTACCTTTAAGGAGTCGACTAAGATCGTATGTCGGTTCTTAGTCTTTACGACCGGTGCCATTACTACAATTCTTTATTCTATCTAAACTGATAGGACTAGGTGAGTCGGATCGAATTCCGGGTGTGACCTCAAAGATCTTCGTTCTAAATCAGGGTCTCTATCGACACTTCTTAATGTAATTCAAAAGTATCGTCAAGAGAACAATATGTTTACTATGTACAAGTGACTTCTCGTAAATCTTTTATCACTCTTCTCTTTAGAAATCATGGTGTTATTTATAAAAATACATAAAACCATCTATAAAAAAATGAGAATCAAGATACGTGTTCATGTCTCTTAAAGGACTTATTTTCCGCCCAATATAATGAATATCGGAGTATTGAGAAAAGAGAATTATAGTACTTGGAGAAAGGTACACTCAATTACGTAAGATCTTGTGTCAAAGACAACTACCGTATTATAACAAATTGGTCAGAGGAGAATTTCCCAAACTCCCATGACAAAACAAGAGAATACTATTTGTGGCACTATCGGTGAAAACATCCATTTAGAAACGGGAGTAGGTACCAAAACCAGACTAAAAAGAGATAAAAGTAAGTGACCCAGCAATACAGGTCAGAGTACGAAAATTAATATGGGATCTGTGATTGTGAGGTTTTAAACACAAAAACATTTATTTTCGACTATACTTGTAATTTTTTAATACAGCGATAGTTCAGTGAAAATAAGTTTTCTTCGAGATTACTACGGGGAACACAAGGGGTTTAGAACAAAGGATATAGAATGGGGTTATGTAAGAAATTCCGTTTCTGGATTTGAAGTGGGAGTCAAGAAGGACATGGGGGTCGTGTTTTGGAAAGGGGTGATTAGGTGTGTGTTCATCACAATTAAACTCGAGGTATAACAGAAGAGAAATTTTTTTCATAAATAGATAAACCGACACGGTCCAGAATCAGGGTCGTACTCTCTAGCAGTTAGAAGAAACACCGTATACCTAAAAAAATCAACGTCGTACGACTTAGAAAACAAAAAAATTTTCGACACGTACGTCTTAGGAATCAACGTCGCACACTTGAGAATCAACACCGTACACCCTAGATCAAGGGACTGGCCCCTACCTTGGACCCGGGGGACGTAACCTTCGTACCTCAGAATCGGTGACCTGGTGGTCCCTTCAGGGAGGTATAACAAAACTTAGTTAGAGATGAAAAGGTGGAGTGATCGTGGAGGAGTAGTTTGGCAGAAGTTACAAGTAAACCTGACTTGAAAACTCAGAACTAGGAGAGGACAGAAAAGAGGTGTACGTCGGTTTTACTAGAGAGAAACGTCACTTGGTCTACTACCGTAACGGACGGAACTTCTCAACGTACCGAGGGACAGAAGGTCTTAGTTCAAGTCCTAAACATTGGTACTAGGCGTCTTGGACGTTTCGACCGGGAACAACTGGAACGACTAGAAAAGGAAGATGAAGAAGTGGACTACTGGTCCGAGGTCCGTGTGAACGTAATAAATAGAAGAATTTACACGATTACGGAACGGGTAGAACTCTGAAAATATGGACGTCACTTCGTAGGTGGACTACATCTCTTCTTGATACATCCGTACGCCGAATACGAAAACAAAGGACTCTTTATTTCAGGACACTAGATTCTCAGAGGATAGAAAATGGTACTGTGATATTATCCGATTAAACAATCGAAGGTTTATCCCATTTTAGAGTCCGGGAAGTACGTAATTGTGAGTGGTAAGGTCGTAGGAACCCTTCTTTTGGATGGCACCCCCTCTAGTTTACCTACGTCAAGTGAAAGGTATATGATATCAAAGAAGAGGGGGAAGGGTAGTGTATGTGAAATTCACATCACTGACTTATAATTTATTATGGTGGACACCGACTAAGTACAGTTACATACCGTTTTGGGTGGTGTTATAACATTAATCGGAGATTAATTTTGTTTAATTAATTTTTTATTTAAAGTAGAACGAAATCTTCACACCGCAGAAGTGGTAACCTGGTGGTCCCTTCAGAGGGGTTTAACGTCGAAATTATTCACCTTCTTCGTCTTCACTAGTAGACAGGTAGGAACATTATCAGGATAAACAGAATTCTCATTTAGTCCACCGAGACCTTCTGATTTATAACCGATAGTACCGAAAAGTGGTTTAATCTGTGTCACTCTTGATAATCTTTCAGGTCGTCCGATTTTAATCTGTCTAAATTGATCACGAACAAAAAGACATACCTAAAACCTTCCTTCGGTCCGTGTTGAGTAAAAGAATACCTTCCTTACGTCCTAGGTAAGTGACAGAAGGACGTTCCCACAGACTTCAGAGGTTATATACCAGTGTTGAACGATTCTTCTCTAAACTACAACAACAAGTCAGTGATTCAGTACAGACTGAGAAAAGTTGGGGTACCCGACATCGTACGATCCGAAGGAACAGGAAGTGACAGAGGGTCTCAAACGAGTTTGAGTAGAGGTAACTCAGTCACTACGGTAGGTTGGTAGAGTAGGAGACAACAGGGGAAGAAAAGGATGGGAGTTAGAAAGGGTCGTAGTTCCAGAAAACGTTACTCAACCGAGAAACGTAGTCCACCGGTTTCATAACCTCGAAATCGTAGTCAGGAGGGTCACTTATAAGTCTAAATCTAAAATCCAAAAAATTAATTTTATTAAAAAAACCGATGTGTCGTACACCCTAGAACCGGGAGACTGGTCCCTACCTTGGGTGTGGGAGACGTCACCTTCTTGTTTGAAATTGGTAACCGGACGGTACCATCAGGACTCTAAATCTAAACTAACGGTAGTTTCATTCAACAAAAAAGTGTGACCACAAGAACACTACCAGAGGAAAGTCTTCTTCGTCACTCCCTTATAACCTCTTGAACCTATTATGGTTGTCGATCGATTTTCTACCAATTAAGTGGACCCATTTTATGACCCCGGTTAGTCAAGTTTAGAAACCTTATTCGACCCAGTTCTGGTTCTGTCACGACACAATCCTGTGATTCAAAGTTAAAGAACCTTAAAAAAGGGGGTTTCCGTTGTCCCGATCGATTACGGTAGAGTATACAGATTTGATCCTACCGAGATTTACGACGGATCGACGGACAATCATGTCAAGGTAGTAGGAAATGAAAAGAAAGAAAAAAAGACCCCCCACCCCACCACCCCCGACGTGGAATTCCGAACACCCTACAATCAAGGGACCGACCCGTAGTTTGGACGCGGGGGACGTAACCTTTGTGCCTCAGAATTGGTGACCTGGTGGTCCCTTCAGGGTAGTAGGAAACGAAAAGATTGAGATAAGGGGGAGGAAGGAACCTTACTTATTTTCCTCTTCAATACCACTCAAGTCAGGACGAGAGACAGGAGACCCACCTGTCATACCGACTTAGTCTCTTCCNGAAAGAAAAAAAAGACCCCCCACCCCACCACCCCCGACGTGGAATTCCGAACACCCTACAATCAAGGGACCGACCCGTAGTTTGGACGGGGGGGACGTAACCTTTGTGCCTCAGAATTGGTGACCTGGTGGTCCCTTCAGGGTAGTAGGAAACGAAAAGATTGAGATAAGGGGGAGGAAGGAACCTTACTTATTTTCCTCTTCAATACCACTCAAGTCAGGACGAGAGACAGGAGACCCACCTGTCATACCGACTTAGTCTCTTCCAAGAACCAGACTAAACTCTATCTATTACTTACCTATTTCCCTTTTAACACCGTCTACCTTTATCTCTGGTGTTTTCCTATTACTATGGTCTTTTCCTATTACAGTATAAAAGGGTTCTAATGTAAACTATCTCATATACAAACACCACGGTTTGGTACCGTCTAAGACCCTCTGTGGAGACCTAAAGGAAAAGGAACTCTTCCTCTAAACCTGACTTCAGTCTTATGTTCTATATCAAATCTTAAGATGAACCAACTAAATCTCTGTACCGTAGTGAGTCATGGGGGACTTATTGTTATTAAATCGAACCTCACCAAAAACAGAACGAAACCAATGTAAACACTATATCCACGAAAAAACCGGAACTCTCTTTAGGACAGAAACGTGACCCTACCTGTGTAACAGAGTAGCACGGACCGTCGACTGTGGGACATAACGACACTCGGTCTTACTGTAGTATAATTCTCATATGTAGAACGAAAAATATGTCATAGAGTCTTAGACGAAACGGAAAACTGATGTATTAATACTTACACCTATTTTTGATACTTTTCGGAAGTATCTTAGTCTTAGCACAGGTTCTTCTACTTATAGACGTACCATGTCGTACGTGTGGGGTAGTTTACGGGACCTTGAAACCTTTCCGTCCACTCACCCAATGTGTCACTTTGGACCTTCAAGCCCAATCACTTTTGAACAAAGGAACCCCGACCCTATACTAGCACAGGGTCTGGTCTACCCTGGGTCTCAAGTGACTCGTCACCGGAGATCCCCTTTATTCACCATATACTCTTTTTCCCACAAAAACGAACCTTTCAATCTTTTTACAGTGGTATCATAATTGACCATATAGTACTTTAATTCGTACTGAAATTAGAGACGATATCAACGTCCCGTATTATTTTCTAAAAATCGAAATGTATGTCTCGATTTCCTTTTAGTTCAGTTACCTCTTCTACTAAAGGGCCTACTTCTCTACAAAACCCTTTGAACTGAATTCTATGGGTCAATTACATCAAAGGTACCTTTGAACGATCTCCTGTAATACCTCAACTTACTTACAAAGATAGTTGTAGATGATTTTTCACCTCCCCTCCTCCTCTTACCCTCTACGTTCCTTCCTTCCTAGACCCTTTCCGTCTAACACATAGTCTTTTGACTATTTACTTTGATCTTGTCTCAGAACATTTGAACAAAGTACCTCTCTTAAGGTTGAGGAGCCACCTCCTATGTCCAGAACCACCAACAGATATAAAACCACCTAAATAAAAAACACACATGTGGTTTATGACATCTTCAACGATACGATTCTCATTCTTTTACGGAGTTTATACATGGTTCCTAGTTCCTCCAAAAGTGTCTCAAGTCCACTTGATGTTTTTCCCCAATTGTCGACGAAGACACCAGAAAGGAGATCGGAGTCCCATAGACTCCTAAACTGAGATCCTGAAAAGAGAAACCTTATAGTTGAGTTCCTTAACAACCCTACCATCCGATGACTAATTTGTCTTAGACCAATTCTTAATATGAGACATGTACGTGTAACAGTTTTGACCAATAACTCATTACTCATTAACTGTCACTACTCTACGTCGACGGAACTTCTTACCCGTTCCCTGCCAATGTACGGACTCCCCGATGTGTTGGTCGACCGTGTTTCGACTTTCCCCGAGTCTTGACTACCGAAGAGACTTGACTCTAGTGCACGTGACGGAACAGAGAACACCCTTGTGTACAGGGTCCAAGTCCTACTGACACGGACCCTCAGTGCCCTGTAGACGGCACAACAACGTCACGTATGACGTTATATCGTACAGGACATAGGAAATCATTTCGATTCGTCTGAACCACCACACACCCCAGATAACCCAGAACACTTAAACAGACAGATTTGGGTTCAGGTAACACCGACCATCTCGTCTCACCTGCAACGTCAATAGAATTGGTAAAACACAAAATAAATAAAACCCCCCCATACTAACGAAACGTCACAATACAATCAAAGACGACATGTTCCTCCGCTTAGTCGATACACATATGTATATGGGGGAGGGAGAACATGATTGGAGTGGGGGAGGAGGATGGGTAGATGTAGTAGTGTCTCGTGTCTCGACGCAAGGGTGATCGTCGTCCAAGGGTGATCGACAGGCAAAACGAGTACCATCACGCATATACAGTCACGACGAAGGAGTACGTAGGACGGAAGGGGGAGGGGGTGACACAGGTGTACTCAGGGGATATAGACGTAGAGATGACAACGGGACGTTTTATCCAAGTAGACATGGTAAAAGATGTAAGGTGTGTATACGCAATTATATGTTATAAACAAAAAGAGACTGATGGAGTGAGACATACTGTCTGAGATCTAGGTAGGTGCAAAGATGTTAAAACAAGGGAAAAATACTGGTTCATTATGAGGTAAAGGAGATACATGGTGTAGAAGAAATAGGTAAGGAGACGACTACCTGTATAAATCCAACGAAGGTACAGGACCGATCTCATTTGTCATAACTTTACTTGTAACCCCATGTACACAGAAACGTCATAGTAAAAGAGTCCCAAAACTGGTTGGTTCTACCGTATAATTTTTCGTCTCTGTAATGAAACGGTTGTTTCCCGGTAGATCAGTTCCGATACCAAAAAGGTCACCAGTACATATCTACACTCTCAACCTGATATTTCTTTCGACTCGTGGCTTCTTAACTACGAAAACCTGACACCACAACCTCTTCTGAGAACTTTCAGGGAACCTGACATTCCTCTAGGTTGGTCAGGTAGGATTTCCTTTAGTCAGGACCCACAAGTAACCTTCCTGACTACAACTCGACTTTGAGCTTATGAAACCGGGGGACTACGTTTCTCGACTGAGTAAACTTTTCTGGGATTTTACCCTTTCTAACTTCCTTCTTCCTCTTCCCCTGTTGTCTCCTACTCTACCAACCTACCGTAATGGTTGAATTACCTGCACTCAAACCCATTTGAGACCCTCAACTACTACCTGTCCCTCCGGACCGTACGACGTCAAGTACCCCAGTGTTTTTCAGCCTGTGTTGACTCGTTGACTTGACTTGAAAGAGTCCCAAATACAGATCCTCACCCTAATGACTCAGAATATCATCAAGACAAAAATCAAAAAATTCCTTGGAGGGATAACAAGAGATATCACGGACATAGTCAACTGTTGGACTGGTTCCAACGTTTCCCCAGGGAAGAGTTGTCTGGGAGAGATCGTGAATAACAAACATTAAAAAAACTACTACCGGTAAGACTGGTCACATTCCCACTTTGGAGTAACATCAAATCTGAACGTAAAAGATTATTAATCACTACGACTCGTAGAAAAGAACACGAAGAACCGGTAGACATACAGAAAAAACCTCTTTATAGATAAATCCAGAAGACGGGTAAAAAACTAACCCAACACAAAAACTATAACTCAATGTACTCGACAAACATAGGAAATCTCAAATTAGGTAACAGTTAACGAAGAAAAGTTCCTAAAAGAAGTCAAGACTTCCAAAAGAAAAACAGAATCAATACCAAAGGGAACGAAACGTTTTCGAAAATTCAAATCAATACAGGGTAAACAAATAGAAACAAAAATTAAGAAGTGAGATCCTCCACCCAGTTTTTTCTAGAACGACACTAAATACGACTTCTCACACGACGGATACAAAAGGATATTCTCAGATATCACAGGATATCACAGACCGGAAGGTAAATCCAGAAATTAGGTAAAACTGAAATAAAAACACACACTACAATCCCTCACAAGATCAAAGTAAGAAAATGTACATCGACAGGTTAAAAGGGTCGTGGTACATAACTTCTTTAAGAGAAAAGAGGTGACATATAAGAACGGAGGAAACAGTGTCTTATTCACTGTTATCCACGCACCCATATAGAGACCTGAAAGATAGGACATGCTAACTAGACATAAAGACAGAAACACGGCCATGGTATGACGGACCTACTGACATTGAAACATCATTTCAGACTTCAGTCCTACGGACTAAGAAGGTTAAGACAAAAAGAAAGTTCTAACGAAACTCATAAACCTCAGAAAATACAAAAGTATGTTTAACATTAAAAAACCAAGATCAAGACACTTTTTACGGTAACCATCAAACTATCCCTAACGTGACTTAGACATCTGACGAAACCTAGCTAAAAGTGTTATACCCAAGAAGGTCAGGTTCTTGTACCATGTAGAGAGGTAGACAAACAGAGTAGAAACTAAAGAAAACAGTCACAAAATATCAAAAGACTCATGTCCAGAAAACGGAGGAATCCTTCTAAATAAAGATCCACAAAATAGGAAAAACGACGTTACCGTTTACCATAAAGGAACTAAAGAGAATAACTAGAAAACAACGATCATATATCCTTACGTTCTCTAAAGACACGGAATTAAAACGTAGGATGTTGAAATCATTTAAGCAACTAATCGTGGTCATCAAAAGACCACCGTAGACACCCAAAAGACATCATCATCAAAACATCATCGAAAGACATCCAAAAAGATACATACCATAGTTCAATAAACGTTTGTCACTGTCAAAATGAAGAAGAAGAGGTTAAACCTAAGGGAAATAAAGAAGAGACTAACGACACCGATCCTGAAGGTTTTGATACAACTTATTTTCACCACTCTTACCTGTAGACACATGAAAAGGATTAGAATTTCCCTTTATGAAGATCAAAAAGTGGTAACTCTTATTATAAACGACACACAAAAAGTACACACTGGAAATGATACAACTCCATCAAAGGGAGTTAAGGGTGAAAGACCTCTCAAATAGTTTTTATACACAACTTAAAACAACTTTCGAAAAAGACGTAGAGGTTTACAAATTATCTTAAGTGGACACTTCGGTATAACAGAACCTGAAAACAAAGTTCTAAATTTTTAAAAAAAAGTTATGATTATAAAAAATTTTATATTTAAGTAAATAAAATTGACCTCCAATTAATGAAATGTTATAACATAACCAAAACGGTATGTAGTTGTACTTAGGCGGTGTCCATATGTGCACAAGGGGTAGGACTTGGGGGGAGGGAGGAGGGAGGGGTATGGTAGGGAGACCCAGCAGAGTCACGTGGTCGGGGTTCGTAGGTCATAGTACGTAGCTTGGACCTGACCACTAAGTAAAGTATATACTATAATATGTACAAAGTCACGGTAAGGGGGTTTAGTAGGGTGGGAACGAGAGAGGGTGTCTCAGGTTTTCTGACAAGATATGTAGACACAGAGAAAACGACAGAACGTATGTCCCAATAGTAATGGTAGAAAGATTTAAGATATATATACGCAATCATATGACATAACCACAAAAAGAAAGACCGAATGAAGTGAGACATATTATCCGAGGTCAAAGTAGGTGGAGTAATCTTGACTAAGTTTACATAAGAAAAATTACCGACTCATTATGAGGTAACACATATACATGGTGTCGAAAGAATAGGTAAGTAGACGACTACCTGTAGATCCAACNTGTCCCAATAGTAATGGTAGAAAGATTTAAGATATATATACGCAATCATATGACATAACCACAAAAAGAAAGACAGAATGAAGTGAGACATATTATCCGAGGTCAAAGGAGGTGGAGTAATCTTATCGGTGATACCTCTTGTCACACCTCTAAGGAAATTTTTTGACCTTTATCTTGACGGAATACTGGGTCGTTTGGGTGACGACCCGTATGTGTCGCTCCTTTGGTCTTGACTTTCTCTGTGCACATGAGGTCACAAGTAGTTCCAAAAATATTTCACAAATAAAGAAATAAACGACGTAGTCCAGAATCAACGTCGTACGCCCCAGACACGACGGAATACACCCTAGAAAAATGACGTCGTGTGCATAAGAGATCAACACCACGCACCCGAGTCATCAACGTCATGGACCAGACGTCTCGAACACCCGAAGTCATCAACAACGTACTTTCGAGAGATCAACACCGTGTACTCGAGACCTCTCGTGGTCGAGCCATCGACACCGTGTACCCGAATCTACGAGACGTCGTACACCCTAGAATCAAGGGGTCGGTCCCTGACTTGGGTGTAGAGGACGTAACGTTCCGTCTGAGAATTGGTGAACTGGGGGTCAGTTCAGGGACAACCTTTTAAAATGACACTGACTAGACAAGTATAAAAGATAAAGAAGGACCAAGTCAGAACCTTCCACTATGAAAAGATTCTTAAACTTGTAAAGAAGGTCCACCAGGTAAAATAACCGTATACATCAACGAACGTCATTAGAGAATACTAAGAAACATAAAGTCACCACAGTCAACATTAAAGAGAAAAAGTAAAGATTAAAATAACTAATCTTAGAAGAGAGGGAAAAAAAGAACTAGTCAAACCGATTTCCAAATAGTCAAAATAAATAGAAGAGTTTGTTGGTTGAAAACCAAAATAAGTAGAAAAAGATTAAAAAAAAGATAAAAAAGAAGTAAATAAAGACAAGACTACAAATACTAAAAAAGGAAGGTGATTGAAAAAAAGAAGAAAGAGATCAACGAATTCCATATTTCAAACTAACAAATAAACTCTAAAAAGAACAAAGAACTCCACTCTAACTTAACGATTTTTGAAGGGAGACTCTTAACGAAGAAGACGTAGGATATCCAAAACCCAGTCATACAAAAACAACAGTAAACAAAGGTACATGAAAGACTAAAGGAGAAACTAAAGAAATCATTAGAGAACCAATAAATCATCATATAACAAATCGGAGGTACACAAACATAAAAAATAAAAAAAAAGAGAGACTAAAGATTAGATTATCGTAACACCAGCCTTTTCTATGAGTTACACTAAAGTCAAAAGAATTTAAATGACTCCGAACTAAACACTGGGTCCTACACTATATAGGACCTCTTGTAAGACACACGTGAACTCTTCTTTCACATAATACGACGAAAACCCATTTTACAGGATATTCATAGTTAATTCGGATAGAATTAACTGTTAATTCAGTTAACATAGTAATTTCGAACACAAAGGATTAAATAAAAGACAGACCTAATAGACAAGTAACCACATTCACCCCACAATATAAAGAGAAAAAGACTGAGAACAGTAAACGGAATACATAACTCCACCAGAATACAACCCACGTATTTATAAACATTAACAATATAAAAGAAGAATCTAACTAGGGAATTAGTAATACATAGCCGGAAGGAACAGAGAATATTATGAAAAATAAAATTTCAGATAAAACAGACTATACTTTTAACGATGAGATCAAAAGAAACCTAAAGGTAAGCACACCTTATAGAAACAGACAGGGGAGTGAAAGTCAGGCGAACACAGGGACCCAAACTTCACCGAGAGGACACCTGTTGTATATGTACAGAAGAAAAACATAGGTAAGTAGGTCAGACACAGAAAACCAACCTCGTAAACTAGGTAAGTATAAGTTCCATTAATAGTTATACATACAAGGATAATGTTAAAAATTTTAACAAAACCCAGAAAAAGAAGGAACACAAAGGGTCGATCTCTTCAAGGAAATCGTAAACAATATTTCGACCAAACGTACGTACACACGATTCAACGAAGTCAGTATAGGATGGGAAACGTTGGGATACCTAGCATCGGGAGGTCCGAAGAGACAGGTACCCTAAGAGGTCCATTCTTATGACCTTACCCAACGGCACGGGAGGAGGTCCCCTAACAGGGTTGAATTCCTGACCTGGTCGTAGAGAATTTAGAGGACGTAACCATCCGTGCAAGAAATAGTGATCACGATGAACGACGACGACGATTCAGTCAGTACAGACTGAGACACGCTGACGTATCTGCCGTCGGGTGATCCGAGGGGGCAGGGACCCTAAGAGGTCCGTTCTTGTGACCTCACCCAACGGTAAAGGAAGAGGTTACGTACTTTCACTTTTCACTTTCACTTCAGCGGGTCAGCACAGGATGAGAAGCACTGGGGTACCTGACGTCGGGTGGTCCGAGGAGGTAGGTACCCTAAACGGTCCGTTCTCATAACCTCACCCCACGGTAACAGAAGAGGTTAACCCTTCGGGATTTCGACCAACCCTCCACGAGTCAAGAAAATCGAAAACGAATAGACATTTCGAAAACTAAAGAGGTACCTTAGACTTAATAGAATAACAGACGTATCTCATTAGAACCAACATCCAAAAAGGGAAAGTAGTGAACTTTATTTAGGACGGTGAGGGAAGACCCTACTTCTCAAAGACAACTTTTGAATTGAATACTCTTACTGAAATACCCCTAAGGGAATATACAATAAACAACGAAAAGGGAACGACGAAAATCATTAAGAAAAACTAAAATTAAAAGTAATCAAACTAATTGTATAAAGAGGAACCGAAATAGGACATATCCTGTGAGACACGAAAGACCTGAACCCACCAATAAAGGAAAGGTAACAAACCCTTCAAAAGTTGACATTAGAGAAGTTTATAAAAGAGTCTGACAAAGACAAAGAGAAGAAGAAGACAACAACAACAAGTCGGTGATTCAGTGTAGGTCGAGAAACGTTGGGGTACTTGATGTCGTGTGGTCCGGAAGAACAGAAAGTGATAGAGGACCTCAAACGAGTCTGAGTGCAGGTAACTCAACCACTACGGTAGGTTGGTAGAGTAAGAGACAGAGAGGGAAGAGGAGGACGGAAGTTAGAAAGGGTCTTAGTCTCGAAAACTAGGGAATATCCCCAGTTTAATATAATATAATATAATCTGACAACCACGTAAATTAAACGGGTTCTTCAGAGACTCTGATAGGAGTAAAGAAAAGAAATAAGACGAGGAGACGTCAATAAAGGTGGTAAGATAGAAGGTCTAGTGAATGAACGAGAAGACGAAGTCAAAAAGAGGATAACTAAGGAAAATCATATAAAAACTAAAAGTCAATAACACAACGAATAATGACGAACAAGAAATCAAGCAGATCTAAGAACAATTTTAAAGAATATAAAAGAGTTAGAAATGGAGGCAAGAGAAACGTTCTAAATCCTAGTAGAAATGATAGTAAATGATAGTCCGAAAGGACCACCGAGTCTACCATTTCTTAGAGGGACTCTACATCCTTTGGGTCGAAACTAGGGACCTAACCCTTCTAGGGGACTTCTTCCCTTACCGTTGGGTGAAGTCATAAGAACGGACTTTTTAGGATAACTGTCTCCTCGGACCACCCGATGGTAAGTACCCCAGTGTTTCTCAACCTGTGCTGAACTCACTGATTGTGAAGTGAAGTGAAATGTTAGTGATGAGACTTAAGAAAAAGTCCATCCAACGGATAAAGGAGAAGCAAAGAAATCAGAATCTCCAAAAATGGAACAAGGAAACAGACATGGTATAAAAAAACAATAAAGGAAGACCAAAAAAAAAAAAAAAAAAATATCCACCTTAACGTAAGGAAAGAACGACCAACAAACCGGACTCCGTAGTTCGTGTCCTTAAACGTTCTTCAACCCACCTTTACCCAGAAACACGTCTCTACTCCTGGAGACCCTCTCGAGTGTGACTACTGGGGACACCAGGTTCCAAAAGACAATCAGGCCATCAAGCCTGAACCGTGAGAATGGTGTCCTCGAGTCCAGGTTGAGGGACGGACCCTTGATTCTGGGACGTTCGGTACAGTGGTCGTTTCTTTTTCGTTGTTTCTTCTTTCTCTTGTTATTACTTCTTATTTTTTTATTTTATATCAATCTTTTTATTTTATGTATTCTTTTTTACTTTTACTACATCGTTCGTCCGAGTTACCCCGGACTCGTCCGTCTCCTCAGTGATCGAGACAAAGAAAGGTTAGGGGGTTTACAAAGAGGGGTAGGGACGATTAGGAACGAGGTACTTACCTGGGGAGACTTGTACCCTTGGGAAGAGGAAGGGGGTTGTGGGGAGTCCCCACGGTCAGGGTAGACCGTAGGTTAAAAGGAGGGGGTGAGGGTACGGGGGTACCAGGGATACCGGTCTCCCCCGGGGGGTCTCCTGACACCAAGTCCGAACCCTGGGGTCGTCCGAGTGGTCCCGGGTTCATACACCCTCTCTACGATCGATGTAAGGGTAGACTAAGAGACCTTCAGAGAAGGACAGGGGTGACTAAGGGTGTGACACTCACCGGGGGAGACTAGTACCCTTGGGAAGGGGAGGGGATCGGTACGGAGTCCCCACGACCAGGACAGGGTGGAAGGGAGGTGTAGGACGAACGAGAGCGTCCCTAAACATGACAGACAAATCCACAGACTCCGAGGGGTAGTCGAGGAACATCCACGGGATCAACACTCCTCTATCGCTTAAGACGGTAGAACTGAGGGGGAGGAATCACAAATAAAGTGTTGCTACTATTTGTAAATTACCTTCCCTCCTTTGAACTCTTTGTGACTACAACTCTATGTACAAATATATGGATACCGACTTAGTACAACTATATAATAATTGTACTAATATTGATTGTGATAATATTTAGTTAATAGGAGGTTAATTTTTATTTTTTATTTAATTTTTCTCTTCTTTATGTACAAATTCGTCTATTTACTATCAAAGAGTCTAAACAGAATTATACCAGAAGGGCCTAGACATTCAACGTATAAATAGACTATTTCTAGAAATGTATCGTCTCGTTATATAGAGAGAATGAGTTCTTTGGTCACGATTTCCCTTTTATACCACTTTTAATGAGGTTAAATTGAAAGATAAATAACCCTTATTTATGATGACTGTAGACATTACACAATAAACATCTCGTCACTAACGTTTATCGTCGGAGTTTGAAAGAAAGATTTACTCAGTAAAAATTTTTAGTACTACTAATACCTTTCTTCGATCAACTAAAAAGAGAGTTTTCTTCAGATATGGAGATTATATAACTGAAGACAACCAGTGATTCGTTCTGATAGGTTTTCGTGGACTTCCTGACTCCTATTCCATACTTTGTAAAACTCTGTCGTCTTCATTAAAGCAGATTGAGGGTCGAGTTGACAGTGGAGAAGTACCCGGACGGACTTGATCAGGTGGATGGTGCCTCCAAGGGTCAGAGGTCCTAGATTACGGACTACTAGACTCCACCTCGACTACATTATTATTACCTTTAGTTCACGTGTTATTACATTGCGTCAACCTAGTAGGGGTTTGGTAAGGGGGTAGGGTGTGACAGATACCTTTTTCTTTGGACAGAAGGTGCTTTGGACAGGTACCACGGTTTTTCCTTGACTTTTTCCTAGTGACTGGATTGTAGAAAGGGACCGAGGAAGGTAAACCCATGAACAGTACGATGTTTAGTCTCAAGAAGTAGAATAGTAGGAGAAAATAAAGTATGGGACGGTTGAAAGGGGAGATCTCACATTTGAGTCTACCTTTGTTAGACAGAACAAAATAGTGACACAGGAGGGTTACGGATTCTTGTAACGGACCTTGTACTAGTTACAAGTCAAACTTGTATAGTTCATATAAAACTAAACTAAAGTCCATATTTTCCATGAATCAAATTTTGTCAAGTGTATTCACCTCATACCACACGTAAAAAGGACATTGCAACATTGAACTGTTTACGTACTACGGTTCATGAATGGATCAGTCTCTTATATATCGTATGAAACGTCAACCTCTGGTGGTCACTACGGTAAGATCACTAAGATTATATCTAACTCAAAATTTTGGTTTCCACCATTGACACCTTTGTACAACGAGTAGAGACCGGTTCCCCTTACCCCTTACACCAACTGACCGACGAGGAGACCTAAATTGTAACACAAACGTGATTTTAGTACGAAGCGAATCGGACGGTAACTGGTTCGTACCATCCGTAGGATCAACGCACACCCTGAGGAAAAAACACACACATATCCTTAGGAGAATGACTCCTCAGGAGATTCGAAAACGAACTTCTGAGGGATAACCGACCCAACTTTGAAGGAACTTTGATGTGACGTCAGGACCTGGGAAAGAGGGGTCAAGAGGAAGGAAGAAAGGAAGACCCTTAAGGTCGTTATCCCTCGTAACTGTCTTTAACCCTCTTAACCTCCTTTCTTTCCTGTTCCCAGAAAGAGGAAGTATGAAGACGAAGGACACTATGGAGGTCGTTGTAAACACAGAAGAAGTACAGAGATAGAGGGAGATATATTATAGAGAGAAGGACGACACCGGGTCAGGGGAGAACCGACGAGGGCGACTTGGAGATTGGGGTAGGTTAATGGTCACGTTAGTTTGTTAAAGATAACCAAATCCCTACCTGTTTATGATCAAGGTCCTCTTTTAAGTTCTCAAAAATTAAAGATTTTTAAATTGTAAAGTTCCTCGATTATCTGAAAATTATCTAATGCATTTTTACGACGAGTATAACCTTTTACATACACCTGAATAAAATAGGGTGTAATTTTTTTTATGTAGACCATCTAAGTTCCGAACTTTACATAATTCTGGAACGTTCTGACTGACTACTTGCTTATTTCTACTGCATCATGTGTATCTGTTGCCTTATAACGAGTTGGTACATTTCCTAACTTTAACTCAGTAGACATCACTACACCTACTTGGATCTCAGACAGTACGTCTCACTTCATTCAGTCTTTCTCTTTTTCTAGTATATAATTGTACATATATACCTTAGATCTTTTCTCCATGACTACTTGGATAAACGTCCCGTCCTTATCTCTGCGTCCGTCTCTCTTACCTGAACACCTGTCTCAGCCCCTCCTCTCCTACCCTACTTGACTCTGTCATCCCAACTGTATATATGTGAAACAACAACATGTCGGTGATTCAGCACAGGTGGACATACACTGAGGTACTTAACGTCGTACGGACCGAAAGGATAGGAAGTGATAGAAGGACTCAGACGAGTTTGAGTGTAGGTAACTCAACGACTACGGTAGGTTGGTAGGACAGGAGACAGTAGGGGAAGAGGAGAACGGGAGTCAGAAAGGGTCGTAGTCCCAGAAAAGGTCACTCAGTCGAAAAGTGTCGTCTACCGGTTTCACGACCTCGAAGTCGAAATCGTTGTCAGGAAGGTTACTTATAAGTCCAACTAAAGGAAATCCCAAGTGACCAAACTAGAGGAAATTTATCGATCACCCTTCGACGACATATCGTGTCCCTCGAGTCGAACCACACTACTGGATCACCCCACCCTATCCTCCACCCTCCGTCCATGTTCTCCCGTCCCTATAAGCATATGTATTCCGACTAAGTGTAACAATATGTATTCCGACTAAGTGTGACAACATGTTGTCTTTGATCATTTTGTAACATTTCGTTAATATGAGATTTTTGGGAACCCCCTTCTTTAATATCCTCTCAAGTCTTTATTAAATCCTAGAACCTATACCAAACGGTAACATAAGGAATAGACAAAGACACATTGTTTAACGGGGTCGTGAAACGTCGAATTTTGTGGTTCGTAAATAATAGAGTTTCTGAAAGATTCCTAGTCCTTATAGTCTCTCCGAACCGACCCACCAAGACCGAGTCCCAGAGGACATTCCAATGTCAGCCAGTCGTTCCCGAAGTCGGTAGACTTCCGAGTTTACCCCGACCTCCTAGACGAAGGTTCACGGGAGTACACCAAGAACCGTCCAAAGTCAAGGAGTGACCAGTAACCGTCCTCCAGAGACAAAGAGGGGACGCACTTGGAGAGGTATCCTGACGAGTGTAGTACCGTCGAACGAAGCGGGTCTCACTCTCTCGGTTCTATCTTACTCGTAGTCTTACCTACGTGGATTCCACCTTCGGAGTCAGAAAAAGATTGGATTAAAATCTTCACTGAAGAGTAGTCACGGTATAAGATACGTGATCTTTATCTAGTACTTCAAGTCGGTTGTAAGTTACCCTTCCCTTACTTTGAGGGGGAGAACTCCTCTCCTCATAGTGACTTAAACACCCGTGTAGAGACTATGGTCGTGTCATTGGTTCTCCTTTTATTCACTGGTTTTTTTTAGACTAATATACTTTTATACCTTGTAAACGTACCGTTTTATCACATTTTCACTTATCCGTTCTCTGTCGAACTCTTTCACAAACATCACATCTATTCTCATTTGGAGAGGTTATATATTTCTTAAGTATTTTAAACTGTTCTTTATCTGTCGGACGATCTGTTTATACGTTTCCTATAACTTAGTGAACTTCTGAAAACAAACTAACGAACACTGTCTCTGGAAGGATATCACCGAAGTTCTGACCTCCTAAAAAAATAAAAACATTATCCAGGTCTCCCTCCTCTACCGACCAGGACCAAGTCCCGACTTCACGGAAGTAAAGGAACTGGAAAGTGAATACCATTTACTGAAGATCTTGAAGTCTGTTCCATACATGTAAGGGTAGAGTCCTTTTTCTACCGTCCTTTTCCTGGCTTTCCTAAAACAGTAACCGAAATTGATTACTGAAGAGAAAAATGGGATAGGTTTTTAGATGATCTTTGTTTCAATGAATGACATAGTCTACCCTACGAAAAACCACGTTTGTTGTCTTTTGGGTTAACTTTCCTTTTTTTTAGAAATTTACTCCTTTTAAGAGATGTATGTTCAAGACTCCGTCCTGTAAGGTCATAACTAAGTCACCGAGTCACAATGGTCTATGGGTCTAATAAAGGTAAAAAACCCGAAACGGAGGGGATCTGATAAACTAAAAACGAGGATCCGACAATGGACTACCAATGTTCTACCATGTTGATAATTGTGAACCTAGTGAATAAATATGGTGTTACTGGTTTCCGATCTTTTCTGATGAGACAGAAGGTATGTTTTGTGTTAGTACCGTCCCCCCCTTACCGTAATCGTACTACCTTCTGAACCGACCACCCGTCACGACTTTCACCCACTGTCAGGACTCTGAAACTAGAAACTTAAAGAATCCCGTCGGACCCACTGTGGAACCCATGGGTCTCGGAGGGTCGGATCAAAAAGGGTCCTATTTACCTTCGTGAATTTTCTACAGTATATTTTTCGTATAAGACACACCCGGAACTATAGATTTTACTACCCTTCGTTACCCTTCGTTGCCCAATTCTCATTAACTGAAAGTGGGGGCCTCGATCTGTCTTCTAGAACGTGTGACCGGTAGTCGTTGGACTTGTTGTGAGACGAAGATACTCTTCCTTTTCGTCCTCCGTTGTCTTGCAAACGGTGTCGAGATTTTCTCGATCTTATTTTAGGTTAATTTTAAGTTTAGTCATCGAGATCTTTCTGTTGTCCTGATGACCTAATTTCACCACTTCCTTTTCTTGAAACTTGATCTCGAAATATAGGTCACTTTGACGAGGTCCCACCCGAGTGTTCCTTCGTCTCCGACTCCACCTCGAATCGTGTCCCCTCAACGTACTCCTTAATTGTGAACCTGACCATCCCTCCCTTCGTTCCAGTTCGTTTTTCCTTTCAACCTGACGTTTTCTCGGGACTGTCTCCGATGTCGTCTGGGGGTCCCCTTGAGACTCTACCCTTCCGGAAGTCTCAACAGGCCATCACGTACCCCAGAGAGATGAGGGTATACCTGGTTAAGGACCACCGAGTCTACCAATTCTTAGACGGACGTTACGTCCTCTGAATCCAAACTAGGGACCTAACCCTTCTAGGGGACCTCTTCCCTTACCGTTGGGTGAGGTCATAAGAACGGACCTCTTAAGGTACCTGTCTCCTTGGACCACCCGTTGTCAGGTATCTAAGCGTATCTCAGCCGGCACTGATTCGGTGATTGTGTGATACCTGTATGACCCAAGTCCTACGAGGGTCCTTACCCCACGTTGTAACCTACTCCGTCGAGAACGATCGACTCTCAGTAAAGACCTCTTCCGATTTTCGATTTTATACAGACGGTTGTCTTGCTGTGACAATCGACGACCTCCTCCCTATTCAAGAAGACAGAACTCCCTCCCTAGACCCCCAGTGTAGGGTCACAGTTCGTGTCTCTACTTGTAAATAAGTTGTTTACAAATGAGTCGTGGATGATACATTGTCCGTGGTGAGATCCATGAACGGGATATAGTCATTCTTTTTCTTTGTTATAGGAGTGAGAGTACCTCAAATACCCGTCCGTTTGACATTTTCAATCTTTATCCCTTCAATATATCAACCCACAGATAGCCACAGGTCGGCTCTTTTGGTCTGGTGAGACATTAAAAGTATACCTTCCTCAAAACATGTCTCCTAATTATATTCGCAATGTCTTCTCACCCGTTCGGTCTACCCTAGACGACATCGGGACCCCGGTCTTCCTTCCCCGTGAAAATGACCTTGGATTCTCAACTCCGATAACCAGCCCCGATCTCCGACATACCGTGACCCAGTGTCTTCTTCCTTCGTCAGTCTACCTTCCTCTACCTTCGTACCTCTCCCGTCTCTACGACAACCTCCACGGGATCCTTGTCTTGTCCTCTTTCCGGAGTTAGAAGAAGAAAGGGTAGGAAGTTGGAGAACGGTCACGGAGGGAAACCGACTTAGAGGGTCTTCGGTCTCCTATTGACTTTGACCCTTTGAATCTAGGGATACTATGTCTCGTCCCGTCCTCTTACTGTCCCTAACCCGACTCTCGTTTGGTAGTAACTTGTCGTCCCACACAAATAAATAAATAAGTAAAATTACATAATTTAAAAAAAAAAAATGAAAAACTGGTGTGGTACGCAGTACACCCTAGACTCAAGGAACTAATCCTTAACTTAGACACGGGGAACGTAACCTTTGTGTCTCAGAATTGGTGACCTAGTGGTCTCCTTCATGGGTCGTATCACACAAATCTTCCACCGTTTAAATTCCCCAAAATTAAGACCCCCTTTTTAATATCTCGTTTTATTTCCCTTGGTCCCTAAAATTTCACCTTCCCTCCGTCACTATCCCTTCTGACGTGGTTCTCCCACTGCGACTTCGTTTCTTAACTCTACTCCCTCGACCGACTTACTAACCCCCTTCTTCCGTCATAGTGTCACTCCTTTCTCGATTTTGGTTCCGTGTTCCACTCTACAGTGGAAAGATCAAGATAATCTCTTTGACACTCCTTCCATCGATCTTGTCCTGTTTACATCCCAGTCCCTGGTCTCTACGCCGACTCTCCCTACCCTCGGTCCAGTATACCCGTGAATCCCTCACACTGAAAATGACACTCATTTTAGTCGTCGGTAACGTACCAAAAGTAGTCGGTGAGTGTACAGGGTTCACCGAGTCTGCCCTGTAAGAGTCACGAGTCTACCCTTTCTTAGAGGGACGTACCGTTCTCCGGACCCAAGCTAGGGACCCAGCCGTTCTAGGGGACCTCTTCCCTTACCGTTGAGTGAGGTCATAAGAACGAACCTCTCATGGTACCTGTCTCCTTGGACCACCCGATGTCAGGTACCCCAACGTTTCTCAACCCGTACTGACTCACTGATTGTGAAAAGTGATTTACACACCTAAATTTCGGATGACCGGGGGTGTGGGGGTCCTGACAAAGACTTTGATGATCTCCGACATAAAGTCGTTCTTCTTTTTAATCAAACCGTCCTTCACCTCTCTACGTCACCACTCATTTTAGATCTCGAGAGATTTATTCATGATTAACTCCTTTACAAAATCTTCTCACTAGACCTTAATCTTAAGATCTACTAAAGTCGTAGACTTCATCCCGTCGTCCACCACCCCCTCTCATCGCGTCATATTTTTGTGTAATACGGAGAAAAAATCAACTTCATATCAACTAAACGTTACAACATAATCAAAGACGGAATGTCGTTATCAATACGTATATATGTGAGAAAAAGTATAAGAAATGTAATACCAAATAATGTCCTACAACTTATATCAAGGGACACGATATGTCATCCCGGACCAACAGGTCGTGAGAGGACGAACGGAACAGAACCCCCCTTCTATGTTTCTCCCTGGAGTAATCTTTTCCTACACTCAATTTGTGAATGTCTAATTTTAATTTCCAAACTTCACGATTCCATTTAGTGATTTCCTTATTGACATCTTATATATTGAAAGGTTGATCACTTTCTTTTTTTTAGCCTTGATTTCTCTGAATTAAGTTGTTTTCCGTTCTTTTTCCACACACCCACCATCCACCATGACTATGTCCTTTCTTTCCCGAATTTTTTTCGTTTTAATCCATCGTCCTTAGACAATTTGTATCTCAATGGTAAACTGGGTCGTTAAGATGAGAACCGACAAGTGAACTCTTTACTTTTGTATACAGGTGTCGTTCAACACGTGTTTTCCGACATCGTCATAATAAGCATTGTCGGTTTGTCACCTTTGTTGGACTTACAAGTAGTCGTCTACTTACCTATTTGGTGTAGGTATGTCACCTTATAAAAAGTCGGTGTCTTTACTTACCACGAATATGTACGACATAGTACCTACTCGGAACTTTCGTACTACCATTCACTTTCTTCCGTCAGTGTTTCCTGGTGTATAATGTACTAAGGTAAACATATTTTACAAATCTTCTCTGTTTAGATATCTATGTCTTTCATCTAATCTCCAAAGTACCATCCCTTGTTACTCCTACTTTATCCCTACTATCGATTTACCATCTTCATGTCTGAGTATTATCATTGTGTAACCAAGTAAAGATGTACTCATGAGAGCGAGAAAAAATTTTTCAATAAATAAACTAATGTGACCCAGAACCACCACCGTTCACCCTAGAAACTAGAAATCAACACCGTGTACGTCTCAGATCAAGGACCTAGTCCCTACCTTGGGTCCGGGGACGTAACTGTCGTGTCTCAGAGTCGGCGACCTGGTGGTCCCAAGGAGGAACTCGAGAGACCGACAGTCCACACCATTCAAAGGGACGTAGAAAGTCTCTCAAAAATATTAGAACCCATAAAAAGATTAAGTAAATAGTTTACAGTTACCCGTAACCACTACGGTGTCACTTAAAGTACCTGGGTCCGGACTGGAGGGTTTCGTATCCTACCAGTGCCAGTGAAATCCTTTCACAAGTGATTGATTTTTGGGACCACTTTGTACGATTTAATGTTTCTTGAAGGGTACTCGTCCCACGTCCCTTACTGGAACTCGTCTCCCTTTTGGTCCGACGGTAAAATTAATACGTAAGTCACAACCACGTTGCCTTAATTAATAGAAATAGTAGAAACCTTTACGGCGTCACGTGAAGGATAGAAAACAAAGTGCGAGGAACTCTATGTCCGTAGGAGTGTTAATTAACGTTTTACGAATTTTCGTTTTAGACGTCACATCAGTCGTTTCTCCGTTTCGACCACTCAAAGACTCAAACTAATCTCGATATGAACTGGTTGGACACCATATATATACATATGAAAAAAAATGACGTAACGAAAAATAAATAAAAAGGTCGAAACTCGCTAATAACTGTTCATTGTATATATTCAAATTCCACCTTTTACACTACTATACTATGTACATATGTAACACTTTACTAATATCCGAACCATATCAATCTCAAGACGGAAATTTATGCTTAAATCGACACACATCCGAGTCAGGGCTGAACCAGAGATTAATAACTCTGAAACGTTTCCACTAAATTAGTGAGGATCCACGACTTTCGACATAGTCAAAAACTGTGAAAAGTATAGTTCAGTCGTAGGAAAGTTTTTCCTTTTACATTTTGTCGTAAAATCTCCTTTTGTTTAATTATCTGATAAAAAGTAGTGGGGCCGACTCTCAAATATTGGATTGGTACTTTTACTTAGGATCGGTACGTTGAGAAAAAATTCCTTCAGATGGTTCATATGTCTGAACACAGGTGAAACTCAAAACCCACAAGGATGGGGAGAAGGATAACTACCTTTCGAGACTGGTATTGGGCAACTCCTCTTCAACCAATAAACGGTATAAAAAAGGTAGACCGGGGTAGGGAGACCGGTGTCAACGGACCTACAACCCATTTCACTGGGTTCCTTTCAGGTCGTAATGTAACAAATTACTGGGTTCACCGGACTAAATTTTCGTAGTCATCTTGGTTAGTCTAAGGGGAAACCCCTTACACCTCAATCGGTCGTCTCCGGTTCCTCCTGTCATCTTCTTTCTCCACTCTCTTGACAGTGTGACTTGTCCCTGATACTGTTCGGGTACCGTTTCGGCAATCCTCACCCCTCTTTTCCTCGACTTTGCTGATTCCCCACAGTAAGTGGTTGGATGGTTGGATTTGATCAGACCAACTAACAACTTTCAGTTCCCACACCCCACACACACACTCTATCACAGTGTCGACCGTCGGAGTGACGAAGGAGTCAGAGTCTGGTTTAATCTGGTTCACATGCCCGAGACGATTGTCTCCAGAGGATCGGACAGACCTCACCCTTCTCCAGTGATAGGGAGATCAAGAGTAGACACCAAGAGGTTCGTGAACGAACCTTCCTTGGGAGGGTTCGTCTACCCTGTAGAATTTCAACCCTCCATCGTTCTAGGAAGAATTTTGTCTGGTTGGGGTTCTCCTTTCCGAAGAGATGTGACACCCCCACGACCACCGTGTCCGGTGACCCGAAAGATTAAGAAGTACACGATAAAAGTACTTTCCACCTTCAAAGAGATCCTACGGAGGATTAGGTAGGTCGAAATTCGTAGTGATTACGAGGACTAAGTTTGGAGAAGGTTACGGTTATAGGACCACAACTATGTCTACTCCTACCTGAACGAATGTGTGCGTAGTGTTAGTAGCACCACTCCGTAACGTCTCCGTTGGGTTGATTGGGACCGGACGTCCCGTCGAGACACGACACATACGTACACTAGTCCGTTTTGGACCTTTAAACGGAGAACTAATAGCCAACGGAGAATACCATAGACTCGATCCATAACAATAACAACGACAATGATATGTACATAAACAAAAAATTCTAAAATAACCTCACATCAACTAAATGTTACAACACAATCAAAGTCTACTTGTTGTCAATAAGACAATGTGTGTGTGCACGTGTGTGTGTGTGCATATATATAAGTAAGAAAAAGTCTAAGAACTAAACCCATAATCCCCCTCCCACACAGGTAAAAGTTTCTCTGTTTCTAGAGAACCCTCGTTCCTCTTATTCTGGGTCGAGAAGGAGGAAACTCTGAGGGTAAAGATCACACGTACACGAGTGAACGTGTGGGTGTACACCTCACACGTCGTGCACCCCAGAAAGACACAGACTACCGGTAGAAAGTACGACGTAAGTTGGATCTGAACAACTCCTGGGTGAACCCTGACTGTGACACGAGGACTCTATTTAGATTCGGTAAGTACCCGACCTCCTCTTCGGCAGTCGAGTAACGAAATAAAGACCACCACAAACAGAAGAGTAGAGATTTAATTCCCCACGTCTTTACGGACTAAAAAAAGGTCCATTTTTCACCACATTCATCTAGGACAAAGGAGTCGTAGGTTCTACTGTTTTGTAGCAGGTCGGATAAGGAAAACGGAACCCGACCCGACCTTCTGAGGAGTCACCTTAAACGGTAACGGTTGTGGAGACCCGTAGGTCAGTAGATTTCTGTCCTACAGTCTCAGGGAGGTGGGTCGGAGTGACATCGACTCCTCTTCACCAAATCTCTCTGTACAAGTCTTTTCCCACCCACTGTTCAAGGAAGTATCTGAACACCCTCGGTCCTCAATGACGAGATCCCCAGATCGTAGGGAAATAAGTAGTATATATTCACACAGGAGTACTTTGTCCGACTCGTGGCTTCTTGACTACGAAAGTTTGACACCCCATCCTCTTCTGAGAACTCTCAGGGAACCTGTCCTTCCTCTAGTTTGGTCAGTTAGGTTTTCCTTTAGTTAGGGTTTATAAGTAACCTTCCTGACAACGACTTCGACTTCGAGGTTATGAAACCGGTGGACTACGTTTCTCGGCTGAGGAACCTTTTCTGGGACTACGACCCTTTCTAACTCCCGTCCTTCTCCTCTCCTTCTGTCCTACTTTACCAATCTATCGTAGTGACTGAGTCACCTGTACTCAAACTCGTATTAGACCTTCTATCACTTCCTGTCCCTTCTGACCACACGACGTGAGGTACCCCAGTGTTACTCAGTTCGTGCTGAATCGCTGACTTGTTGTTGTTCACTCGTACAGGAGCCACGGTTTATATCTAGATCCCGAGGTACATGTCGTCGCTGGCACCACCTGTTCCACACGAGGGAGTGTCTCGAAGGGGTTTCCTTCCACCGTTTACTCATTGGTTTAACTCACACTGTATCCCCTCGTAGACGACTCTTGTCTCTCACAACAATAGGGGTCGAGAACTAAACCTCCCCGACTGTGAGGGGTATTCCCGAGAACTCTCTCCGGTGCAGAGACAGATACGGAAGACCGCTCTGTCCCGATCTAAAGTCTAAACCCGAGAACATAGTCTATCCGATAAAAACAAAAATGTAAAATTTACTTCAACGAGTCAACACAGGTTGAGAAACGCTAGGACACCTGACATCGGATGGTCCGAGGAGGTAGGTACCTTAAAAGGTCCGTTCTCATGACCTCACCCAACGGTAAAGGAAGAGGTCCCCTAGTAGGGCGGCGTCCCTAGTTTGGTTCCAGAGGGCGTAACGTCCGTCTGCGAAATTGTAGACTCAGTGGTCCCTTCCTTCCGGGAAAATGTAAAATACATAAATACATAAAAACCAACACGACCCAAAAACAACGACACGCACCCAAAAGAGATCAACACCATCAGCCCGAAGAGTAAAGCCACCGAGGAGAACAACGTCTCGTGTCCGGGATCCCGAACTCCCGAGTCATCAACCCCCGTGTACCGGATGAAACGAGACACTGTACACCGTAGAAGGACCTGGTCCCTAGCTTGGACACAAGGGACACAACTGTCCGCCTAAGAATTGGTGACCCGGTGGTCCCTTCAGGTCTATCCGAAATAGACCCAATAAAGGATCTTCTCTGTACAGGGACGAGAGACTCGGTCCTGGTTCCGTCTATCTAAAGTCGAGTCGGGAGAGGTCCCTCGCCGACCAATAGGAGTCCCATACCAGACTCAATCCCCGGGGAAGAGAGTATCTACCGTACCGAGAGGATTCTATGTGACTTCCCATGTTCAACACGGAGGGGTCGGACCTACACTTCGTACCTTTGTATGTTTAAACCCTGAAGGGATCATCAGGCGACCAATTCTGAGGTGTAAAGGTGACGTACCCCGTGTCCAAGCTAGGGACCACCCTTAATTCTAGGACATACGGAACACCGAGTCGGTTTTTTTTCTTTGCATGTGTAGAGATAAATACAGTACTGACATCCTTAGTGTCCGAAAGGTGTTCGTGTAGAGGTGAAGTCGGAAACGTCTGAACGAAGGACCCACAAAGGGTGGAGTCCAGTCCAGGAGTGGAAAGAGGGGATTTGATCTTATTGTCAAAGGGCAAGTCGGAGGGTGTGGGTGGGAACAAACGAGGGAAAGTTGGGAGGAGACGTCTCGGTCCTCTCAACGGGTAAGAACCTTCAAAGACCTTGTGTAGTTTAAGAAAGGACGAAGACCTAGAGACGGACCCGGACAAAGGAAACCAACCCACGATCGGGGTGGAGGAGGAGCCGTCGATCTAGGTGGTCGTCTCGACAGATGAAAGTAGTCCTTACCAAGAAGAAAGACAAAAAAAAAAAGAAAAAAAAGAAAAATTTCGAAATTGTTGAAATAGAAAGACCGTCGTGACACGTCGTACACCCTACGATCAAGAGACTGGTCCCTAACTTGAACGTGGGGGACACAACCCTCGTGATACAGAATTGGTGACCTACCGGTAGTCCTTTCAGGGTCCCGACTAAGAATTAGTATCACGTAACGGTTGGTCCAACATCTACAAGTCAGGGGCGACCAAGGAACTACAGTGAGGGAAGGAACATCGTCCTAAGTGTAGATCAGACCAGAATAGAACATCCTCGTTTAACCCGGTGCGTGTTTCGTATAGTAAAGTCAAATCTAAAGGGGTCTTGTCGGGAACTATGTTTCTTATCCCAGCTCTTACGTGATCCCACCCCTGGATCCCTTCACTCTCTCATCCCCTCCCTCAGTCATGCCCCGCACAGTAGTTCGGTCACTAGTGAGACCCACGGACCCTTGTCGCGTCTTGTGACACTACCGACTCAAACACGTAGTCGAACCGATCCGGTACCATACATCTATGAACTAGTTCATAATAAGCTCTACAAAGACAGTTCCACAAAAAAAAAAATCTCCTCTGATTGTACATTTAGTCGTCTGAAACGTAGTCCGTCTAAGGAGAGGAATTACCACTCCCGGACTGATCTTTCTGACTGGAAGGGAGTCCCTAAGACGGTCGTCAGACGGAAACCTGAACCTGATATCGTAGTTGAAGACAGACCCAGAAGTCGGATGGTCTGAAAGGGTGTCTACCACCTGGAAAGCCGGAGATGAAAGAATTTTAGAGACAGAGAGAGAGAGAGTCACATATATACTATATATATACATACACACCACATATATATACATACACATAGGTATGTATGTGGAGTACTCAAGATCAAGAGACTCCCTGGGACTGATAATGTTTGTGTAGTCTCCACCGGACCCGACAGTGACCTGTGATTACAGAGTCGTGAAGGTCCGAGGATGTGTGTCCCTGTCTCCCCGAGACCACCGGTTTCTTTCGGGAATTCGTTTCGTCCACGACCGTCACTCTTTAGACCGGGCACTCGACCCTTTCGACGGGCGTCTCTGACCCACTCCGTGGGTATCGAGGACGGTGTTCGGACAAGTAACTCGCCCTTCGAAAAGTGTCGTGTGAACAAGTAACGGAGTATCCTACGGTACTATCTAAAGAGACTGGACTCAAACCCTGAAACTCGTTCTGTGAGTTGTCGAAAGGGTGAAGATTTTGTCTTGTTCGAGTATTCTGACCTCTTTATCAAGTGTTATTATATTATATATGGTGTATATATACACGTAGGTACGTATTATGTATAAATAATTATTAATTAACGATTATTGATTATTATTATCATATATCTCCTATGATGTATTTACAATGGATGACAATAGTCGAGAACCTTGAAGATTTAAGAAAAAATCTCACACCAGAGGTCTCATCTACAACCTTGAGATCCATATGAGACGAGAGGTAAGGAACAGTAAGGAGGGACACTGTACCTCTGTCTCTGTGTACCGTTTGACCTGTACCATGACTATGCTGGTGACTCTTTGGGACGGGAACTTAGACCCGTCGAGAAGACAGTCAATTTCCCAAAGGGTAGTTTAAGTCAGGAAAGGTTGACGGAAGACGGAACGGTAAAGATACTATTTATATATACCTTCCAGTGTGTCGGAAAAAACTTTTATCTCCGGTGCACTAGTCACTTTTCTTTACCTGGGTCTTTTACCTTTATGTGACCCCTCTCACTACACTGGTCGTAAATGTAGTCCAAATAGACTGACCTACGAAGGTACGGACGGACGTAGGTACACTCTGGCCGTCCGTCTTCTCATAACCCGGTGGAAGGAGTCCGTGTCCTTCCCTATAGGTACGAATGGGGGACCTCTCATACTGGTAGAGACGCGGTGTTTTATTACTTACTAACACCAGACTTTAGGAAAGTCATCCACTTAAAATCCTGAATTTTCTACAAAACTGTGACGGAGAACTTCTTTTCTTTCGTGACGGAGAACTTCGTAAATAAAGTAACGCCCCACTAAAAAATCTAAATTAAAAATAAAAGATAACCCGATCAACTAAATGTTACACAATCAAAGTCCACATGTCGTTTCACTAAGTCAATACAAACGAGAAAAAGTCTAAGAAAAGGTTATATCCAATAACGTTTGGTGACTCATGACTAGGGACATGATATGCATCCAGGAACGACTAAAAGATAAAATATACATAATTACACAAATACAATTAGGGTTTGAGGACTAAATAGGGACGGTCGGGGTGAAGGGGAAACCATTGGTACAAAAGATTCAGACACTCAGACAAAGATTTTGTCATAATTACATTCTTTAGCCCTCGACACTAAAGTAAGAAGGGGTATAAGAGTCGGTACCCAATAAAGTATCGACATAATTCAAAAGAAAGGATACCTTAACTGGATTAAGTAGGAACACCGTTCACTTGGTTCTAGGCGCCCTACTCTGGTCATCTTGTCACTGAACGAACCGAGACCTACCTATAAACGATTGTCCGTACCGTTTCCTCCTGTCGAACTCCCTTAAGGTGAAAAAAGGGGACCTGTGTTAATCCCAAACACGTTTTACTTCCAGTCTTTTTTAGGAGTCATGGTGACTATTACGTTTGGTGACCTAAGGTGTCCGTCGTATCGTATCGACTACAGTTTATTCTTTACATTTTATTTTAGTTTATATATTGGATAAACTTTTCGAAATCTTTTATCACCCAAAAATTTTTTTAAAACTACCTCTCTAAATAAAATTATATAATACCTGTCTTTAAGGGTTAACCCTAAAGTTACATCTGTTTCTGTTCAACCGACCTTTAATTACGAGAACCTTATAACTATCTTTGCAAATAAGAGGAGGATGCATAGAATCTATCGAATCCAACGTAGTATGGGACACAAATCCGACGTTATTAAATTCATCGTTATTGTGTTTAATAGATGCGGTAACTGTCACAAGTCAGAACTACCAAGAGTCACAACGACGAGTATGGTGAAACGTAAAACATTTACGGAGGTCTATATAACCTTTTACAGTACTGAGAAGTAGATGTCCTTTTAGTTTTACGGTCCGTTCGTAAAGTAACGAAGGGACTTAATGTCTAATAGAAGCCTGAGATCGGTACACACGTTACTTCGGGGTGAGAGATGTCATATTAAGGATTTTCGGTTAGTTGAATAAAACACAATAAGACCAAGTTAAGATTCCCGTAAATTCGGTTCAAAACTTGTAAAGTTTCCTCTTCTAGTCGGACACATAACCAATACACATAACCAATTGGTAATTACACCAGACTTATGAGGAACACGTTTGAAGAGATCCGTTTACCTCTCTCTTTTCTAGTCATCAGTAAATTAGTCCGGTTGTCTGGAGACCCACCCATGGTCATAAAAGTAAAATAGTACCCTTTCATGAAACTTTCCAAGTTATAGAACGGATTTTGGTGAGTCGTTAATTGATTGTTTCAGTCCTTAGTTTGGACCCATAAAGTCTGTTTTTGGGTACTAAAAAAGTAGGGTAGGGACCCGACAGAGTGACATTAGGTTCAGGTTGACATACTTGTGAAGACGAGAAGTTTCGGTCCCACATCCAAAAATAAAGGACCCTCTATAACGACACCAAATTGACTCCTTTACTGTTTGAACCGTTAGATCTCGGAGCAAGTCACTTGATTTTTCACAACTCCGTCAGACTCGTGCCCAACCTTTTCTTAAAGCTGTGTCTCGTAAAGTCTTCCCTCACAAATAATTCTCGTCCCTCGTCTCTATTACTTCCGTAACGTTTACGTCGCCCAGTCGGAGGACTGTTTGGTCCCTCTTAACTGCGAAAAGTACCCAATCTTCGGTTAAAAATATAGGAGTTTTGTTTCTTTTACGGACGACCTTCCAACCGTAATCCACTAACCAATCCCGTGATATCCTACTAATGACCCCACTCGTAAAAACGGATTAAACTCCAGTCCTTCCGACGATTACTACTACTAGTCCCCCTCCAAAACCGATGTTTCCCCGAGTCAGTCGAAACCTCCACTGGAACCAAGATCCAAGGTAAAGACACCGGAACCACGTTCCGGAACGTGAACACCGGAACCCCGTCCTGGGGTATAAGGAGAAAGAAAAAGAGATATCCAGTTTAGAATCCAGGGACGGATAGGAGTAGAGCCCAGTACCCCTGGGTCCAAGAACCCCTTTCCCCACTTCTGGAGAGACCGAAGAAGTCCGACCTATCCCTACAGTACTACAGGACCCAGAATTACGGACAAGAGGTAGTCCCACGTAAATACCTCCCTCTACTCTCAGGTGTCTCACTGATCCACCGAATAAGGTCGTAACAGACCCACAACGGACCGACCATAGGAACAATATCCTGATAGACCTCTAAATAAACAACATAATATCTTATTCGTTATTTCTTTCGACTCACGGCTTCTTAACTACGAAAACTTGACACCACAACCTCTTCTGAGATTTCCTCTAGTCAGGACCCACAAGTAACCTACTTGACTACAACTTCGACTTTGAGGTTATGAAACCGGTGGACTACGCTTGTCGACTTAGTAAACTTTTCTGGGACTACGACCCTCCCTAACCCCCGTCCTCCTCTTCCCCTGCTGTCTCCTACTCTACCGACCTACCGTAGTGGCTGAACTACCTGTTCTCAGACTCACTTGAGGCCCTCAACCACTACCTGTCCCTCCGGACCACACGACACCAAGTACCCCAGTGTTTCTCAGCCTATACTGGCTCATTGACTTTACTTGACTCGACTCTTCTTCGTTTGAACTGTTCTTACAATCTCTGTACCGGGTTTCTACTTGTCTTCATCTTTCATCCGGTTCCCCGGATCTTCTCCCCGGTCGGTCCTCTTGGTCCTGTTCTACGACCAGACACTCCAATCACAAATAAATCCATACTCTTCTACATTCTTGACCCCGAGTACTTTTAGAGGTGGACTTTTGTCGAGTAATAGACTTCCGGACAAGACGGTCAAAAGGGTCTCGTCCCTCACGGAAAAAAGACCGAAGGTGGGACTTGAGGAATGTCCCCACAACTTCCAGTCGTCGACGTCACCGTAAAACGGAAGTATCGATATATAAACTGGTACAAATCCCCCCGTAAAGCACTGGTAAAATAGGGTGTCACGATCCTTATGATTAAGGGTCCGGACCGTCTCTAAATAAAAAAAGAAGACTATCTGGTGAGTTACACGATAAGAACTTGATCCGATACTTTCATCGCTTTCAGGACCCGACATAGACGGAATGATCATCAGGTCCTTTATAAGGGATAACAACGTAGAAGGGTATAGGTCTCAATGTAATAAAGTTAGCAACTAGAGTACACCTTGGGGTATACTAGTAAAATAATCTCCGAGTCAGTGTACAAAGCATTATATTCTCTGTCGTTAAAACATTTTATCCGTTATTTCTTTATTATATCGATTGTCATAATCATCTATTTAGGTAGACTTATGTCTCAAGGTTTCTTATCGTTCCGCTCTATTGTTTCGGAAGGATTCACTAGTTGTGTTTCTTTATCTCCTTTTGTTATCTTACCCTTTCTGATCTCTAGAGGAGTCCTTTTAATCTCTATGGTTCCCTCATAAAGTACGTTTCTTCCCGTGTTATTTCCTGTCTTTGTCATACCTGGATTGTCTTCGTCTTCTATAGTTCTTCTCCACCGTTCTTATGTGTCTTCTTGATATGTTTTTTCTACAATTACTGGGTCTGTTGGTGCTACCACACTAGTGAGTGGATCTCGGTCTGTAGGACCTTACCCTTCAGTTCACCCGGAATCCTTCGTAGTGATACTTGTTTCGTTCACCTCCATTACCTTAAGGTCGACTTGATGAAGTTTAGGATTTTCTTATACGAGAATTTCACGACGTAAGTTATACGGTCGTTTAAACCTTTTGAGTCGTCACCAGTGTCTTTCCAGCGTCTTGACCTTTTCCAGTCAAAAGTAAGGTCAGGGTCACTTCCCGTTACGGTTTACGAGTCTGACGACGTGTCAACAAGAGTAAAGTGTACGATCTTTCCATTACGAGTTTTAGGAGGTTCGATTCGAAGTCTTCATACACTTGGTTCTTGAAGGTCTACAAGTTCGACCTAAATCCTTTCCGTCTCCTTGGTCTCTAGTTTGACACTTGTAGGTGACTAGACTAGACTAGTGTCTTCTTCGTTCCCTTAAGGTCTTTTCACAGATGAAGACGAAGTAACTGGTACGATTTCGGAACCTGACACACCTAGTGTTGTTTGCACTTTTAAGAATTTCTCTACCCTTATGGTCTAGTGTACTAGACGTAATACTTTTTGGACATACGTCCAGTTCTTCGTTGTCAGTCTTATCCTGTACCTTATTACCTGACCAAGGTTTAACCTTTCCTCATATGATTCCGACATATAACAGTGGGACGAATAAATTGAACATACGTCTCATGTAGTACGTTTTACGACCCGACCTACTTCGTGTTCGATCTTAATTCTAACGGTCCTCTTTATAATTATTGGAGTCTATACGTCTACTGTGGTGAGAATACCATCCTTCGTTTCTCCTTGATTTCTCGGAGAACTACTCTCACTTTCTCCTCTTACTTTTTCGACCGAATTTTAAGTTGTAAGTTTTTTATTTCTAGTGCCATAGACCAAGGTATTGAAGTACCATTTATCTGCCCCTTTGTTACCTTTGTCACTGTCTGAATTAAAAGGACCCGAGGTTTTAGTGACGTCTACCACTGACGTCGGCACTTTAATTCTGTGAACGAAGAACTTTCTTTTCCTCGTATAATGGTTGGATCTAGTATAATGGTATACTGGTTGGATCTGTCACATAATTTTTCGTCTCTGTAAAGAAACAGTCGTTTCCAGGTAGATCAGTTTCGATGCCAAAAAGGTCGTCAGTACATACCTACACTCTCAACCTGGTATTACTTTCGACTCGCGACTTCTTAACTACGAAAACTTGACACAACAACCTCTTCTGAGAACTCTCAGGGAACCTGACGTTCCTCTAGTTTAGTCAGTTAGGATTTACTTTAGTTGGGACTTATAAGTAACCTTCCTGACTAAGACTTCGACTTCAAGTTATGAAACCGGTGGACAACCCTTATTGACTGAGTGACCTTTTCTCAGTTGAGTGAACTACGACCCTTTCTAAATTCCGTCCTCCTCTTCCCCTGTCTCCTACTTTACCAACTTACCTTAGTGGTTGAGTTACGTGTACTCAAACTCGTTAGAGACCCATAGTCACTACCCGTTCCTTCGGACCGAACGACGTCAGATACCCCAACGTTTCTCAGTCTGTGTTGACTCGCTAATTTGACTATATGGTATAATTGTTTGACTTCTTATTTTTAGTACTATTAAAGTTACCTACGTCTCATTCGAAAACTGTTTTAACTTGTCGTAAAATACTATTTCAGAGAGGTCTTTCAACCGTGTCTCCCTCGGTTGAAGTTGTATTATTTCCAGTATATACTGTTTGGGTGTCGTTTGTAATAAAAGTTCCCACTTTTTCCCTTTCGTAAAGAGACTCTAGTTCTTGTTCTGTTCCTACAGGTAAGGACGATGATAATAAGTTGTATCAAAACCTTCAGGATCGGTACCGTTAGTCTCTTCTTTTTCTTTTTCTTAGGTATAACCTTTCTTCATTTTGACAGTAACAAACGTCACCTACTCTACCAACTCACCGTAGTGACTAACTACTTCTACTCAAACTCGTTCGAGGTCTAAACGACTACCTGGCCCTTCGGACCGTACGACGTCAGGTACCCCAGTATCTCAGTCTGTCCTGACTCACTGACTTGACTGACTACTCACTCGAGTGTTCATTCTTAAATTCTTGAAAGTACTCCATAACGGGTCATATAGGGTACTGTAGACTGAATCAGGTAATTTACTGATACGACGACGACGATTCAACGAAGTCAGCACAGGTTGAGACACACTGGGGTCTCTGCCGTCGGGTGATCCGAGGAGGTAGGGACTCTAAGAGGTCCGTTCTTGTGACCTCACCCAACGGTAAAGGAAGAGGTTACGTACTTTCACTTTTCACTTTCACTTCAGCGAGTCAACATAGGCTGGGAGTCGTTGGGGTACCTGACGTCGGAAGGTCCGAGGAGGCAGGTACCCTAAAAG
This sequence comes from Capra ibex, assembly GCA_006410555.1. Taxonomy (NCBI): domain Eukaryota; kingdom Metazoa; phylum Chordata; class Mammalia; order Artiodactyla; family Bovidae; genus Capra; species Capra ibex. Next base: position 12,970,803 of record SJYO01050590.1, on the reverse strand, counting down.
GTCCGTTCTCATGACCTCACCCCACGGTAACGGAAGAGGCTAATTTACTGGTATCGGACCACACTTAGAGGACCAACATCTAGTACCTCGTAGACTATAAATAGGTTTCTAAATAATACTTCAATCCGAAGTCTTTGTTTGAATCTTCTAGGAAAATTATGAAAACATTGTGATACTGTCCTATTGTTCCTTAAGAGACCGTTCACTCAGAATCATCTACGTCTGTAATTAACTGTTTTAATCTTAAATTATAAATCACTTTGTTAAAAAAAGATTTCAATGGAGGTGAAAAATTTTTTTATGTCGGTTCTGATTAAACAAAACTCTTATTCAAATCTGGTAATTGATGTATCCGAAAATGTCACTGACCACATAAAGGAGTCTTCTTCAGAACCCAACTTAAGGGTTTCCGTAGAGTTCCGGTTCTTTCGGTGCGGTTTCTGGACGGTAGTATAAAACGGATCTACCTAAAAAGAAGATCTCCAGGAGTTTTATAAAACTCTAAGAACATATACAGTCCTCTGTCAAATAAATGGATAATTCCGACAAGTCTTGATTTTACAGAGTGTAAAGACCTCCCTGTTCCGTCTCTCTTTTCTTTTTACAAAATTAAAATAGATGAACGAATTTAATGGTTTAACTAAATTTGGTACTTATCAAACCCTTTTCAAAGAAATATAGAATTTTGTTTCTAATCTTTGGTCATTATACAGTCTATTTTTCAGTACTTTTAATATTAGTACAAATCGTCAAATAAATTAAGTTACATTAATTAGAAACAAGACGGACTGGAACAGGTTATTAACTCCTACTATCACTGTCACTATCAAAATTCTACAAACTTTTCAAAACCAATTCCGAACATACTAAACAGGTCACTCCACCCACGAACTAGTGACCTCTAACTTCTTTCATATGGGGTCCACCCTTTGTGTAAAAATTGGTTAAAAAAAAGGTGACACTCCTGTAACTGGGACTTTGATCTCTTCCGAAATAAGGTAGTTTATTTTTACTCAAAAAAAAAAGTCCCTAGGTCCTTTTCGGTTCACCGGTAGAACCTAAAGGGTATCGGGACTGACAAACTAAATATCAGTAACGAATAGATAAAATTTAGGGACTAAATCTTCATCTATTTCCCAATTAAAAAAAATCTTCGTCTTACTCGAAATAGATACACACGGTATTTAAAGTATCTAGTAACACTTTATTACGAATCAGTAGAATAGTTTCATTGTTTACTAAAATTTTTAATTTAGTGAATTTCCGTTCCTTTAAGTATGTCAGATAATAGTTTTCGTTGTAAAGTTCTTTTAAAATAAGACAATGATCTCTCTCCTTTAGTTTAAGGTCACACCATGGACAAATATAAACAACACTTTGTTATCAATTAGTGAATCGGTTTCATTTTCAATTTCTGAAGTTTCCGTTGAGTTACAGAATTCTTTTGAACAGAATATATATTTTGAGAAGAGAGGCCCAAGTAAAAGGTGTTTGGAAAAAAAGGGGGGTTTAGAAAGACATAAGTACTGAGATAAACAGGTAAGTCTCTTGTCGGTTGACATTCAGTGTGAATAAAGGAAAGGGGAAGTCAAGTCAAGTCAGGGAGTCATCATAGTCTGAGAAACACTGGTGTACTTGACGTCGTGCGGTCCGGAGGGACAGGTAGTAGTCGAGGGTCTCAGGTGGGTTTGGGTACAGGTAACTCAGTCACTACGGTAGGTTGGTAGAGTAGGAGACGGCAAGGGAAGAGGAGACGGGGGTTAGAAAGGGTCGTAGTCCCAGAAAAGGTTACTCAGTCGAGAAGGGTAGTCTATCGGTTTCATAACCTCAAAGTCGAAGTTGTAGTCAGGAAGATTACTTGTGGGTCATGACTAGAGGAAATCCTACCTGACCAACCTAGAGGAACATCAGGTTCCCTGAGAGTTCTCAGAAGAGGTTGTGGTGTCAAGTTTTCGTAGTTAAGAAGTCACGAGTCGAAAGAAATACCAGGTTGAGAGTGTAGGTATGCACTGGTGACCTTTTTGGTATCGGAACTGATCTACCTAGAAACAACTATTTCATTCCAGAGACGAAAAATTATACGACAGATCCAACCAATATCCAACCAGTAAGGTTCCTCGTTGACAGAAAATTAAAGTACCGACGTTAGCGGTAGACGTCACTAAAACCTCGGGTCTTTTTATTTCAGTCGGTGACAAAGGGGTAGATAAAGGGTACTTCACTACCCTGGCCTACGGTACTAGAAGTAAAGACTTACAACTCAACATTCGGTTGAAAAAGTGAGAGGAGAAAGTGAAAGTAGTTCTCCGAGAAATCAAGGAGAAACAAAAGACGGTATTCCCACCACGGTAGACGTATAGACTCCAATAACTATAAAGAGGGTCGTTAGAACTAAGGTCGAACACGAAGTAGGTCGGGTCGTAAAGAGTACTACATGAGACGTATATTCAATTTATTTGTCCCACTGTTATATGTCGAAACTACATGAAAGGGGAATTATTTTACATTAAGGTAAGGAGTAGGAAACAATAATTTTTGTGTATAGGATGAAAGGAATTCGTTGGTACTTGACAGGAAATATAGTCGTGAGACATCTGACCATTTGTATTTAGTGTGTTTTCAGAATGAAGTAGACGTAAAAAAAAGGAATTTTCAAAGAAGTGTAACGACTATCTAAACGTTATCTATATTATTATAAAATGATTTGGATCCGTGTCATTGTGATAATGTGAATTACAACTACTTGGAAATCTGTATAGATATAATCAATCTAATTGTTTATTTGTAATTATGGTCCATAATTAAATTATAACTTATTAAGTACACTTGGACTTTAAGTAAATTAAAGAGAACATAAATCTTAACAAACTAAAGATTCGTGAATGAAAATAAATCCGGTTAATTTATTCTCGAATAAATGTTTCATTGAGGTCGTTATAATGGGTTTATGTTTCTGTGTGTAATTCTGTGTGTATTTCGGTCTGTCTGTTTCTAGAATATCAAAAGGTGAACTCTAAATTTTACAGAGAAACGGGGGAAAAGTAGGAACCGAACTTCAAGACAATTAGACGAGTTCCGACTTCAGAGATCGTCTCTCCCTCTAAAGGTCCTGCACCATTCTCAATTGAAGTCCGAAAAAGCATCCGCACAAAGACAAAAGAGTCCCAACCACGAGGTTTTTTTTCATCACATTCTTCGGTCCAAAAAGATTACCATGCACGCTTTTTTTGAACAAAGTATTAAAGTTTTTCTAAAGTAAAATTAGTTAAAAGAGACTTCAGATTTCTTATAGTACCGGTAGGCCACATTTTTTACAGTAGAGAGAAAATACACCAGTATCAAAGCACGATTTTATATCTGTTTTATCACGGGTTTGACCGAGACTACTGCCTCGACTATTCTAACAGGATCGTTCCTAACAAGGAGACCTCTGTATCCCAGAATCAAACTAGTCTTCTTGAACTTCTCCTCTTGAAACGTCCTCAACCCCTTCGAAGTAAAAGAAGGGAGGTAGGGAAATGGGGAAGGTCGGGGGGTATGACTCTCGATCCTCCTTAATGTTCCCCTAAGAAATCTTACAATCCTCTCAAAAAAAAAAGGAAGTCCTAAAACTAATATCCTCTTTCAAGACCCGATCCTCTAAACTACCTCTCCCTCTGTTCCCCCTACCCCCCTATCACCTTTGTCTTTCTATATACACCATACTCAGGGAATCTAGACCTAAGACTGACTGACAGTATTTCTAGACTCGTATTCTTTGACGTTTTATCGAGTAGAACCTCCTGACACAATATTAAGTCACACGGTAATTGTCCGGTAAAAAGAACCAAGGGATTAAACATGGTCGAGGTTCAAAACAACGTTTTCTTAGAGTCAGAGAAGAAAAATTCTAAAAGTCCTAGTTTAAAAAAAGGTCAAGGACTCTTATATCGGATCTCCACTCAGCCTCCCTCGCAGAACTCTGCCTGGGTTCGGGTAAGAATCCGCTTTCCGGTATCTTACCTCCAAAACTCTGAAGTGGTCGGGGTCTTCGGCAAGGTCGGTGGGGTCACTTGAGAGACTCACGTCGACTTCGTGACACACCGATTACCGTGCTTACAGGTTGACAGGATTGTTAGTGTAGACTGTCTCCACTAGGGACGACACACTGTCTCTGACCGTATTTGACACGTTGAACCGTGTTTGGCACACTTTTACATGGACCGTCGATCCCGTGTTTTCTCCAAGACTCTTCTGCGAGAGTCTTGGTCGGTTCACTGAGTGGAAAACTCTAAGAGACGTTACACCTTCCGTATGAAACCCTACTGAGTCTCAACCGAAGACATTTAATTAGACCTAACTCCTTCCTTTTCTTTACGTTTTTCCGTTTTGCCAACAGACTCCGGAATGTTTATCGACTCTTTTCTTTTCTGTGCTTTCCGTTTCCTCTTTTCCTTTCTATATTCGTAGACTTACGTCTCAAGGTTTTTTATCGTCCTCTCTATTCTTTCGGAAGGACTCACTAGTTACGTTTCTTTATTTCCTTTTGTTATCTTACCCTTTCTGATCTCTAGAGAAGTTCTTTTAATCTCTATGGTTACCTTGTAAAGTACATTTCTACCCGTGTTATTTCCTGTCTTTACCATACCTGGATTGTCTTCGTCTACTATGATTCTTCTCCACTGTTCTTATGTATCTCGACATGTTTTTTCTAGAAGTGCTGGGTCTATTGGTGTTACCACACTAGTGAGTGGTTCTCGGTCTGTAGAACCTCAAGTTTCAGTTCGTCCGGAATCCTTCGTAGTGATACTTGTTTCGATTACCTCCACTACCTTAAGGTCAACTCGATAAAGTTTAGGATTTTCTACTACGACACTTTCACGACGTCAGTTATACGGTCGTTTAGACCTTCTGTGTCGTCACCGGTGTCCTGACCTTTTCCAGTCAAAAGTAAGGTCGGGGTTTCTTTCCGTTACGGTTTATTACGAGTTTGATGGTGTGTTAACGTGAGTAGAATAGACGATCGTTTCATTACGAGTTTTAAGAGGTTCACTCCGAAGTTGTTATGTACTTGGCACTTGAAGTTCTATAAGTTTAACCTAAATCTTTTCCGTCTCCCTGGTCTCTAGTTTAACGGTTATAGACAACCTAGTAGTTTTTTCGTTCTCTCAAGGTCTTTTTGTAGACGAAGTAATTGATGCGGTTTCGGAACCGGACACACCTAGTGTCGTTTGACTTTTTAAGAATCTCTACCCTTATGGTCTGGTGAAATGGACGGAGGACTCTTTAGACATACGTCCAGTTTTTCGTTGTCTATCTTGACCTGTACCTTGCGTCTGACCAAGGTTTAGTCCTTTCCTCATACAGTTCCGACATATAACAGTGGGACGAATAAATTGAATATACGTCTTATGTAGTACGTTTTACGGCCCGACCTACTTCGTGTTCGACCTTAGTTCTAACAACCCTCTTTATAGTCATTGGAGTTTATACGTCTACTATGGTGAGAATACGGTATTTCGTTTCTCCTTGATTTCTCGGAGAACTACTTTCACTTTCTCCTCTCACTTTTTCAACCGAATTTTGAGTTGTAAGTCTTTTGATTTTAGTACCGTAGACCAAGGTAGTGAAGTACCGTTTATCTACCCCTTTGTTACCTTTGTCATTCTTTGAAAAAACCCGAGGTTTTAGTGACGTCTACCACTGACGTCGGTACTTTAATTTTCCGTGAACGAGGAACCTTCTTTTTGATACTGGTTGGATCAGTCGTATAATTTTTCGTCTCTGTGATGAAACGGTTGTTTCCAGGTAGATTAGTTTCGATACTAAAAAGGTCATTAGTACATACCTACACTCTCAACCTGGTATTTCTTTCGACTCGTGACTTCTTAACTACGAAAACTTGACACCACAACCTCTTCTCAGAACTCTCAGGGAACCTGATGTTCCTCTAGGTTGGTCAGATAGGATTTCCTTTAGTCAGGACTTATAAGTAACCTTCCTGACTACAACTTCGACTTTGAGGTTATGAAACCGGTGGACTACACTTCTTGACTGAGTAACCTTTTCTGGGACTACGACCCTTTCTAAAGTCCATCCTCCTCTTCCCTTACTGTCTCCTACTCTACCAACCTACCGTAGTGGTTGAGTTACCTGTATTCAAACTCATTTGAGACCCTCAACCATTACCTGTCCCTTAGGACCATACGACGTCAGATACCCCAATGTTTCCCAACCTGTGCTGACTCACTGATTTGACTGACTGATCGAAGACAAGACTGTGGTTTAATTGAAAGGTTCTGTCAAGACCCACTTCATCTTTTCTTATCGAAATAACAAAACGGACCGTTTCCCCCGGTGTCACCCGAATACGGGAGTTTTGACACACAGAGATGTCCCTCCCCTAACACTCCTCAAAATATCCTTACCAAGTTTCTCTTACACAAGTCATACACCTGTAAGAAGACTAACCAACTACCACTCCGTTCACCCTCAGTCGTAGTCTAGGGTAGACCCTAGATGAACACCCGTGATGCACCAATGGAAGTCGGACCACTCCCAAAGTCATAGAAGTCTTGTCGAGTCTCTACCAACACAGTGAACTCCTCTTTTGTTCTGCAACGGGATTTCAACGTGATAACAAAGAAAATTGACAAGGAGGGAACAGAGGGGTAGGGGAGAGAAGGGACTAATCGTTAACAAAGTCGGATGAGCAAACTTGAGTCCCTTTCAGTACTTCCGACTTACTTCGGTTCTTCACCCCCTGTGTCTTTTCGGAAACACGGGTACTCGGGACGTCCCAGGACGAGGTATAGTCAGGGACCCTTCCGGAGCACAAACTCCGTTCCGACAAAGTTTCTCTTGACGTGTAACGAAGGAAGTCAAACCTTATTGTGTCGGACAACTGACCATCCCTCTTAGGTCATCGATGGCGTCTACGACAGCCGACGGTCGGACTGTAGGTGGGGGTCGTAGAGGGTGTGTAAGAAGACCACAAGGGTTTATACATGGAGGATTACAAGTATGTAAGACCCAAAGTCTCCTCCGATCGGGTGAACAGGGGTCCCCACCCAAACTCACTATATTAGTCTTTTGAGGAAAAAGGAACTTCCATTATCCTAATCCGTTTACATCTCACTGTGTCACTTCCACTCTTTAACCTCCGACCTCAGAAAGAATTTTCAAGGAAGAAGGAAAGAAAACATATCTTCATATCGACTGAATGTTACAACACAATTAAAGACGACATGTTGTTTCACTGAGTCAATATGTTATATATGTATGTGTAAGAAAAAATATAAGAAAAGGTAATACTAAATAGCATCTTGTAACTCATATCAAGAGACACGATATGTCATCCTGGAACAACAAATAGGTAAGAAAGAGAGAAAGACATCGAATATATACGATTGGGGTTAGAGGATAAAAAGGTAGGGGTTGGGGGAAGGGGAACCGTTGGTCAGACACAGGTACCAAGAGAATGGCGGTTTTAGAACCGAAAGAGACGTATGACTTCGGTTTATTTTTTTATACCTCTATCTCAAACCTCCTCTATCTTTCTATTGAAACTAGGAGTCTGTCGACTCCCCTCTTGTGTCGTCTGATCACGGGGTTCCTGACACGGGAGGAGAGCGTACCCCTTGACTCTTTGAACTATCTACCCCAAGTGTCAGACCCCATACATTATTCCTTTTTCTTGGAACGTAAGAAGATAAAGAACGTTACAAAGTTTTGTCAGCATAGACCCCAGTCCACTAGGCCACTAACCCAGAATTTGTCAGACTATCAGGTCATTGACCCCGGCAAACAGAGACCAATTAACATGACGCCGGAAGAAGGACTTTACACCTTTCGATGTCCTCACCAGACATTTCCCTCGCACCACTTCCATTCGTGGCACATGTCCTACATTAATCGTATCTCAATTCCACATGATCGTCCTATCTCGAGTACGTCTCATTCCCTCGGTATCCATGTCCCACATTTAATGTATCACAGTCCAAACAAAACCCTTTTCTTTTAAATACCTGATATCCAATCCTTGTCAATTTCATTTTGATTATCCCTAATCGAGAAAGTCTGGGTAAATACAAAGAAGAGACCGGATAAGTGACAAGAGAAATAAAAAAACAACAAAGTCCTTTCCCCTTTTTTTCTCTTTAAGGAGAAAAAAAGAAGAGTGACGTTATTAAGATAAAGTGTCTAACCAAGTAGACAGTATAAAATCTAAGGTGTAGCTTCACTAATATACCATAAATAGGCAGAGAAAGACTGAATGAAGTAATGATACTAGTAGAGATCAACGTAGGTCTAACGACGTTTACCATAATAAAGTAAGAAAAAATACCGACTCGTTACAATACATAGACCTAGTGTAGAAGAAATAGGCAAGTAGTGAACTACCTGTAAATCCAACAAAGGAACAGAACCGATAACACTTACCACTTTCTGAGTAAGAAGTCAATGCTCTTTCTCCGTTTTGGAGAAGACTGAGACCGACAAATGGTCGAACACTAGGGACCTTACGTCTATCGTTGACTTCCTACTCTTAATCGCAATTTAACTTACTCAACCTCAGTAGTTTCCCATCTGATATTAGGGGAGGAAAACTTGGATAGGTCCTCGAGGGGAAGGGTAAATTTAAAAAAATACACTTTATTAAAAGAGCATCAACGTCGGTCTCAATCAAAAGACAATGGGTATCGAATCCATAAGATGAACCCTCATACTCACTTCCACTTAGAGACCAGAAAACCTTCCCGAAACCCCGTTGGAGTTTCAAAATTTTACGGATCAGGTTAACTCTTTGTAAGGACCTGTTTTGACTACGTAAAGGTATCGAATACCGAGGAGGAAATAAAGTGTCGACTAAAGGTTCTCCGGAACCCTGGAGAGTCTAGTCAAGTCACCACGATAGAGAAAACAAAGATTTTCACGAAAGTTAAGACTCCCTTGTGATTGAAGGTTGATGAGAGGTAAATAACCACCGAACACAAAAGACTAACGTGTTCAAAATCCACAATTACCATCTTTTGTTGTTTTTCCTACGTTTGTTTTTAGGGACATTAGAATCGAAAATTGATAAACCGGACACACAACCCATGTACACACACACAAAGACTAAGTAAAGAAGGGGGAAAGTTTTTACACGAGTAATATAATACATATATCAAAATGTAGAGTTGAGCTTTGACAAGTACTCCAATAAAAAGTATGTAGTAATTTATATAAAATCTGGAACGAATTACTTATGTGTAATTAAATAACGTACTTATACATTATTTAATATTTGACCGATACGAACTGTACTTTCTACGTAAGTACTGTCAGAATGTATTAAATTTGAGACGTATTAAGTCCTGAGAAAAAGTATTTATCCTTATGAGTTCGTCAAAGAGATACATAATTATTGTTTGTGGTGACTGTAAATCGAAACCTGGCACTAAGGATTTCGTGAATTGTAGACTTCCAGTAAATGCAATAAAGACTTCTGTAGTTGTTTACAACCCTGTGAATAACACTAGACCGGTGGACAGATCCGAAACCCCAACCTATCCTCAACTGTAATTATCACCCTCTGTCTTTTCTTTATAGTAGTCTAAAAAGATAAATAGTACAAATAATGTAATTTTCCATACCATTATCCGTTCCCCTTTTTCTTTTTTGAACGTGTCCCGTCCGCTCTAGTTTTAACGGTCTCAGATTCGTCACCACACCAGTGCTCAGCGACCGAAATGTCTGGTAACTCTTGAATGAATCAGAAAGGATAGTCGTTTTACGAAAAGAAATACTGACTACTTCGGTAACTGAACACTCCTAATTGAATGACATCACTAACCAGTTTCTCAACCCGTCCTCTATGAGTTTACTACAGAGGAATCGACCCTAGTCACGTCGGATAGGGTCCTTTATGATCCGAAGTAGTGAGGGTTGTATGGTTTAGAGTGGTGTACTCCTTTACTCCTTTACCAAAGTAACAGACTGGAGGAGGGTAGATCGTGAAACGATTTCTTCTCCATATGATCACGAGAGTAGCTTTGAAAGGTGAGGGGGGTGAGGGAAAAAAAAGGGTCACTCAATTGACTTCATACTTCTTTACGTTACTAAACAGACTTCAGTAACCTATAGGAAGGACCAGAAACACCCGAGAAGGAAGATGTGTGTCAGACATTTGTTGACGTCAGAGTTCCCGAGTCGGGAATTCTACCCAGGAGAAGACCGGAGGTAGATGAGAGAAAGGACCTAAAGTTACGTTAGTTAACGTCTGACAAGGGTCATGGAGATGGAAACTGAAGAAGAGAGTTCGACACAGGAGTTTAGAGATTAGTGGGTGAGTTGTCGTCCGTCTTGGGGAAGACGGAATCAGAAGAGGACATCAGAAAGGTTAAAGTTGTTTACCGAGGTGAGAGGTGGGTGTAGGATATAGGTTTTTAGTCAACAGGGGATGTTAGGTAAATAATTCTTCACCTTTTAAAAATTTTTCTAAATTTTCCGTGTGTCTAACCTTTACTTTATTTTAACAGGGACGAACGTCTACTTTACGAAATGATACAAATTTTTTATTAGAGTTCCACATCCACTAAAGTCGTTCCGAAGTACCATGTTCTCTTTATATGTTTTTAGTTAATGTTAAAATAAATGACCGGTGTTTATGCACGGTTGATTTTAATTTTTGTAAATATTAGTGAGGTTTCTTTTACTTGATGAAACCACAATCAGACTGTTTTGTGTGTTGTAGACATACGACTTTTAATATTTTACGACTACGTTCCTTAGTCTTCTACATTTATTTACCTCTGTATGACACAAAAACCTAATTTTCTGAGTTGTATTATTTCTATAGTCAAGACGGGATTAACTGGATGTCCAAATCACGCTAAGGTTAGTTTTAGGGTCGTTCCAAAAGAACAATTATAAACATCAGCATGTATCACATCATCACCATCACACACACGGATCAGTACAAGCTGAGAGACACTGCGAAACGTGACATCGGGCTCCGAGGAGACAGATACCCTTAAAAGTCCGTTCTTATAGCCACACCTAACAGTAAAGGAGGAGGTCCCCTGGAACGGTTGTGTCCCTAGTTTGGGTATAGGGGAAACAGAGGATGTGACGTCCACCTAAGAAATGGTCACTCGGTAGTCCCTTCGGACATCAGTACGTAAACAATAAGTCAACGAGTCAGTACAGACTGACACTTGGGTACCTGACGTCGTGTGGTCCGGAGGGACAGGAAGTGGTAGAGGACCTCGAACGAGTTTGAGTACAGGTAACTCAGCCACTACGGTAAGTTGGTAGAGCAGGAGATAGTAGGAGAAGAGGAGGACGGAAGTTAGAAAGGATCGTAGTCCCAGAAAAGATTATTCAGTGGAGAAACGTAATCCACTGGTTTCATAACCTCGAAGTCAGAAGGTTACTTATAAGTCCTAACTAAAGGAAGTCTTAACTGATCAAACTGGAGAAACGTCAGGTTCCCTGAGGGTTCTCAGAAGAGGTTGTGGTGTCAAGTTTTCGTAGTCAAGAAACCGTGAGTCGGAAGAAATACTAGGTTGAGAGTGTAGGTATGTACTGATGACCTTTTTGTTATCGAAACTGATCTACCTGGAAACAACCGTTTCATTACAGAGATTTAAAAATTATACGACAGATTTAAACAGTATCAAAAAGAAAGTTCCTCGTCCGTAGAAAATTAAAGTACCGACGTCAGTGGTAGACGTCACTAAAACCTCGGATTCTTTTAATTGACAGTGACAAAGGTAACAAAGGGGTAGACAAACGGTACTTCACTACCTTGGTCTACGGTACTAGAATCGAAAAACTTACAACTCAAAATTCGGTTGAAGAAGTGAGAGGAGAAACTGAAAGTAGTTCTCCGAGAAATCAAGGAGAAACGAAAGACGGTATTCCCACCATAGTAAACGTATAGACTCCAATAACTATAAAGAGGGTTGTTAGAACTAAGGTCGAACACGAAGTAGGTCGGGTCGTAAAACGTACTACATGAGACGTATATTCAATTTATTCATCCCACTGTCATATGTCGGAACTGCAGGTCAAACAGTAAAGTACAGGATAAGATTAACAACGAAGAACTGGACGTGTCTTCAAAGAGTCCACTCCACTAGACCGTAAGGGTAGAGAACTTCTTAAAAGGTGTCAAACAACACAAGGTGTATCAGGTTCCGAAATAGTATCAGTTACTTCGTCTTCATCTACAAAAAGACCTTAAGAAGACGAAAAGGATACTAGGTTACATACAACCGTTAAACTAGAGACCAAGGAGACGGAAAAGATTTAGGTCGAACTTGTAGACCTCTAAGAGTCAAGTGCATGTCAACTTCGGAGTGAACTTCTTAAAACTCGCAATGAAAAGATCGTACAATTTACTCACGTTAACGCACCATCGAACTTGTAAGAAACCGTAACAGAGAGAAACCCTGACCTTATTTGAAAAGGTCAGGACACCGGTGACGTCACAAAAGGTTTAAACGACCGTAGGACTAATCTCGTGAAAGTGTCGTAGTAGAAAATCCTAAACTTCATCGAGTCGACCTTAAGGTAGTGGAGGTGATCCAAACAAACATCATTACGAAGGATTACAGTACGCTCACATACAAGGAACCAAGAAACAGAGTAGTGTTGTTTCTAAACCTCACTGCCTGTAATTTCGGGGGAGTCGCACAGTGTCGAGAGTCCAGAACCTATCTGGTACAATATCGAGAGTCCAGAGCTTACCTGGTACAATATCGAGAATCTGTTTAGTCACAATGTCGAGTCACAATGTCGAGATAGAATAAATCTTCTGTCGTCCTTTTAGCTCCGCACTCCCGTGCCACTAGGTTTCTGTACTCCTCTTCTCACGGGGTCGCACGCGTGCGCGCTCTCTCGACCGAAACCGAGGAGATAAATATACAAAGAGAGAGGGACCCGGACAGGATATATTTAACCCGGTCGGTCCTCACAACAAACAAAATGGACTCCAGGAGTGAGGCCAGAAGTCTGAAAGAAAACAAGATAAAAGCGCCCGAAAAGGGAAGGAACAGAAAATCGGTGGCGGTAAAACCTGAGGAAAAGGGATAAGATGGATGGATTGAGGTCGTGAGAACGGACCTTTTAGGGTCCCTGCCTCCTCGGACCATCCGACGTCAGGCACGCCAGCGACTCTCAACCTGTACTGAGTCACTGAAGTGAAAGTGAAAAGTGAAAGGACGTAACCCCTTCCTTTACCGTTGGGTGAGGTCACAAGAACGGACCTCTTAGGGTCCCTGTCGCCTCGGACCACCCGACGGTAGATACCCCAACGTGTCTCAGCCTGTGCTGACTTCACTGAATCGTCGTCGTCGTCGTCGTCGTTGTGATTTCCGGATGAACTGAAGTGTGAGATCCTACAGACCGAGATCTACTCACTAGTGTGGTAGTACCTTTAGACCCAGTAAACCTGGAAAAAAATATATCAAGAAGGCACATAAGAACTGTGGAGAAGAATTATAGAAGACGAAGACAATCCAAGAATGGCAAAGACAAGAAGTAGAAACGTACTTTATAGGGGAACCATACAATTAAAAGAACTTCTCTAGAGATCAGAAAGGGTAAGATAACAAAAGAAGATAAAGAAACGTAATAAGAGAATTCTTCCGAAAGAATAGAGAGGAACGATAAGAAATCTTGAGACGTAAGTCAACCCGTATAGAAAGTAAAAAAAGGAAACGGAAAGTGAAGAGAAGGAAAGAGTCGATAAACATTCCGGAGGAATTTGTTGGTAAAACGCAAAGAAAAGAAAAAGAACCCCTACCAAAACTAGTGGTGGAGGACACGTTGCAATGTTTGGAGGCAGGTATCAAGAAGTGTATGAGATAGTCTAGATTAGGACACTGAGATAAACAGCGAAAGTGACATCAGTACATGTGTACTCGAATAAGATTTTTAAATGTACTTTTCTACTTCCTTGATTCTATCGATTTTGTCAATACTTTTTCTTCTCATTGATATAAACTTATTTAAATAATAATTTTTTTCTTCTCATTTCCCCCTTCTTAGTCTGATTTCTGAATTTCTGAATAATATATTGACATCATTAATATATTATGTCATATAACGTCTCACTACCTGTCTGTCTAGTTACCTTGTTGTGTCTTTCTCTGGGTGTCTTAATACGGATTGACTAAAAAATGCTTCCACGTTTTCGTTGAATCACGTCCCCACCTCACTCGTGGTTGTCTACCACGACCTTGTTTACCTGGAGAATTTGTTTTTCTTTTTTTTTTAGGAGTATGGGATTTAGTTGGAACTAAACAGTCGAATGAACTTTTTAATAAGTTTTACATAGTGTTTGTATTTACATTTTGTATTTTAATCTTTTGAAAATCTTTTTTCATCTTGTAGAAAATCTTTTTTTATCTGGTGGTTCCCGATTTCTTAACTAAAGTGTGGTCTTTGGGTTGAATGCTTTGTAACTATTTAGTCTAGAGTATTTTTAATTTTGGAAAACGAGACACTTTCTGAAATTCTCCCACTTTTATGTTTGGTGTCTCATCTTCTTTTGTAAAAGTTTCGTATTTCCATTACTTTACAAACAACTACCTTATACATTTCGTGAAAGTTTTCAACGTATTCTTTTGTTAGATCCCTGAAAGGACCACAATTCTGAAACGAAAGGTTACGTCCCCCACACCCAATCTTGAGACCAGTTCCTCGATTCTACGGTGGAGAACACCGATTTTTTGGTTTTGACTTTTACTTTGTTATAACATTGTTTAAGTTAATTATGAAATTTTTACCAGGTGTAAATTTTTTTTAGAATTTTTTTCCTTTATTAGGTTAATCTCTTACCCGAAATTACTGTCCTTGTTCGACTATTCGGGTACTCTCCACAAGTAGTAATCGGGAAGTCAAGCCAAGTCAGCGAGTCAGTACAGACTGAGAAACACTTGGGTACCTGACGTCGTGCGGTCCGAAGGGACAGGTAGTGACTGAGGGTCTCGAACGAGTTTGAGTACAGGTACCTCGACCACTACGGTAGACTGGTAGAGTAGGAGACAACAGGGGAAGAGAAGGACGGAATTTAGAAAGGGTCGTAGTCCCAGAAAAGGCTACTCAGTCAAGAAGTGTTACCCACCAGTTTCATGACCTCGAAGTCGAAGTCGTAGTCAGGAAGGTTACTTATAAGTCCTGACTAAAGGAAATCCTAACTGACCAACCTAGAGGAACGTCAGGTTCTCTGAGAGTTCTCAGAAGAGGTCGTGGTGTCAAGTTTAAGTAGTTAAGAAGCCACGAGTCAAAAAAAATACCAGGTTGAGTGTCGGTATGTACTGATGACCTTTTTGGTATCGGAACTGATCTGTCTAGAAACAACCGTTTCATTACAGAGACGAAAAATTATACGACAGATCCATCGGGAAATCCCTTTACGTTTAATTTAGGTGTTACTAGGTGGATGCTCTTATTGATTTTATTTTTAACAGTATTATGATTTACGACCGTTTCTATACCTCTGTGACCTAGGTAAATATGTAACGACCACCCTTATATTTTACCATGTCGGTGAGACCCTTTGTCAAACAATATTTTGATGAAGACTTTACTTTGTTTACCGATGTAATGTCGGGTCGTCAACGTGAAAACTAACAAATAGGGTCTCTTTACTTCTGAATGTAAGTGTATGATTGAACGAACGTTTACAAGTATCATCGAAGTAAACATTCTTGATTTTTGATCCTTACTGGGTCTACAGTAATTTATTCACTTACCAATTAGTTTAACATGGTACCCTATGATAAACCGTTATTTTCCCCCGTATGATAACTATGGTCGTTGTTGAACCTACCGAAAATTACCACAATACGAGTCACTTTTTTCAGTCAGAGTTTTCAACGAATGATATACAAAGGTAAATATATTACAAGAAATTTTTTAAAAATAAAATAAGTTCATATTAACTAAATGTTACACAATTAAAGACGAGATGTCGTATTATTAAGTTATTATGTATATATACGTAAGAAAAAGTATAAGAAAGGGTATTACCAAATAGAATCTTTTGTCTTAACACGATATGTTATCCTGAACAACGAATAGGTAGGATATATATGGTCAAACGTAAAACGTAGACGATTAGAGTTTGAGGGTTAGGTAAGAAGGGATGGGAAAGGAGAACCGTTGATGTTCAGACAAGAGATAAAGACACTCAGAAAAAGACAAAGTGTCTATCCAAGTAAACGCAGTATAAAATCTAAGGTGTATCTGTACTATAGTATACGATAAACAGGAAAAAGACTGAGTGAAGTGAGTCATACTATTAGAGATCCAGGTAGGTACAACGACGTCTACCGTAACAAAGTAAGACAAAATACCGACTCATCATAAGGTAACATATATACATGGTGGAGAAATAGGTAAGTAGATAGCTACCTGTAAATCCACCAAAGGTAAAGAACCGATAACATGTATCACGACGTTCCTTGTATACCCACGTACACAGAAAAACTTAACATCAAAACTGACCTATATATGGGTCCTCACCCTGACGGTCTAGTATACCGTTGAGATAAAAATCAAAAAACTCCTTGGAGGTATGACAAGAGGTATCATCGACGTGGACAATTATAAGGGTGGTTGAAACATCCTCCCAAGGGAAAAAATCTATGGGAGAGGTCGTAAACAATAAACATCTAAAAAATTTACTACCGATAAAACTGGTCCCCCTCCACCATGGAGTAACAAATATACTGTAAAAATTTTATTATTATTGTATTTCTACCTTTTCTCTAACTAATATACAACGGTCTCCAATCCACCCTTTTCTTCTATATCAATCTACATCAATATTCCTCTGGGTGAGGTCAGAAGAACGGACTTCTTAGGGTCCCTACCCCCTCGGACCACCCGACGGCAGATACCCCAGCGTGTCTCAGCCTGTGCTGACTTCGCTGAATCGTCGTCGTCAATATTCCTCTCATATTACCTCGGGACACAGTTGCCTCGTCAAAACAGACAAATAACACTAACACCAATGTACTTAAATAGGTACACCGTTTTAGTATTTTACCATGTGTGTGTTTTTATTCATGTACATTTGACCACTTTAGACTTATTTAAGACATCAAACATGATTATAGTCATAGGATCAAAAGTTTAACACGATATCAATCCAGTAAAAAAAGGTAACCTTCTTTGACCAACTTCTCATGAACCCTGAAGACCATACAAATAGACGTCAAAAAATCCTTAGACATTAACAAAGATTTATTTTTCCATTTGTCATTGCACTTTATAATATCTACCGGTACCGTACGAAAACAAATATTGAGGATCACAAACATGTAATCAGGGTTCTTTTTAAAGAGTGGACACTGAACATTACGGGAACATTAGATCGGGTCCTGATGGGAGAGGGACAACGAATGGTAAGAGAACAGTATGTTTAGTAAACAGTTTAGGATCTGGTACGGTTGGTGAAAAAGGTCCGCGTGCTGGAACAAAGAAGACAGGCGAAACGTATATAGGAAGTGTACCAAAAGAGAAAAACATCTAACGTTGAATTTATAATAGAAGAGTCTCTGGGGAAGGGACTGGTAATACAAAGAATGGTGTGGTACAATTAAAGTAAGGTTTCTTAAACCTAATAGATAGAAAATAACTGAAAAATAACCGAAAGATTAATCTGACGTTCAAGGGGTTCTAGAACTTTGAAGAAACAAAATAAGAGACAATGTAAAGTCACACTGTGAGACGGGGTATGTATCAGGGTCGACTTACTTATTCATCAGGTACTTAATTAACGTCTCAACCGTGTTTGTGAGACCAGACGAGAGAAAGTGATGTTGTGTAGAAGACGTCAGGGGAGATGGACTGAGAAGGGGTCAATCTTTGTAGTCGTCCTTAAGGGGATTTGAATCACTGAATCTTGTTGTGTGTAAATAATAAAATACCAACAACTCCAGTCGTTAGGGTTCACTTACAGTGACCTGATTTTGGTTCCATAGTCGTACCGACACAAGGAAGGAGTTCCGAGATCCTCTCTTAGGTACAATAGTAGAAAAAGTCGAAGATCTCCGACGGACGTAACGAACGAGTACCGGAGACCATAGGAGGTTCAGTCGTTACTGACCAGTTCAGAAAGAGTGGAGTTAGTACACCTATGAGTAAGAAAACGGAGTGAGAAGGTGTAAATCCCTGGGAACACTAATGTAACCAGGTCCTATTTAAGGGATAAAATTCCAGTAGGAAGGCGAGGGAATTAAGGAGAGACGGTGTATTGTATAAGTGTCCAAGACACCTACTCCTACATCTGTGTCCCCCTCCGGTAATAAAGACAGATAGTTTGGAATTCTGAAGTTGAAGGTATTTCTTGCACTGAGGAGACAAGTATTGACCTAGAGGTCCCAGACCACAGACCATAGTGGGTTACTTAACAACTTTGTGTGAATTGATTTTATCGGGTTTCCATCGTAGTCATACATCGTACTCCGTCCGTGAGAATGGATAATTTCCGGGAAAGAAGGGTCGAGTTGAGGTGGGTTGATTTAGCCGTGTAAGAAGTTCCTCAACGTGTTTCGGTGAAGAATTGTACTTCGAAGGTGATTCGCACTTCGTTTCAGAAGGAGTAAAACCCCCGTGTTAATACCCAGTTGTATTAAAAAAAAGGTATTAATTAAAAAAACAACTTCCTATTAACGAGATGTCTTAAAATGACAAAAGACAGTTTGGAGCTGTACTTAGTCGAAATCCATACGTATATAGGGGAGGTAAAACTTGGAGGAAGGGTAGAGTGAGGGGTAGGGTGGGGGGATCCAACTATGTCTCGGGGACAAACTCAAAAGACTCGGCATATCATTTAAGGGGAACCGATAGATAAAACGTATACCGTTGTATTCAAAGGTACAATGAGAAAGGTACATAGAGCGGGAGAGGAGGGAAGAAGGGTACAGTCATTTAGATAAGAGATACAGACAAAGAGGTAACGATGGGACATTTATTTAAGAAGTCATGGTAAAAAGATCTAAGGTATATATACATAATCTTATGCTGTAAATAGAAAGAGAAAGACTGAATGAAGTGAGACATATTATTCAAGATCCAAGTAGATGGAGTAATCTTGACTGAGTTTACGTAAGGAAAAATACTGACTCATTATAAGGTAACACATATATATATGGTGTTGAAGAAATGGGTAAGTAGACAGCTACCTGTAGATCCAAGGAAGGTACAAGATCGATAACATTTATCACGACGTCACTTGTCACCCTATGTACACAGAAAAAGTTAAAACCAAAGGAGCCCCATATACGGATCCTCACCCTAACGATCCAGTATACCACCAAAATAAGGATCAACAAAATTCCTTAGTATAACAGAAGGTATCACCGACATAGTTAAATACAAGGGTGATTGTCACGTTCTCGGAAGGGAAAAGAGGTGTGGGAGAGGTCGTAAATAACAAAAAACCAAAAACTACTACCGGTAAGACTGGGTACACTCCACTATCGAGTAACATCAAAACTAAACGTAAAGAGATTATTACTTGCTACAACTCGTAGAAAAGAACACAAACGATCAGTACACATACAGAAGAAACCTCTTTACAGACAAATCCAGAAAAAGGGTGTAAAACTAACCCACAAACAAAAAGACCACAACTGAACATACTCAACGAACATATAAAACCTTTAATTAGGAAACAGTTAACAAAGTAAACGATAATAAAAGAGGGTAAGACTCCCAACAGAAAAGTGGAACGAATATCAAAGGAAACGACACGTTTTCGAAAATTCAAATTAGCCTAGGGTGAACAAATGAAAACAAAAATAAAGACAATGAGATCCTCCACCGAGTATCTTCTAGAACGAAATTAAATACAGTAGATCACAAGACGGATACAAAAGGAGATTCTCAAAATATCAAAGACCAGAATGTAAATACAGAAATTAGGTAAAAGTCAAATAGCAACACATACCACAATCCTTCACAAGATTAAAGTAAGAAAATGTACATCGAGAGGTCAAAAGGGTCGTGGTAAATAACTTCTCCGGCAGAAACGGGGTAACATATAAGAACGGAGGAAGTATTTTTTATTCCATGGGTATCCACGTACCCAAATAAAGACCCGAAAGATAGAACAAGGTAACCAGATACAAAGACAAAAACACGGTGATGGTATGACAGAACTACTGACATGGAATCATCACCTTAGACTTCAGTCCTTCCAACTAAGGAGATCGAGGTAAGAACAAAGAGTTCTGACGAAACCGATAAACCCAAAAAAACACAAAGGTATACTTAACACTTTAAAAACAGGGTCAAGACACTTTTATGGTAACCATTAAACTATCCCTAGTGTAACTTAGATATCTAACGTAAACCTTCCTCTCAGTAAAAATGTTATTACTAAGAAGGTTGGATCCTTGTACCTTATAGAGAGGTAGACAAATACAGTAGAAACTAAAGAAAGTAATCACAGAATATTAAAAGACACATGTCAAGACAGAGGAATCCATTCAAATAAGGATATATAAATTAAGAAAAAACACACTTACCCTAACGAGAAAGACTTAAAAGTAACAATCATATATCTTTACGTTCACTAAAGACACATAACTAAAACATAGGACGGTGAAACGATTTAAGTGACTAATCGAGATTGTTAAAAGACTATGACAGAAATCCTAAAAGATACATGTCATAGTATAGTAGACGTTTGTCACTCTTGAAATGAAGAAGAAAAAGTTAGACCTAAGGAAAATAAAGAAAAAGAAGAGGCTAACGACATCGATCCTGAAGGTCTTGATACAACTTATTGTCACCACTTTCACCTGTGGGAACAGAACAAGGACTAGAATCCCCTTACGAAAGTCAAAAAGTGGCAACTTCTATTACAAACGACATCGGAACAGTATATATCGGAAATGATACAACTCCATCTAAAGTAGATACGGGTAAAAAAAATTTCTCAAAATTAGTATTTACCCACGACTTAAAACAGTTTCCGAAAAAGACGTAGATAACTCTGATAGCATACCAAAAATAGAAAGTTGAACAATTATACCACATAGTGTACCTAACTAAACACATATAACATCTTAGAAACGTAGGGACCTTATTTGGGTTGAACTAGTACTACCTATACGAAAAACTACACAACGACTACCACTGACGTCGGTACTTTAATTTTCTGCGAATGAGGAACCTTCTTTTCAATACTGGTTGGATCTATCGTATAAGTTTTCGTCTCTGTAATGAAACGGTTGATTCCAGGTAGATCAGTTCCGATACCAAAAAGGTCATCAGTACATACCTACACTTTCAACCTGACACTTCTTTCGACTCACGGCTTCTTGACTACGAAAACTTGACACCACAACCTCTTCTGAGAACTCTCAGTGAACCTGACGTTCCTCTAGGTTGGTCAGGTAAGACTTCCTCTAGTCGGAACCCACAAGAAACCTTCCTGACTACGATTTCGACTTTGAGGTCATGAAACCGGTGGAGTACACTTCTCAACTGAGTAACCTTTTCTGAGACTACGACCCTCCCTACTCCCGTCCTCGTCTTCCCCTGCTGGATCCTACTCTACCGACCTACCGTAGTGACTGAGCTACCTACACTCAGACTCACTTGAGGCCCTCAACCACTACCTGTCCCTCCACACCACACGACGCTAAGTACACCAGCGTTTCTCAGTCTGTGTTGACTCATTGACTTGACTTAACTTGACTTAAGACAAACGATTTTAAAACGACTCCTAAAAACGTAGACACAAATAGCCACTATAACCGGACATCAAAAGAAAAAAACACAACAGAAACAGACCAAAACCATAGTCCCACTACCACCGGAGAATCTTACTCAAACCTTCATAAGGAAAAAAACCTTCTCAAAATCTTCCCATCCGTAATCGAGAAGAGATTTACAGACTATCTTAAGAGGTCACTTCGATAGACCAGGACCCGAAAACAGAAAACCCTCTAAAAACTGGTGTCGAAGTTAAAGTCACGAACATTAACCCAACAAGTGTTTAAGATAAAAAGGACCAAGTTAGAACCTTCTAACTTGAAAAGATTCTTAGACAGGTAAAGAAGGTCAAATAGTAAAATAACGGTATATCAACAAGTATTGTCAGAGAATATTAGGAAACACAAAGACGTGACAGATAACATTGGA